>JARHVA010004172.1:1170000-1674671 GCA_037957365.1 Torreya grandis
GGGATCTATAATTAATAAATTTATTGATCAATCAATCATTCCATCATCATCCACATCCAAAGTTAGAACCACTTACATCAGTACTTACCTTTTATAGGTATTCTTCTAGTGAACCAATGAACTAACAAGTGTGATAGAGATATGAAGTGATATTATCCATCGACCAATAGCCAAGTATAGTTACTATACCAAAATTTCCCCAAACTCCATCAACGAGTTCTCAATCACACACTTTGACCCATTTTTAGACTAGAAACCAACAAGATAAGTATCTATTTTTAGTAATTAGTTTCTTTTTTCCTCTCACAACCACCTATAACTCAAACCCACTTTCCATAATTCTATTATGCAAGCTCATTAGACCAATTTATTGAACCAAACTAAAACATTGTAACTATTGATAGTCACCCTAACTGTCGATGGTCTATCCATAACCATCAATGGTCACCCTAACCATCGATGGTCACCCTAACCATCGATGGTCACCCTAACCATCGATGATCACTATGTTACAAATAAATAACAAGATATTTTCACCCACTAAACCTCAACCAAATCTAACTTTATTTCCCTTTGCTTGATCATAGTACCTCACCCTATTTTTTGGACCACACTTGATTCATTTAGCATTAATATCAATCTATTTATTTCTAGTCAAATTCACCTATTCATTTAGCAAGAACTTCTTGTATTTGATTTTAGTATCTTCTATGATATATGCAAATACTTTATCTTTTAGAACTTAATTGTTTAAAATCTTTGATTAACTGCCTCCAAGGGAGATTATTCTTCTTGGATCTAGCTTGCCAAGCAATCCACCCTACTATCTAACTAATCAACCATTTTTTAGTAATTTTTTATCTTCAAGTCATTCCTCTTAAGCCAAAGAGGAGTATCTACAACCATCTAGATCAATGCATACACAACATATCAAATTATACTAACCATACCCTTCTTGAGTTTATTTTCTCTTTCCTCTAAAGAATATAAGTAAAATTTGTCTAAAACATTCTAGCATACCCAGTGTGACCCTTGAGTCTTTTCTTGGGTTCATAGTTGCATCTAGGTGCTTCTTCTTATCTTTTAGTAGATACAAAAAAATCAAATTTTCATTTTGGGCATAAAATTGACTGCATCCATTGTTTACTATCCTATTTTAGATAACATTTCTTAATTAATCAAGTAAATTAATTGTAGCTTCACTTTTTATTGTTTTCTCTTTGTTTGAGTTTTGAGATTTCTTATATCTTCCTCCTTTCCTTATCTGCATAATTTTAATTAGGTAATAATTAAGAAACCAAGAAAATGAGGACCTACCTTCTAATCATCCATCTTTCTCTTCTCCCTCATCCATGGAGTACATCTTAGAGGTAAAGTGTTCTCCTCATCCTTATAATATTCATACCATCCCTTGGATGGTTTCCCAAGGTGATGTGGATTTCATCACCTTTCTAGATAACAAACCCATACCCCTAAAACATTACCTTAACACCATATCTCATTATACCCCTACTTTGGTTCCACCTATTAACCTTCCCTATGGCATGCCATCCCACCTTATGGGTGATAATTTTATTGCCACCATCTCCATCCAACCTTTAATCACCCAAGCACCATCCTCTACCAATAATCCTATCAACACCACCATCCAAAACCGACCTACTTATCTAGAAAACATCCAAACACCTTCTTCCCCAACTAACAACCTTTCTAGTATAGGAACAACCCAACCTTTGGGCTCTAACAATTCCCTTAACACATGATTACCCTCTACTGGTGTCTCCATCATTTCTCTCATTTCCAACCTACCTACCTCCACTCCATTTTAGATCTTGTTAGTTCACATACATTCCACCCTTCCACCCATTAGTATCAAATTTACCACCTACCATCTATCTACTAACCCAACCATACCTCTTACCTAACCTAAAATTATCTCTCAACAAGTGTCCATTGTATGAAACCTAATCTACATCCCTAACCCACAAGGGTATATACCTCTACCTTCCACCCAACCGCCTATCTCCACATATTCATATGTGGCATCATCCCAACCACCAATATCTATATACCAATATGTGGTATCCTCTAAACCCACCATAAACTATACATATGTTACACCTATCCAAACCTAACACAACTTACCTTACAACTATGGGGGTGAACAACCCCAAACTGACCTTATCAAAATGTTAATAGATAAAATGACTACTTTAGAGTCATCCATTTCTAGAGCTCATATTATTTTATCATATGATCAAATCTGCAATGAACTAATTTACTCATCGATCCTCATTCGACCATATCCTCCTCAATGGGAACTTTTTAATATTTTAAATTTTTAGAGTAAGGAGGAACCTCAACAACACTTGAGATCATTTAGGCATTTGTGTTATATGATTTCCTACAATGATTCTCTCATTCTTCATACAATCATCATGTCTTTGTTAGGTCTGGTACTATATTGGTACATTGCTATTATGAAGAACTCCCTCTTTTATTTCTCCCAACTATCTCATATTTTCTTAGATCAATTTTCCATAAACATCTCTAATAAAGTCTCCATCACTAATATCTACTCCATTTGGAAAATTGATTATGAATCCATTGCTAACTTTGTATCCCATTAGAAAAGTCTAATAAACCAACTATACTTCTCTTTAGCCCAACCTAGTTTAATTGAAATCTTTTCTCAAGCTTGTGCTAAACACATTTCTTCTACGTTATGGGTTCAGATCTTTAGGACCTTTGACGAGGATTTTCCCATGGCACAAAAACTAGAAAATAGAGCCATCGATGAGCGAAACTTGAAATTGAGAAACAAGAATTCTAACATAAAATCAAATGAGGCTTCCTCTCTAAAACCAACATTAACTCTAAAAAAAAGGGAACCATTAATGTGCTTGTCATTGAGACCACCCCTCCACCCATTGCTAACCAATCTAACTCTTCCAATTCCTCTAATCAAAGCACTAGGAACCCAAACCATAACACCTAAAATTAATTTAGTCCCCTTGGGGAGTCATACACTTTGATCTTGGCCAAATTATTAAAAGATAATATCATAACGCTCCCTCTAATTAAACCTCAATAATAATTTGATTCTTCTCATCTTATACCTAGTTGGTATAAGGAGAATGAATTGTGTGCCTTCCATTGATTCATTAGACATGAAATTAGTAGGTGTAATACCTTCAAGAACATTGTCCAAACTCTCATTGACAAGGTGGAACTTATGTTGGATAACCCCAATGTACCCTCCAACCAATCACTTGACATCTTCAGACAACCATTTCCCAACCATGCTCCTTTCACCAAAAATTAAAACAAAGAAGAATCCTCTCATACCCATGAGGCCCATATTGTCAATATGGTTCTTGGTAAACTCCTTACTGAGCAAACTGTTGACAAAATCACCTCTTCTCCTACTCCACTTATCGATGAATTAGAGCCACTAACCTCTCCTCTGATATGCACATCATAAGATACATCCACTACCATTCTACCTTTTTTCTCAATCATATAACAATCCACTATTCCTTTAGAAAGAACTCCTAAGGAAGAAACCATCTTACCTATACCTCCCACTGAGGGGTTATCTTACTAGATATTGGAACCTTTTAATCAAGAAATGGATGAGGTAATTATTCCTCCCTCTCAATCCCTAGTTACATCCTTTGAATCTACTATAAGGGGATTTAGACTGATCCCTAAACCTCTCTAGATTGGTTAGAAACTTAAAATTCATATCCAATCCTAACATGATCAAGCCACCTTTTAGAAATAGATTGGGTTCCCTTATAGAATGAAGTAGGATCCTTCTTTATCAAAACAACCTACCATTTCCACTATCGAATCCATTATCACCATAATGTAACCATCAGACACCTCTACCCATTAGACTATAGCACCATTAAAACCAAACTTACCCAAAGTAACCAGATCACCTTCTACCATCTTAACCAAACCCACCAAGAACCTTGGCATATTTCCTACTCATAACATTACTAACCCATAAGTAAATTTGGATTTAATCCCACTAAACCTATCAAACAAACCCAAAACTAAGCCAACAAAGAAGACAAAGCCACCTAAAATCCCAAAAACCAAAACTCTACCTCCCCTCTCCACTTTGCCCTATATTTTGGGTCATCATCCCTCTACCTTAATTGGGAAACAATCATCCCAATCTAAACCCAACCACCACTTTTAGTTACACCATCACTTTTGCTTTCATATATGCCTATTTTTACCAAACCCCCCATGAACATACCTCCTATCTCCCAAACATCTACCCTAAAACCTTTTAAACCCAAAATTGAAACCATCTGCTAAAAATGCTCATTTACCCAAAACCTCTACCACCAAGCCCACTCTTAAAAGGTCTTACACCTAAAATACCAAACCTAAGACCTATATGCCTTTGCCGCCATTGACCAAATCTTACTAAACCATCCTAAAGATGCTATTTTCAAGCATCTTACTTAACCTTACCACCTATCAAACTATTTGACCCACATAGTCCTAAACCTCCTTGGTACAATGACAAATTAGTATGATCATACCATAGAATAATTGGGCATGATACTAATAACTATAAAGATCTATAAGTGGTCTCCCATCAAATGTATCATGAGGACAAATTATTATTGGATGAGCCTCTTATGAGCTTGACAAAAATCTAAGAACCAAGAGATATCAACTAACATCTACCTATCCCTCCACTTTCACCTTAGAGTGAAGAGGAACCAAAGTAATACTCTAGCCTAACTCCTCCCCCACTCCATATCATCTATGTGGTCACATGATCATAGGCTCAACCAAAGGTAAGGGAAAGACAAAGGTTTTTATTCCATGGATATACCCCTCTTCCACTACCCAATCACCCAGCCAACACCAAACACCTTTAACTTCAACCAAACCCAAAGTGTCCATCTTGGGACCCTCTCAATCCAATTTATCTAAATTAATCCAATGAGTAATTTTGAAACAACTTCACCAATTGCTGGTAAATATAAGTTTGTATTAACTAATTATTAACTCACCCCATCACCACCAAGTAATGATAGAGGCTTTTCAATCCATATAATTCCAACCAACCAAAATACCCACAACCCCTAATAACCTTTGTCAATCTTTTCAAATTTCCAACCTTTTTACCTTTAAGGATTCAAAAATACCTTCCATCCATCTAAATGATCCAAATCCTCCCCTCTTCATTTCCACATATATCAACCAAACCCACATTAAGTGGGTTATGATTGATTTAGGGTTATGATCCTCTTATCTTGGTGTAGAAGACTCCTCTATCCAAAAATCTCTTCCTCCAGATACTTTGACCATGTTAAATGAATCCACTATGGATATCAACTTGGGGCACTTTGAATAACTTACATGTTATCAAAATTAGCCAATCACTAAATTCTAAGGAGTTTCAAGACTTCTTCTCCTTCTTACAAGACTAAAACATAACATTTGCTTGGTCTTAGAGTAACATGCTAGGAATCAATGTCATGTCCCCTTTTTAATTGACATGTTCTGAGTTCATGGTTAGCCTATTATGCGACCTTCGTAGGCTAATAGGATGGATAGAGGGTCATAATGGAGCCTGGCTTTAATTTGATTCACAAGATTTCTACATTTGATTTTCATTCAGGTTATTTCAGACATATTTGGCCAGGGCTCCTACTTTTTAGGGATATTTGATATGCAGCGGAGCGCCTTTATTATGGTATGGTTATGTGTGGAATCACTCCCTGATTCACTAGCTTCGATCGGTTCGTCGATTTGACATGTATTGAGGGAGATATTAATATTTGATTGATTTAATTAAATATTAATTATTTAGCCTATTTTTAATTAGAAACCCTAATTCTAATTTAAGAAACCCTAATTAGGGCAAGCATATCTTTTTGAGGGTATAAGGGTTTCTCATGGAGGCCATTGTTCATTATGTATGAATTGATTATTGAAATTGGAGAAATTCTTCTATGAAGACTGAGCCTAGGGTTCCAGGATTCCATTTGCATTGGAGAACGTTCCCTCTTCAGTGTGTGCAATTAAGAGGCTGTGAAATATCAACTGATCTATTGCCAAATTGAGAGATAACTTCATCCAAAAGTTATCATAGAATTTACAGGGTTGAGAGATAACTTCACACAGAAGTTATTACAGATATTCCAGGTATTTATTTACTTATGTTTTGATTCAATAAATTATACAGCTAGAGATCTTCTGTGCTAGAAGCATATATTTTCAGATCAGGGGTTGAAAACAGGGAAGTTGTGCTTAATTGGCAGCCGTACGAAGTCCGTACAGGTCCGTACAAATCCATACAGACACCGACATCGGCTAACAGAGAGCTTCCAGATACCGACATCGGCCGATTGGAGACCGACATCGGCAGATAAGGACCTGCAGTGACCGACATCGGCAGTATATCGACCGACGCCGGCGACTGTGTGTTCGACACAGCAGGCCGAGACTTACCAAAATTCAATTTGCACTTCCAAATTTGCAAAGCCAGAGTTTTCAAGACTGTATTTCATATTTATATGCATAATAGAGGACTGCAATTGTAATAGTTTAGAAGGACAAGTGATAAGATCTATGATCTACTATTGAAAAAAAACTATATTATTGTTATCATTCTAAATTTATTCAACAGAGATTATATCTTGGTTCAGATTTTTTGTGTCACTATATTTCTTGTTTAAAGGGGATATTATAGTGGTATCAGAGCTAAATCCTGCCAGCCTGAGGGTGTATAGATCTTATGCAGCCACAAGATTTGGGACCACACAAGTATAACACACGTAGCTGAGCCTTGCTTGAAGGTACTCAGGTGTTAGATCAGCCACCAACCATCATGAGTGACAGACGTGAGGGCAGCCCACCCAGGGGCCACAGGTATGATGCTGATCAAGCCACTAGAGAATTTCAGCATGCTATGATGACAAGCCAACAGAAGATGGGTCAGACACTACAGGCACTTATGACCATGATAGAGAGAATGAACACACCTGATGGACAGAACGGGGACCAAAGAGATGACAAGAGTGCTACGGTTAATCAGAGACCACAGCAGACTCACTCCAGAATAGCTGATAGACCTACACGCCCTTCATTTGTTCAAGAAGAACCAGAGGCACCAACAGAGGAGGAGGCAGGGAATTCTCCATTTGCAGATGTTTACATGGCTACAAATGATGAGTGGGACTTATTACCTCCTCATATTCAAGAGAGAACAACCTTTGATCATTTTTTCAATTTGAGGAGAGAGCACTATAGATTGGCTAGACAGGACAGGAGACCTAGGGTCCAATTCAGTGAGCTGAAGAAGGTTACTGGTAAGCTTTCTTTGACTACCTTTGACGGCAGTGGCAAGATGACAACTCAAGCTTGGGTTCATAAGCTTGACACCTTTTTGGCATTGAGACCAATGTCAGAGATAGAGGCCATCAAATATGCCACTTTGCACTTGGATGGAGTAGCACATGATTGGTGGTACCATGGTATGGTAACACTTCAGCATAACCAGGTGACAAAGTATCAGGACTTTGTGGATAGATTGGTTGAGCGGTTTGATAGGAAGGATCCCAAGGTTTACTTTCAAGATCTGGAATAGTTAAGACAAACAGGTAATTTGGAGTCCTTCATTGGTGAGTTTCAAAGGTTGGCAGTCATGTGCCCAATATTTCCGAGCGTAGATTGGTAGTTCTCTTCATGGAGGGATTGACAGAGCCATTGAGAGGGTGGATCAAAGCTTTTGATCCTCCTTCATTATAGGTAGCTATGAAGAAGGTGTGTAGTATGGAGATGGCAGCCCCATCCCACAAATTTAACTTCAAAGGTACTTCTTCATCTAGAGACCATAAGTGCTCCAACACAGATACAGAGAGACCAGATTTTAACATAGATAAATCAGGTGTAAAGAATGACTCAAAGGATAATCCAGTAGCACCACCTTTGGATCGTGAGGTGCTTAATGATCTACGCAGGAAGAAGCTTTGCTTCTACTGCAAAGGTCCATATGATATCCATCACGATTGTCCTTTGAGGCCTAAGGGCAAGGCGAATCGTATGATGTGGATATATTATGAGGATTTAGATTCTGAGGATTCCAAACAACATAACAGTTCTGAGGGGGCAGAGGCAGAGGCTTCAGGGCCTAATGTAGAGGTAGAGTTAGAGCTTCACCTACAAGAGGCACGCATATCCAATATTCAGTCAGATGAGTCATTCAGGCTCCGTGGAGTTTTGGCAGGGTAGAAGGTTATCACCCTTCTTGATACAGGAGCCACACATAATTTCATAGATGCTAGATTTGTGGAGAAGTGTGGGCTCACTACTGTAGACTTTGAGGGCATCAGTGTTAAGGTATCCGATGGTCACACTCTTAAGTGTGAGCGTATGATTAGAGACCTCCCATTGTGCTTGAACAACTATGAGTTCAAGGCTGATTATTATGTGGTAAACATGGGGGATATAGACTTAGTCTTGGGTATGAAGTGGCTTCATTCATTTGAGGAAGTTACTCTTCATCTCAAGGACATGGAGGTTCTCTTTAATGTTGATGGGATGACACATATTCTTAAGGCAATACGGGGCAGCAGCTTCAGATATATGTTTTTTCATCAGATGGAGGTACCTATACCACATAACATGATAGAGGGTGATGACGAGAGCACATTGGCACCAACACAGGAGAGGTACGAGGACGAGCTTGGTCTTGAGGTGAGTTCAGTTCAGGAGTTGTCACATGTGGTGGGGACTCAACTTTCTGTTATAGTCGGGTCACAAGTTGATGATGATATGACTATTTCTAGTTTTCACTATCTAGTTTCAGATATTATTCAGGTAACGAGTTTGCTTGCTGATTTTCATTTATGGATTGGATGTTGGAGTGCTTATCTTAGTACTAGAGATAATGTGACACCATTACATGAGAGTTGGGATGGACATGACATGGGGGTCGTGTTAATTGACAGTAGTGGAGATCAAAACTATATTTGGGATCCAGGTGGATTGATTGATTTGTCATTCAGTGATTGCTTGAGGGCAAGCAATTTTAGGAGGGGCGGATTGTCATGTCCCCTTTTTAATTGACATGTTCTGAGTTCATGGTTAGCCTATTATGCGACCTTCATAGGCTAATAGGATGGATAGAGGGTCATAATGGAGCTTGGCTTGACTTTGATTCACAGGATTTCTACATTTGATTTTCATTCAGGTTATTTCAGACATATTTGGCCAGGGCTCCTACTTTTTAGGGATATTTGATATGCAATGGAGCACCTTTATTATGGTATGGTTATGTGTGGAATCACTCCCTAATTTACTAGCTTCGATCGGTTCGTCGATCTGACATGTATTGAGGGAGATATTAATATTTGATTGATTTAATCAAATATTAATTATTTAGCCTATTTTTAATTAGAAACCCTAATTCTAATTTAAGAAACCCTAATTAGGGCAAGCATATCTTTTTGAGGGTATAAGGGTTTCTCATGGAGGCCATTGTTCATTATGTATGAATTGATTATTGAAATTGGAGAAATTCTTCTGTGAAGACTGAGCCTAGGGTTCCAGGATTCCATTTGCATTGGAGAACGTTCCCTCTTCAGTGTGTGCAATTAAGAGGCTGTGAAATATCAGCTGATCTATTGCCAAATTGAGAGATAGCTTCATCCAGAAGTTATCACAGAATTTACAGGGTTGAGAGATAACTTCACATAGAAGTTATTACAGATATTCCAGGTATTTATTTATTTATGTTTTGATTCAATAAATTATACAACTAGAGATCTTCTGTGCTAGAAGCATATATTTTCAGATCAGGGGTTGAAAATAGGGAAGTTGTGCTTAATTGGCGGCCGTACGAAGTCCGTACAGGTCCGTACAAATCCATACAGACACCGACATTGGCTGACAGAGAGCTTCCAGATACCGACATCGGCCGATTAGAGATCGACGTCGGCAGATAAGGACCTGCAGTGACCGATGTCAGCAGTATATCGACCGACGCCGGCGACTGTGTGTTCGACACAGCAGGTCGAGACTTACCAGAATTCAATTTGCACTTCCAGATTTTCAAAGCCAGAGTTTTCAAGACTGTATTTCATATTTATATGCATAATAGAGGACTGCAATTATAATAGTTTAGAAGGACAAGTGATAAGATCTGTGATCTACTATTGAAAAAAAAACTATATTATTGTTATCATTCTGAATTTATTCAACAGAGATTATATCTTGGTTCAGATTTTTTGTGTCGCTATATTTCCTATTTGAAGGGGATATTACAATCAACCCCTCCATCACTACCCACAACATAGTCACCAACTATGATCCCAAGCCTATTTGGTAAAACTTTGATTAATTCACCTTTGTCTAGCCCTTATTGTTAAGGAAAATCTTCAACATCTTTTATCCATCAATTACATTTAACCCATTGACTATCCCCAATGGGTCTCAAATGTTATACCTATCACCAAATCCACAGGGGGAATTCACATTTTTATGGAATTTCATGACCTTAACCTTGCTTTCCCAAAGGATGACTTTCCTCTACCAAGCATTGACTACCTAGTTGGTCTTACAACTAGCCATGAGATGTTATCTCTTATGGATGGATTCTTGGATTACAATCAAAACATAATTGCCCTTGAAGATCAATATAACTATAACTTCATTACCCCATGGGGAAATTTCTAATATAGGGTCATGCCTTTTAAACTAAAGAATATTGGTGCAACCTACCAATTCACCATGACCTACATCTTCCATGAGCTTATTCACAAAATTATTGAATACTATGTCAATGACCTCCTTGGGAAATATAAATGTCATAAAGATCATTTGGCCATTATTAAGATTATATTTGAGTGACTCATCCATTACCATGTCTAACTTAACCCCAAGAAGGGTATTTTTGGGGTTTTGTCAGGAAATCTTCTTGGCTTTATCATCCCCATTCATGGAATCAATGTTGATCCAGCCAAAATCAAAGCAAATCCTCAAAATTCCTCTTCCTACCCACCTTAAGTAACTTCATAGCTTGTAGGGGAAGCTCTAATCCATTCACCATTTTATCTATTAGCTCTCAGATTAATGCCAACCCTTCCATTACCTTTTGAAGAAAGATGCATCTTTTAAGTGGAAAAATGACTATGAAAAGGCCTTTGATTTTATTTAAAAGTACCTTTTTTCTCCACCCAGACTCATTCCTCCCAAGGATGATCAACCTTTTTACCTTTATATTTCCACTACTGACTACTCCTTAGGGGAAATACTAGCTCATCAAGATGAGCATCATAAAGAGCAAGCCATCTACTACATTATCTACATGTTTGTAGAGAATGAGACTCTCTACACCCATATTGATAAACTTTTCCTATATTTGGTCTTCATGGCCACTAAAATTCACCACTACCTTCTCAACCATAAGACCTATGTCATAACCAATATCGACCCACTCAAGTATATGCACTCTAAGCCATATTAAAACCAATGTATGGCTAAGTGGCTCATGATTTTAGCTAAGTTTAACCTTGAGTTTCTTGAGAAAAATTCAATTAAATGGAAATTCATTGCTGACCAATTGGCTAAAGCATAATTAGTAGACAACTAAACTCCTTTTGAGTTTCAAGATTAGTCTATCATGACCCTCTCTTAGGCAAACTTCACCTATCAAGTGACCATGTTCTTCGATGGATCAAAGTGTCACCATGGTGGGGGAACTAGGATCATCCTTATTACCCTTCATGATGAAAATTTTCATTTATCCTTTAAGTTATATTTTGAATGTAATAATAATATGGCCAAGTATGAAGCCCTAGTGATAGGCCTACAAACTATATTAGCCTTGGGAGTCAAAATGTTCAACATCTTTTATGACTCCCAACTTGTGGTCAATAAAATAAATGGCTCTTATCAATGTAATAATGATGTTTTACAATAGTACAAATAATTAGATGATGTACTCTTAACATCATTTAAACACTATCCTATCCAAACCACTCTATAATATAGAAACAAGTTTGTTGATATGATGGCCTCCCTTGCTTCTCAAATCTCATTTGCACCCTATAAATCTAAGATATATATCATTATCCACTAACTTACCCAACCCTCTTATGGAAAATCAAACTCTCCCACCATCTTTAATGTGGAGGAAACCCAACCTGACCTTTGGTATCAACAGACCTTCGACTATCTCAATGTTGCAATCATTCCTTATGGTCTTTCTAGGAATGCTGAAAGATAATTTATCCATATCACCTCATGTTATACCATACTAGGGGGAACTATTTATAGACATGGATTTGATGGTCTTATATTATGTTGCCTACATAGTCATAAAGCCTATCATGCTATTAGGGAAATACATGATGGGATGTATGGGGGACACTTCAATGGCCTAGCCATCATTAAATACATCTTTTACCTTAGCTATTACTAGCCTACCCTTAACCAATATTATTGTGATTATGTAAAAAGTGTGTCAAATGTCAATAACATGCTATCTTACACCATGCACCTAGCCATAGTCTTCAAGTATCCAAAGATTTTTGGACCTTCTCATAATGGGGTCTAGACATTATTGGAGAAATTAACCCCCATTCTTCATAGCAACATCATTCTATCATTATTGTGACTAAATATTTTACCAAATGGGTATAGGATATTCCCTTTATCTTAACAAAATCCAAAAAGATTATCGAATTTATCAACCATCATATCATCTATCATTTCAGTGTTCCTCACAAAATTATCACCGATAATGGAAAATCCTTCAAAAATAAACAAGTCTAAGGTATTTGTGATGTATTAAATATCAATTTAAGTGTATCATTGCCATGTCATTCAAAAGTAAATGGATAGGTGGAAGCCTCTAAAAAAACTCTTAATAACATGTTAACTAAAATGGTTAATGCATCTAATCAGGTTTAGAACTTACACATCCCCTTTGCCTTATGGGCATATTGTACTGTCATTCAAATACCTATGGGTGATATCCCTTTATTTTTCATTTTTTAAGTAGAGGCTATCTTTCCTCTCAAATTCCAAATTCCCTCTCTTTGCATATCCCTGTGAGAGATCATCTCTAAGAGTGATTATCATCAAGAACATTTAGCCCAACTTGAGCTAATTGATGAAAATCATTTGGCACCACTCACTCATCTTCATGTCTATCAATAACTCATCAAATTCACTGATAAAAGACACCTTAAAGTGTGAGAATTCAATATCAGACCTTGTCCTCCAAAAAATCAACATGTCACTACTATGGAGAAAAAAAAGTGAGGCAAGTTTACTTTCAATTGTCTTGGACCTTATATCATAATGCATAAGTATGGATCAAGAGATTAATAATTATCCTTTCTTGAAGGGAACCCAAAACCCAAGCCCCTCAATTATTTTAATATGCATTCTTTCTTTTATTAAAATAGGATAAAACTCACCTTTTGTCCAATCTAAGCTCATCCTTTATTTTCAAGCCACATCCATCTCCTTATTTTAGGAAAAATTGATTAAAATTGAATCATGTGATTATACATCACAACCATAACCTAATATTGAACAATGTGTATTATGAATCTACCCATGGCATGGTTCTCATGGTAATTTTTGTCCCTTTCCTAGGATGGATTCCCATGGTCATTGTCACCTAAACATCTTTTACACCTAATCAACCTTATTGTGATTTTATTTTTACCTTCATAAAATGTGACCCTTTAAGTCTATATAAGCAAGTCCATGACATCAAAAGCAAACATCAATATAAAAATCAAAAGAACCCATGTGGGTCTCTCTAGCATTTGCAAACTGCTCCCTTAAAGGATAACTACATAAAAATATCAAAATTTATCAATATAAGGTGGAATTCTCCCTTGAAGGATAGATATCAAAAGTGTTAAACAAATCACACAAAAATTAGACCACTACCTTGAAGGATGGCTGAGTGTATCTTTTATATGTTTTTATTGTTTTGGATGGGTTGGGGAAGCTGATCAATGCAAGATGTGTTTTTTAATCTTGATAGTGTGTGAGTCCCACAAAAATGGGTTGTTAATAGTATTTTTGTTTTTAAGGAAGATTTATGAGAATGACCAGATGATCTAATTGATTATTGTTGAATATTAGGGATTTTATCAAACATCCATGAAAATTTTTAGGAAGATTTATCTTTTTGTGTCAAAGCTATATAAGGTTAAAGTTGACTAGTTGATATGAATTAAATGGTGCCATAAGTGAGAAAGAGTGATCAAAGTGAAAAGAGGAATTGGAAGGCCTAATCAGTGAGTAGGAATGGGTCTAAGATCTTGGAGGTGATTCAGGGAATGTATTCACTCTATCCATGCAATTATTATTATAGGTTCTTGAAGATGTGTTTTTTTAATCTTGATAGTGTGTGAGTCCCACAAAAATGGGTTGTTAATAGTATTTTTATTTTTAATGAAGATTTATGAGAATGACCAGATGATCTAATTGATTATTGTTGAATATTAGGGATTTTACCAAACATCCATGAAAATTTTTAGGAAGATTTATCTTTTTGTGTCAAAGTTATATAAGGTTAAAGTTGACTAGTTGATATGAATTAAATGGTGCCATAAGTGAGAAAGAGTGATCAAAGTGAAAAGAGGAATTCGAAGGCCTAATCAGTGAGTAGGAATGGGTCTAAGATCTTGGAGGTGATTCAGGGAATGTATTCACTCTATCCATGCAATTATTATTATAGGTTCTTGAAGATGTGTTTTTTTAATCTTGATAGTGTGTGAGTCCCACAAAAATGGGTTGTTAATAGTATTTTTATTTTTAATGAAGATTTATGAGAATGACCAGATGATCTAATTGATTATTGTTGAATATTAGGGATTTTACCAAACATCCATGAAAATTTTTAGGAAGATTTATCTTTTTGTGTCAAAGTTATATAAGGTTAAAGTTGACTAGTTGATATGAATTAAATGGTGCCATAAGTGAGAAAGAGTGATCAAAGTGAAAAGAGGAATTCGAAGGCCTAATCAGTGAGTAGGAATGGGTCTAAGATCTTGGAGGTGATTCAGGGAATGTATTCACTCTATCCATGCAATTATTATTATAGGTTCTTGAAGATGTGTTTTTTTAATCTTGATAGTGTGTGAGTCCCACAAAAATGGGTTGTTAATAGTATTTTTATTTTTAAGGAAGATTTATGAGAATGACCAGATGATCTAATTGATTATTTTTGAATATTAGGGATTTTACCAAACATCCATGAAAATTTTTAGGAAGATTTATCTTTTTGTGTCAAAGTTATATAAGGTTAAAGTTGACTAGTTGATATGAATTAAATGGTGCCATAAGTGAGAAAGAGTGATCAAAGTGAAAAGAGGAATTGGAAGGCCTAATCAGTGAGTAGGAATGGGTCTAAGATCTTGGAGGTGATTCAGGGAATGTATTCACTCTTGTAATCAACTTTCATAAGTAGACTTCCTACATCGATTAGTCTACACATCATATGACATGGACTTATTTATAATAATTCTTTTATAGCCTGTATAAGAGGCAAATGAGTCTCATAATAAGTTTCCACCTTCATCCATATCCATTTTAAACACTCTATAATCAAGGTATTTTGATCTTAATTAACATTATGTGACCAAGACATATTTTTAACCAACTAATGCATGCTAATGCAAAGCATTTGAAGGGCTTATGTTCTTTAAGTCGATCTAACTTCAATTAATTTTATTTTTGGCCAAAGAAAAAGCATCATGCCTTGTTTTTATTCTCTCATAATGGTTGATACATTCACTTAAACATTTGTCTCTAGTTTGTCTTCTCTTTCTCATATATGGTTTTTTTATTTAAATTACCTTATGTACTTCACCTTAATCTAAACAAAATGACCATAATCATAACCAAATCACATAATATTATCATCACATCATAATAAAAAAATATATCTCATTAACATAATCAGCATCTCCATAAATAAATCAACTATCACCATCGTAAAGTCATAAACACATACACCATATCCAATACATGTCTAAATATAAATGAGGAAGCATATACCCATTAAATTTCAGCATGAACACCATGATCATAACCACATCATCAACATCCTACTATTTATCACATCCATATAACTATGATCCATAATCCATAACCATAACAATAATCACATCATAACCTTGTCCACCTAAGCATAACTAGTAGACATAACCATAATCATATCAATATCATAATCATAATCATCTCAAAACATGAAATTAAATAATCACATACATAAACAAAATTATCAAATACCCTAATCATAATGTCAAAACCATCATCCTAATCATCAAAAACATCACATTAGCATCACATTATCATATGAAGATCATCATAGTCATCCATACCCATCACATCATAATCACATCAATAACATCAATCCTTATCAAACACAATCATGAACATAAATTAAAGAGACATATCATAACATACCTAACTAGGTGAGTACACATCAACATCATCATGAGAATAACCATAATAAATATGACATCATCAATAATCAACATGAACATCACAACCATGAACCACAAAACATGAACAAAGGATCACATATATATCTCATAAATAATCATCATAGTGTATACAAAATATAAATCTCTCTCAAAATAAATATAAATATCATTGCATCAACTCGTAGGCTGATATAAAAATAAAAAATTACATCAAAAATATCATGTCTCACAAAAAATCTATGATCCTAGGGAACCACTACCTCCTAGAGCCTACCCCCTACACCTACCTTTACACCTATAGAGGCAACCCACTAACTTGGTTTCACCATGCTATCACCTCTTGTAATCTTGGCCTTATACTCAACCCATTGGGGATCATCTAGAATCATAGCTCCTTTATAGTCACTACATATCTCTACATTGAGATAATCCCTACTAGTCCAGTAGTTTTTGTTACTCTACCTCCTACCTACCAAAGAGAATCTCTCTCTTATGTCACCAAGGCTAGCTGAGACCTAGCCTAATCTCTCTCCCCTATCAATGTAGCCACCTAACCTTACACTAATACCAAAGATGCCTATTATACTACTATAGATTCCCAAGCTATAACTATAGCTACTTGTAGACATCTAATTCCTAACACCATTTGTGTTGAAATTATAGATCTTACTTGAATTACACTCAAATGCACATTTTAGATGAAAATATATAAAACACCCTAAATGGTTCAAAACTATCCCTTACAAGTGCCAACTTAGGTCAAAGTATCCCTAGAAATGGTAATGCATTTTATGGGCTAGCTAACTTTGATTAGATCATTTCGAGTTAAAATGACCATTTTGCTATTTAGTGCTCTAGATCACTCTTTTCTTCTAATTCATTGGTACACATCATGTACCTTTATTATTTCCTATTGGAAACATCCTAAATGGTAATATGGTTCCAACACATCTAGCATCACCTTATAATTCTTCTCAAGTCAAATTATGACCCAGTAATATGACTTTTTGACCATTTTGATTAATTAAGGGCCAATTTTCAAATAATTGCACAAATTTTGATTAACCTTGTTTAATGATAATTAATCAAATCAAGAGATTAATTGGATTTTCCATGAGATTTTTTGAATATTTATTTTTGAAAATTGATTCTTATTATCTACATCACCTAGTGACATCATCATGGGGTGGCATCCATCAAGCCATAATTATATCAAATATCAGGATTATGGGTCACCCATGCCTGGTTAATGCCTCTCATGCCTCTTCAGTGCCCCTTATTCCAAGGTCATCTTGAGTATAATTATCTATTTAATTCCAAATATTAGGATTATCCTCAATCACACATCTTCATCTCAAGATGGATGGTTTAGGTTGATCCTGACCAATCTCAAAAATATATAAATAGAGAGGCCATGGACATCATTTCTAACCTATTTTGGTACAAGGTTATTTTTCTCAAATATCTCCAAAGCTTAAACATTTCAAAGTTATAATGCTAAATTATTTCCACAAAGCTTCATTGATAGGATAGTTTAGTGATTCCACATCAAGAGCCTAGGTTTTACGGAGTGTTCTTGAGGCATTGGAGGAGCTTACCACCATTATTGACAAAGATAAGGATGATTGATCAAGGGAGAACATGTTTTTGAGCCACATAGGTATGGTGAATCCATTTGGGAAGGTAATATGGTGATTTATTTATTTCATTTGTTTCTTTCTATCCTTCGTAATTCCCATAAGAATAGATAGACTCGATTAGTTAGTTCTTTATGCATGTTTCATTGTTTATGGAATAATTCTTGACTAACTTGCTTTGTAATCCTCTCTACATCTTAGCATGGCTAGTGGGATTAGATGCATCCTACACATGAAGGAGATCCTTTTGTAACCTTAAGAAACTTATTTGAGATTTTAAAACTCTTGAAAATTGATTTTCTAACTTTATTTTGTCATTTTTGGTTTCCATAGTCTTTCCATTATAACTGATGTCGATAGAAATATCGATATCAGTTACTTGGCTTAAACAAAATTGCTTAGTAGAACTAACATCTGTTAGATCTCAATTGGCCATAACTGATGTCAGTGGTATTAATTGACATCAGTCACCATGTTTTTCCAAAAACATAGACTTGAGAGCTATGTTTTTAAATTTTATTGCTTCAAACTCAAAAGAGCCTCAAAGATAAAGGACAAACTAAAATTTTTGATGTAGGATCGAGTGTGATATTTCCTCAAAACATGTTTAAATCACTTTTGCATGCTTAAAATTTGATTAATAACTTTTTTTAGTGCTAACAAAGAATTGATGTGTTTTTTGGTGAATATTTTCAAAGTTTACAACTAAGACCAAGGGGTGAAATGAACACCACCAAACATTTCATTTGGGTTTAAAATTAAACACACTTACCAATTCTTGTTTACAATAGTTGATTATATTAATATTGTTTGGAAAAAAGAGGTATGTTGTGTGTATGCTCTTCCATTCATCCCCTATAAGTAACCCTTGGAATCAAAAGTGTCATTCCTATTGTAAGTAGCCTAGTCTAAGCCTGAGAAAGAATGTCACCTAAAGCACTCCCCAAAAACTTGCTAAAGTTTAAGTGATCTTGAAAATGACCCTAAAGTCTTTCTATTTTCATTATTTCTTTGTTTTTATTCATCTTGGCTTGTGAGGGAGACTTCATCACCTCCCACAAGTTATTTAGGGAAGCTTTAACCTAGGGTTTCACCTCTCGACATTGACTTCATTTGGCTCCTTTGGAGTTGCACACAAGACATAGTGGCACTTTGAACATCACACTACACTGAGTGAATAGAAAGATGTAGTGGTTGCATAAAGGACTAGACCTTTATGCAATAATTTGAGTGATACAGACCCAAAATCCATGCTTTTATTTTGTATTGTTTGGCATGAAAGTCATTGTGTAATTGATTCCCCTAAAATGTTTGAAACTTGATAGTTTAGTAGACCCCACATTGCCATACCTTATCAGTTTAGACTTAAGACATTTGTTTTTTGTCATTAGCTTACTTAGTCTTGATTTGTGTCTAAATTGCTTGTTAACTTAATGAACTTAACCAAAACACATTGTCCTCAATTTTCTTGAGTAAGGGAGGTGTTACGTTGTCCAAATGGAAAATTCATCTTTTCCTTGTTTAATTTTTTATCAAAAGCTTTGTGTCATGACATTCACTTTGGAATAGTCATGTTTCCCAATTGATTCTATAACTTTTACCCAATTTGTTTAAATCCTTTATTCATAATCAACATTAAAAATTGAACCTTTATGAGTTCTAAGGGTTGATGCATCAAAGTGGGTTTGCCATTTGTGCACTAGGCTTATTTTAACTTGGGTTAAATTTTCTATTTGGATTAAAGGTCATTTATTAAGACTAAAAATCACATTATCATCTTGGTGGACTCAAGTCATCTTGTGTATCACTCATGCTTTAGGTCTTAGAACATATTTTATCCTACTAGAATCATGTGGCAATGTTGTGCTACCCATTTAGTCTTAGCTTTATACTTAGTGATTCACATATGTCTTTACATCTTTAGTTATTTAGTTCATTTTGTCTTCTTTATAATCTAGAGAGCTTTCCTCTAAATTTCTAGGGTCAACTTGTCAAAGTTGAAACTATCTTTTGTAGTGTGGGTGTATCACAAAGATCTAGGCTTTGGTGTACTAGTTTTCACCTTGGGTCTTTGAATTACCTTACTTTCTTCCAATTTATATGATTTCAACTTCACCAAAGGTTGATTAATTTCATGAAGCAAATATTATAAATTGTGCATGGTTTCAAACCACCCTCCTTTATAGTCTCACTAGTACCTTGGATTTTTGTTTAAAAATAGAGCCAAAGCATACTTTGATTGGTTATCAAACATTGGTCCAAAGTTAGTCAAACACATAGAGCAACTCTTTTTAGACATGACTCAAAGGTTCACTCATAGTGGGACCTCTTATGGCCCTAATTATGAGGATGATAAATTTTATGATGGTCATGATAACCCCATTGTTTTTGACAACCTCCATGAAGGATGTTTCATAACAATTTTAGAGTCTTTAACAAGTTAAGAGAATTGGTTGAATTAGTATTACAAAATCTCATTATAGCTAACTTAAATATAGGGCCAGTATCAAGGCCATTTCTTCAAGATTAGCCAAAACCAGATTGGTACAAAGAGAATGAATGGTGTAACTTTCATCATGTTGCTGATCACAGTGTATATCATTAAATTTCATTATGACATATTGTTGAGGACTTTATTGATAATGGTGATCAAAAATTAAGTTGTCTCTTAATCAAGGCACAAATCAAGATATGGGAATCTACAAAGACCCCTTTTGGTGACATGATCCACCACCACCAATAAATAATAATAATGGTCACAATAAAGGATATAGGTAGAATCAAAACCAACAATAGGGTCAGAATCATAATGAGAATAATCAATATCATGATCCCCACACTAATAATGTGGCTTATAATAATGTGCCTTATGATTAAAATAACACTATGGGATGTATTTTTGAAACCCACATCACCACTATTACTATGATGTCACATGGATGATCTCATGTTCCTCATAATATGAGACCCATCATTATAGGGTTAGCACCCTCTTCCCCTAATAATACCATGTCAAGTTCACATCATCATGTTGCTACTCAAGTTTTATGGGTTACTAATCTTGAACAATAGTACCATTCTTCTAGAGGATCCTTGCTGACCTAAAATTATAGCAATACCATTAATCACCCATGAATCACCATCTAAGGCCCTTTGCCTCATCCTTCTAATTATAATATGCCTTGCTACCTCTAGGTTGTGCAGTCGCAACTAGAGACCTATGAGTTATCATCTAAAGACCTTCACCCACTTCTTTCCATAAACCCAATGAGAAAATTATGATAATGGTTCCATAGTTGAATATTATTCCAACAAAGACTAAACTACTTAAATCCACAATTTAAAGGCCTTATAGTCTAATAAACCAATTAGATAAAACCCATATGAAAATTTCCATATTAGAAATCTTATGGACATCTGATGTCCATAGAACCATTCTCAACAAACTTTTATAAGAGTCTATTATGCCTAATGATATAAATCTTGATCAGTTCTAGAACCTAATTGGATATTTGTCTTCATTTTGGCAAATCATGTTTGATCAAAAGGACATGTCCACCCTTGGCCCAAACCATAATAACCCACTATACATTGAGATAATCATTGTGAACCACAAGATCAAGTGGGTTCTTATAGATAATGGTTTAGGCCTGAACATCATATCTCTTAAATTCATGGGATGATTATGTTACATGGACAAAGACATTTAGCCAGAGACTATTACAGTCAAGGCTTATGACAATACCAAGAGGGAGTCATCTGGTACAATTTTGTTGCTAGTCATGTTTAGGTCTATTTCTCATCACATGTTATTCCATATTGTGGATATTGAGCTTCCTTATAACATAATTATTGGTTGTCCTTAGATCCATGAAGTACAGGTAGTTTCATCTGCTCTTCACCAATGCCTTAAGTTTTCCCACGATGGGATCAAGGTTACTATTCCCAATGATTAATAGCCATACCAATATTTAAAACATCTCAAAATAGAGTTTCAAAATTATAACTATTGTTTAGGTTCTAAATTCATTACAAATAAGAAAAATGCCATCATTTCTCATCCATATCCATCTAATTAAATAGGCCCTAGTGATCTAGCCTCCACCTCAACTAATCCATTTCTTGCAACACTAGCCAAGCAAGTGGTTGTTAAAGATGTAGGCATTTCCACATATCATTTGAAGGATGTCCTCCATATTGTAAAATTACCAAAATCCCATAAAACATTTGGTAAGCCTAAAAATTCCTAGACTCCTAATAGAGTTGATTAGATTTGAAAACCAAAGAAGAAGAAACCAAAAACTTCTATGGTTTTTGTACCTACAATCACACCAAAAAAATGTCAAGAGGTTTTTATCGAGGGAGATTGGTTATATTCTGAGGGCCTTGTCGATTGTTTTTAGAATCTAGATTATCTTATCCCTAAAAACATAATGGATCATCTTGACTATACAAGGAAAGGCCTTGGCCCCTAGGCACAAGGAATTTTATATCCCTTATCATCTAGAGTTGTCAATGGGAATCATGGTCTCAAATTTAAACCACCAGGGGATGACCTCATAAAATTTAGTAGTGATTATTCTGAAGTGAGTGGTAATGAGACTCCTAAGAATGACCATTGTAGCCTTTTTAATGAGCTTGATGATTCAGATTTGTTTGATTCAAATTCCATATTGACCATAACACCTATTTGAGCTTCCCATCCTAAGGCAAAAACCCATCCTAGTGGTGCTTTGCTTCCTGAAGGACATTATATCTTTACCATTGGTGCTTTCCATCTAGAAGTAAACGGTCACTATAACCTATGCCTTTTTCATCCTAAAATCATAGATTGGGATCAAAAATATTTATTCATATGCCTTAATGAGTTTCAAAATGAAGAATCAATTGCAGAATACATGGGCCTATGATATGCATTCCCCATTGGTGATCATAAACAAGGTTTTGATTTTTCATTGAATTATTATGCTTACTTTGGATAGCAAGAAAAATTTCTTGGTCATAATAAATAAAAAAACATCAACATATTCAGGTGAAAACCTCTTTGAGGCACTTGTTGATCAGGGAAAAAGTAAAGAAAAAGACAAGCCTTTGAGTGAAAACCTGTTTCAGGCACTCCTAGGTGGGAAAGTTTGCTCATCTCTTCAAGATGTAGAAATTCCATCTAGCCAAAGTTCCATAGATAGTACAAGCATCTCTTTAGAATAACATCAATTATTTAAGCATATTGCTCTTGAGTTTCTAGAGGTCTTTTCCAATTGACCTTTACCTAAAAAGGCAGATTATAATTCTTCATATTATCTAGATCTTTAGGAAGAACAAAAAGAAGATATGGTAGTAGAAGATGATCATGACCATACATTACCTACAATTCTAGAAGATGGATCCACACTCCTTATAAAGAGAAAAATAAGAGTGAATTTAGGAACCCATGAAGATCCCAAAAATGTTTATCTTGGAGCTTCCCTTATTGAAGCAGAATGGGAACATATTATATCCATTCTTAAGGATTATATAGACATCTTTGCATGGGTATATTTTGACATGTCAAGCCTGGATCCTAATTTAGTTGTGCATCATCTAGTTATTCACCCTGATGCTAAACCAGTCAAGTAAATGTTAAGAAAGATGCATCCACGCATCACCCTTTTGGTTAAGGCTAAATTGGAGAAGTTTTTAGGAGCTAATTTTATTAGACCACTGGACTACTCTAAATGCATTTCTAACATAGTGTTATCAAGTAAAAAGACCCTAGGCATACTTGTTTGTACTAATTTTCATGATTTCAATAAGGCATGTCCCAAAGATGATTTTCCTCTACCCAACATCAACATGATTGTTGACTCAACTTTTGGGTATGAGATGCTATCCTTAAAGGATGGAATTTCTAGTTACAATCAAATCAAGATAACCCTTAAAGATTATCATAAGACCACATTCACCACTCCATGGGGGACATTTTATTACCAAGTCATGTCATTCAATTTGAAGAATGATGGAACCACATATCAGTGTGTGATGACTATAATATTCTATGAAATTATGCATGACATTGTTGAGGACTGTATTGATGATATACTCAAAAAATCAAGAACAAGATATGGACACCTTGACATTTTATGAAGAATATTTGAGAGGCTTTGTACATATAAATTCTGCTTGAATTCGAAGAAATGTGTCTTTGGAGTCACATTAGGAAAATTACTAGGGTTCATCATATCATAATGAGGGATTGAAATTGACCCTACAAAGGTCACTACTATTATTAAAATTCCTCCATCTAACAATATGAAATAGTTTTGGGGTCTACAAGTCAAGATCCAGTCTATACGTAGGTTCATTTATTAATTGGTAGATAACTACCACCCATTTACCCATCTCTTAAAGAAAGGGGTGAAATTTTAGTGGGATGAATATTGTCAAATAATATTTGTAAAGCTTAAAACATACTTGGCCAATCCATCAGTCTTATGACCTCCAACATAAGGAAAGCCATTGCTTCTTTACATATCAGTCATAAAATATGCACTGCTGGAACTTTTGGTTCACCATGAAGATCATGGTAAGGAATATGTGGTTTATTATTTAAGCCCCACATTGGTCACCTATGAACATAATTATACTCCTATTTAGAAGGCATGTTCAGCTATGGTGTTCACCACTCAGAAGTTATGACATTATATGTTAAATAAAAACTTTTGTTATTACCAAGATAGATCCTCTCATGTTCCTCTTATCTAAAGCAACTCTCCAAGGATACATGGCTAAATAGATTATGTTCCTCAGTGAGTCAGATATTGAATACCATAATTAGAGGGAAATCAAAGTGTCAATTCCTGAGAGTAGCTTATAGAAGCTCCTATTATAGCCACTCAACCTCTCAACTTTGACCTTCCAGATGATTCTATCATGATGATATAACAAACACCACAAGAATGTGAGTAGTGGACACTCTATTTTAATGGATCCTTCACATCTTGAGGATTTGGAGCTAGCATATTATTGATAATGCCACAAGGGGATTTGATCCCCAAATCCTTCCATATATAATTTCAATACATAAACAATATGGTTGAATTGAGGCATTGGTTGTAGGGCTCCATCTTACTATATAATGGGATATTCAAAGCTTAAAGGTATATGGAGATTCACAACTAATCATAAATAAAATAACTAGTAAGTATTAAATAAGAGATGATAATCTTGTCCCTTAAAAGCAAATTATTGATAACCTTAAAAGACATTTTAAATCTCTACAATTTGAGCAAGTTCCATGAGTCAACAACATGTCTATTGATTCCATGGCAATAATTGGTTCCATGATTCAAATGCATTATAGTGTTAAAGAGTATCAGTTCTTGATTGAAAATCTTCTTTAGCTAGTATATATTTTATTAGATTCAAAAAGGATACTCACCCTTGTTGATCCTAATCTCTTAGCTGAGCTACCATGGTGCCAAGATTTTTATAACTATTTCCATAGCCATGTCTTTCCTGCCAACCTTTCCAATAACCAACAAAAACTTTTCTTTCATCAGCTAACATGTTATATCCTCCTTGGAAACATGCTTTATCAAAAAGTCTATGATGGAATGCTTTTTCATAGTTTATCTTTGGGATAATCCAAGATGGTACTAAAGGAGGTTCATGAAGGAATGTGTAGGGCCCATACCAATGGTGTAGTCCTAGCAAAGAAAATTCTTAGAATAGGCTATTATTGGCCCAAAATGGAGATAGTGTTTCTACGCTAGATTTTGCTTTCACATTCAAAGAGAGAATAATGAGAAACTTAAAGAAATGGTCTAAGGATTGATGTACCTAGATGAAGTCATGCGCATCATAATCCAAACATTGTGAGAACTCCTCTTTGGTTGTGGAGGATGACACCTGCAAAGGAAAGAGACTAAAACATGAAAAGACGTTAGATGAGGAGATGGTGGGCTGCCAAGTGAAAGCTTGATCCCAAAAGCAAAAGATTGAGGGATGTCAACCCACTGATTAATAAAAAGATGTCTGATAAAGGATAGAATGATAAAAGACTAAAAATGATAAAGACAGAATGAAAAATGGAAGCAAATGCTTACCTGAATGTTGCTGTCATCCTAGTCACAGTCACCGATGTTGGTGATCCTACCAGCATCAGTTGTCAAGGTCTACCGACGTCGATTAGTCTGCTGACGTCGGTGGGGGAAGTGATCGGTGTCGGTCGGGGTAGTAGTCTGTGGATGAGGTCTGGATGAGTTTTGGTCTGTGGATAGGTCTAAGACAGAGTTTTGGGCTTGGATGAATGGTCTGGGGGTCTGGGTCTGAGAGTCTCATTTTTGTTAATGGTCTAAGGTCTGGGATAATGGATAGAATGTCAAAAAGGGACAGAGGGATAGAGTTGGCCAATAGGGAGATAGGGAGATAAGGATTCGGGTCTGGGTTGGTTGACACTTTGATCTGTGGGGATGATATTACTTAAAAGCAATAACTGAGAACATGATAAAAACATAGACAAGATACTTACCTGTGGCTTGCAGAAGGAGTGCTGATGGTGCTATTGACAAAGTCAGAGTCCCTTTTGTTGATGTAGAAAACTGATGCAGAGTCCCTGAAGAGTGTTGCTTGATGTGTACCTGCAGCCAAAGAGTTAGCAGTGGAAGAGAGAGGAGCGAAAGATTGACAAATTGAAGGATTCCAAAGTCGGATGTGAGAGAGAGGTGAAGGAGGGATAATAGATGTAGAAAACTGTTATGAAGTCTGCCGACACCAGCAATATCGCCGACGTCGGTCGACAGTTAACTGACATCGGCGACTGGAAGGTAGGAAAAGGGCTAAAAATAGCCTTTCGTCCATTTTCCCAACTGCTGGGTTAGTGAGTCTAAGGAAGAAACGGTCAAAGGTGGCTAAATGGATGTGAGAGGTTAAAGGGGAGAAGTTGGAATGGGGGTCTAGGCATTAATATTGGCCATGTGGGGAATGAAGGGAATCCAAAGAAGGGTATCCAAGGGTGGTGAGGTGGCAAGGGGAAAGAGAAAAGGAGTTTTGTTAATTTAAAATAGCTAATTATTTCAAATTAACAAGACATGGGTTAGGAGTAGTTAAGTGGACCAAAGGGGACCAAAGGGGGGAGTCGACCTAGGGAGTAGACATGATTTCGGTGTCTACATTTGCCCCTTTTTGTCTTGTTGGTTGTTCTGGATGAACTGCAAGACAAAAATAGGAGTTGGTTGCCCCAGGTGTGGCATAAGGTCGATTTCATCTTGTTGGTTGTTCAAGTGAACTGCAAGACAAAAATAAGAGGATTGGTTGCCCTGATTATGGATGAGGTATTCCCCCTCAAAGCAGGAGTCAAGGAAAGGGAACCTAGAATCGGGTGTTGATTTGACAAAGAGTGAATGAAGATCATGAGTGTGAACGCTGCAATAGTTGTAATTGCGTGCATACCACTGCACAAAATGGTCAGGTCAAATTTTCATAGGTCAAGGGTCAAGGAGTGCCAAAATTGAAATAACCAGGCCCTAGCATTTGGTCGTAGTTGATCGGGTTATTCAATCTAAGCTGAAGCTCCAATGGTCGTCGTGTTTCAGGTATCCAGGCTCAAGAAGTGCTCCCAAAAACACAAAAATGTCACAAGTAGTGCGGATCAACCGGCTTGCGATCTTATACTTGTGAGGGTCAAAAATAGTCTACGCATAATTTGGCTAACCATTCATGAGGTAGCATACAGGCAAAAACAACCAAGGCAACATTGCTTTGGAAGTGGTCGTAGTCGAAGGAGATAGTCACGATCTCCATGGTCATTGGTCGAGGTGGATGAATGGATGAAAGAATGTGGCTGAGCTAACCTCATAAGATGTTATGTGATCTGAGTGTTGCCTACATAGCCCCTGTGGTTAGGGCCTCAGGCCAATGTAGTTCTCCCAAAGAGGGAGGAAGAGTTGAAGTGATTGGTTGGTCTTGGTCAAGGTCAAGGTCATGGTCAAAGAAGAGAAGGTTTGTCTATTAGAGAGATGAAAAAATGAGGATGGTTGAGCTAACCCCAGAAGATAGTTGTGTCATCTGAGTGATGCCTACATAGCCCTGGTCTTAGGGCCTCAGACCAATGTAGTTCAGGCAAAGGGTCTAAGTGGTAGACAGGTGGTCAAAGTGGTCGATAGATTGGTCTTGGTCATGATGAAATGATGAAGGAGAAGATGATGTTGCAGCCTTTTCCATATTGTGTGATGGTGTATTCTACAACATTGGTCAAGAGGTCTTTCATCCCTAGAAATTTTCCATAATCATGATGGATGTATGCTAAAAATGAATTGAGGTCTATTTATGCTTCAATAAGTATTGGTTTATGCTTAACATAAATTGTGTCTAGTCGATAGTTTCCATGTGTATTGGTGTTCATAGAAACTATGTGAATGGTCTAGGATGATGTCTGATGTCATGATGTCATGTTGTTGGTCTAAAAATGTTGAGGGTTGGTTGGGTAGAAAATTTTTTGGTTGAATGTGACCAAAGTGTGAAGAAAGGTGAAAGGCAAATTGCTCTTTCATTGACAAGGACCAAAATGAGAGCATGGATAGGGGTTGTTTAGAACAAAATCCTCGTTCATGTATTGCATCGTGGACCAGTGTTGTGTTAGAGAAGCAATCAAATTACTTGACATTAGGTGAGCTTAAAATCCCTTGAGTATGCAAGGGTGATAGGTTTGATATGATAAGGAAGGGGGAACCCTTTTTGGCAGGAACAACTTTGCCCCTTTTATAGGTGACCCCGAGAATGACTATAGACAAGTCCATGACTCTAAAGTTTTGTCAGTGATTTTTTTTTGAAGGTAGACTGACCGATGTGGGAAGCCTACAAGGGGATGTTGTCTTGCTTTTTGGTCATGTTGTGAAGCTGATCGATGCGGGAAGCTTCGGAGATAGTGCTATGTACGTAGCAAAATTTATGCATAGCCATCCTTCGAGGGAGTGGTCTATATTCTACTTTTTATGTTTTTGATATGACTTTAGCCTAGCTATCCTTCAAAGGAGTAGTCTAGTAAATACAACAATGATGATGCAGCTATCCTTCGAGGGAGCAGTCTACATTTATAGTTTTATGACCTTGGAATATGATCCCATTTTTGTATATATTTGATTGATTTGCTGACTGAACTTTTGGTCATGGACTTGACTAAAGAGGTTTAGAGGGTTTCCCTTTTATTAGGACAAAGCATTCATGCTTGACAAAAGGGTTAGGATTGAGGGTTGAAAGGAATAGGAATGACGGTGATAGGGACTGCTCAAGGGATCGAGTTCAAGTTAAACATCAAGTGAATAATTACTTAACTAACAGTAGACTGGTCAAAGATGCAAGACATAAAGAGGCTCAGGTTCTGACAAAGTCCTGACCCATGCTTGTGTGTGATGATGTAATGTCCGAGCCAATTGAGAGCAAACTTGCCCCATTTGCTTCGTTCTAAATTGGTCACATGTTGATTGATGTTGAAGGAGTTGGTCAATGTTTGGTCGAAGTTTGGGGTCAATGCTGAAGAATTTGGTTGATATTTGATCAAGGTTTGATTGAGGTCGGTTTGAATGTTTGGTTGAAGATAGACTGAATGTTTGGTCGAGGTCGGGTTGACAATCTGGTTGAGGTCAGGTTGAATGTTTGGCTGAGGTTGGGTCGATGCTTGGTTGAGGCCTAGTCGAGGTTTATGATTAAAAGAGTGATTGATATGTGGTCGAGACTGGGTTAAAAGGTTGGTTGAGGTTTGGATGAAAGTTGAATTCCCCCAGTGGCTAAGGAGAATGTTTGATAGATTGATCAAGATCAGTTGAGGTTTAGTGGTCAGATTGACTGTGTTGATGTCGAAAAAGGGGGTTAAAGGCAGCGAAGGGACCCTAGTCTGGCGTGGAGATCCCAATTTAGGTGATGAGGTTTGAGAAGCATGGGTCGGTGTTGATTTGTCAAAGGGGTGGTCAAGAGGATCCTTGATAAGAAGGGAATCCTTTCTCTATTGTTGACGAATGACAGTTTTAAGAGTGCAACAATGCTCAATGTCATGTCCTAGAGTGTGGTGATAATGACAGAATTTAGAGTTGTCGAACCAAGATGGTCTTGATCTGAGAGTTGATGAGTGGGGCGGTGAGGAGGTTGAAGGTTTGTTGATGATGTGGTTAAGAAGAAAGGTGTCTTTCTCCAAGCATTGGTGAATGACCACCTTGAGGGCACAACAATGCTCAGTGTCGTGCCCAGGCGTGTGATGATATGCACAAATTTGAGTGTCATTAAACCAGGGTGGTTTTGGTCTGAGGGATTGATATGGTTTAAGATGTGGGAGATTGATGCGAGAAGATTGCAACAAGTGCCGCAATAGCAGGGCATAAGAACCTACTAATGGGTCTGAGTATCTTATTGTAGTGGGAGTTGATGACTTTGGTTTGAGAGGCATAAGAGGCGTTGGTTGATGTTTTGGAGGAGATATATGTCTGATGGGTTGAGAGAGTAATGGAGGTGACTTGTCTCTGTGAAGTATGGGAGTGGGAAGCACCCCTATTAGGGTGGACGGATGCAGGCCCAAAATTGAGGGTAATGATAAAGGTGGGGGAGGAGTCCTCCAGTGTGGTTTAGTGGCCTTCTTTGGTTTGGGGCGAGGGCCACTATTGTGTGAGGTGAGGTTAGATTTGGGTTTGGATTCAGATGTGGATGGAGGCAAGTGAGATGTAGCAATCTCAGGCAAAGGGCAAGAGGAAACCATGACTGGGTCTTCCTCAGTCGAAATGGGTGAAGAGACTGGTTCTTCTCTTGGTGGAGAAGAAATAGGAGAGTGTATCTCTACAGTTGGATAGAACGTAGGAATGGTCATGGTCTCAATGTGTGGTCTAGGCGTGGGGAATGTATGATCCCCCATTGATGATAAAAAATATGAGGGTGAGGCAGCCGGTGTGGGTGCCATCAAAGCATCCTCCAATATGAGAGAAGTTGAGGGAGTATTAATAAGAGAAGAAAGTTCTTCATCCTGTGGAGGAAGTATAGGGGAAGAAGGGTCTTCCACCTATGAAGGAGGTTGGTTAGGGACAAGAGAAAATATAGTGTCGACCGTGTGTATGTCATGGTCTTGAGGGTCATTGGTCATGGTCTGGATATTATTTTGAGTAGGTGGGTGATTAGGAAAGGGTTGCTTGAAGATGTCAAGGTTTTGGTTGGCTGGGGCATTTGGGTTGTCCAAGATGAGATCACCCCTATCTAACATGTCCTGGACAATGTTTTTGAAGGTTTGATAGTTGTCCGTTTCATGGCCTTTGACACGGTGATAGTTGCAAAAGTTGTTCTCCCTATACCATGCAGGGATAGGTGTTGAGGGGTCAAATTAATGTGGTCAGATTGAAGGGAGATTGAGGACCCCCTATCTAACAAGTTTATCTAAGAAAGAGGCATATGACTCTCCAATTGGAGTGTATTGATGTTGTATGGATCGACGTTGGAAGTGTTTATTGATGTAGTCTGATGTTGAAAATTGAGGTCGATTGGTTATTGTTGAAGATGATGGTCTGAAGATGACAGTGTTTATCGACCCTTTGGACTGGGAGTGGGTAGAAGAAGGTTTGGATGAAGAAGGGTCATTAGATTTTGCATTGTTATTACGTAATTTGACCTTATTTTTGTCGATGGCACAGAGTTCAAGCTTTCTTGCCATGGTGAAAGCTTCGTCGAAAGTGTGGAATGTCTGGATATGCAAGGTAGAAGAGATGTACCTAGCACATGCTCGAGAAAAGAGCTCAATGAGCTCAAGTTGAGGCAAGGAGAAGGAGAGCTAGTTGATCAGGCCTCTCCAATGGGCGACAAAATTGACTATTGATTTGTCGTCAAATTGCCTGATGGAGTAGAGGTCTATGATTGAGACTTGTTTTGTGATGTTGATAGAAAAATGGTCGAGAAATAATTGGGTGAGTTGGGTGAATGAAAAGATAGAATGTCTGGTAAGAGAGCTATACCAGTCAAGGGCGGGGCCAGAAAGTGACATGGGAAACATATGTAAAAGTAATGCATCGTCATGGGCAATGAGATAACAGGCATGTCTGAATGCCCGTAAGTGTTGTTGTGGGTCTTCCTTACTCTAAAAGTGAGTAAATTTAGGAAGCTCCTAATGGTTGGGGTATGGTCAGATGGGCACAGAAGGATGGATGGTTTCGTTGCAAATTTGCTCATATGACAGAGCATTGCTTGAACCAGAGATAGAGGTCTCGAGACTGGACATTCTGTCCATCAGCATCTTGATGAGATCAGCTGATAGATTGGTAGGTGGGGCACCCCCTAGGTTGTAGGGTACCTGGAAGGTGGTTGAAGAGGCGTATGATGTACTTGGTTGTGCTTGTGTAGGCACAACATATGGGTAGTATGTCATAGGGATAGATATCATGGTCAAAGGGGCTTGTGCCATGAAGTTGGAGGACACAAGTTGACTAGATACCACCAGAGGTGGTTGAGTAGCAGCACTGGTAAAAGGATAGGTTGTCACTCCCGTGGGTATAGGTGAAAGAGTGGGGGAGGTCGAGACAATCAAGTTATGGTATGGTGTAGAACTCGGTTGAAATGTGTGAAGTTGAGGGGGTAATGACACCCCAATGGAGGTAGGTTCAAAAATAGATGAGGAGGCCAAACTTTGTGTATTGGCCATGGTCGAGTGACTGGTCGAGACAATAGGCTGAGTCATGATGGGTTGGGTAGCGGATGATGTCGATGTCATTGCCACTGCACCTGAAAGGTCCCGCATTTGGTTTCTTGCGAGATAGTTTTGGAGGGCTTTGACATTGAGGTCTAAGAATCTTTTGAAATCTTGGTCCCCTTCAAGGAAAATGGGAGTCTGAGTTGGGGTCGGTCGAGTAGGAGTTCTTTCAGTCTCTCAGTGGAACTCCATTATAGGACTGGTTATGGACGGGGAAGACGAAAGTGGTTGATGCCTCGCGTGGTCAAGAAGAGCCTTGGTTTGACTGCGTGTCAAAACCATTCAAGGCAAATAGGGTTAGGTTTTAGAAACTGTGTTTTTATAGTTTCAAACACTTAGAATGTGGTTTTGGTAGAAAAAGGGGTCAGGTTTTAGGATACTATTTTGAAAAAAAAGGGACTGTGACAGTGACCAACGTTGGTTGAAAAATTGATGTCGGTGATATCAAATGGCCGACGTCGGTCAAATAATCGATGTCGGTGAGAATTTGCTGACGTCGGTGGTAAAACTGATGCCAGTGACTGTGGTTTCCAAAAACTCAGTGAATTTGAAGATTCTTGGAAAAAAGGAAGAAGAGCATTCTCACTAACTCAAACAAGTAGATAAGAATAGAGAAATAAATGGAGACAGGCAGACACTAAGTATTAAATCCTAAGAATCAACTTTTAGAATCTTGTGGCTTATGCCTTAAAGTGATGTTTGGGAGGTTGGATGGAAGAATGGGTCCTAGAAGAAGTAGTCTATGGATGGTTTCAGGTTTGTTTAGGTGCTCAAGAGTCTGGGTTAGGTTCGGTACATGGCCTAGTGCTAAGGAGCAAGCTCCCCTCACTTCACAAGCCCAGTGATAAGCTGGTCTCGCTTAGCCAAAATATACCTTGCCTAGAGATTATCCTCCACCAGAGAATGGAGTGGGCTTTCCCCTTTGTGGTGAAATCCAAGTGGAATTGCCAGGGAGGGGTAAGGTATCCGCTGGGGGATGAAATTCCAGTCGGGCCTTGTCTCAGGTAAGTTTGATGTTTGATTTAGTGTAAGTGGTTTGGTTGTGTAACATCAAGTGGACTATGATTAATTCAATATGTGGTTATTAATTACTAAATGTGGACTAAGAAATGCAAGCAAACAAAAATACAATGCAACGTGTTTTAATCCCCAAGTCAAAATGTTAAGTTGGAATGAAAACAAGTTGAGAAAGGGTTGAAGAATATGATTTTTGACTAGTCTAGAAATGCAAGAAAAGAAAGAAAAGTTCTTTTTATTCCTACTTATGATGTCTTTGGAAGATAGAAGAAAGAGGTGAAGAGGGAGAATCGTAATTCACCCTATATGAACAGAAAGAAAAGGAACCCAAGCAGGACCCTAGGGTCCCACTGGGCATGCCAGAATGTTTCTACGCTAGATTTCGTTTTCACATTCAAAGAGAGAATAATGAGAAACTTAAAAGAAATGGTCTAAGGCTTGATGTACCTGGATGAAGTTGTGTGCACCATAATCCAGATGATGTGAGAACTCCTCTTTGGTTGTGGAGGATGACACCTGCAAAGGAAAGAGACTAAGACATGAAAAGATGTTAGATGAGGAGATGGTGGGCTGCCAAGCAAAAGCTTGATCCCAAAAGCAAAAGCTTGAGGGATGTCAACCCACTGATTAATAAAAAGATGTCTGTTAAAGGATATAATGATAAAAGACTGAAAATGATAAAGATAGAATGAAAAATGGAAGCAAATGCTTACCTGAATGTTGTTGTCGGCCTAGTCACAGTCGCTGGCGTCAATGATCCTACCGGCGTTAGTTATCAAGGTCTGTTGACATCGGTTAGTCTGCTGACATCGGTGGGGGAAGTGATCGGCATCAGTTAGGGCAGTAGTCTGTGGATGAGGTCTAGACAAGTTTTGGTCTATGGATGGGTCTGAGATAGAGTTTTGGGCTTAGTTGAATGGTCTGGGGGTCTGGGTCTGAGAGTCTAGTTTTTGTTAATGGTCTGAGGTCTGGGATAATGGACAGAATGTCAAAAAGGGACAGAGGGATAGAGGAGGCCAATAGGGAGACAGGGAGATAAGGATTTGGGTCTGGGTTGGTTGACACTCTGATCTGTGGGGATGATATTACTTAAAAGCAATAACTAAGAACATGATAAAAACACAGACAAGATACTTACCTATGGCTTGCAGAAGGAGTGTTGATGGTGTTCTTGCTTATGTTGTTGATGAAGGCAGAGTCCCTTTTGTTGATGTAGAAAATTGATGCAGAGTCCCTAGAGAGTGTTGCTTAATGTGTACCTATAGCCAAAGAGTTAGCAGCGGAAGAGAGAGGAGCGAAAGATTGATGGATTGAAGGATTCTAGAGTCAGATGTGAGAGAGAGGCGAAGGAGGGATAACAAATGTAGAAAACTATTATGAAGTCTACCGACGCCGGCAATATCACTAATGTTAATCGACAGTTGACCGACGTCAATGGCTGGAAGGTAGGAAAAGGGCTAAAAATAGCCTTTCATCCATTTTCCCAACTGTCGGGTTAGCAAGTCCGAGGAAGAAACGGTCAAAGGTGGCTAAATGGATGCGAGAGGTTAAAGGGGAGAAGTTGGAATGGGGGTCTAGGCATTAATATTGGCCATGTGGGGAATGAAGGGAATCCAAAGAAGGGTATCCAAGGGTGGTGAGGTGGCAAGGGGAAAGAGAAAAGGATTTTTGTTAATTTAAAATATCTAATTATTTCAAATTAACAAGACATGGGTTAGGAGTAGTTAAGTGGACCAAAGGGGACCAAAGGGGGGAGTCGACCTAGGAAGCAGACACGATTTCGATGTCTACAGATAGATTCTTATAATTATGTATGTAGACACCGCAAACGTGTCCGCACCTTGGTTCTCCCCCTTGGTCCTTTCTCCCTCCTAGTCCTCCTTGGTCCCTAACCCACCTAAGTCTTATTAATTAGAAATTAACATCTATTTTTAATTAATTGAGGCCCCCTTTCCACCCTACCCTTGCCTCCTTGGATCCTCCCTTGAATCCCTCCACCTTCCCCTAGCATTTATTAGCCCAAATCTCACCATTATATCCCCCCTCGTCCATTTTGGCATCCTTATGACCGTTCTGCCCATGACCCCTCGCTCGGCGGCGTGCAAGAATGGGCAGAGGCTATTTTTAGCCTCTGTGCCCATCCTGCGACCGCCGACGTTGGCAACCCTTCGGCCGACGTCGGCGAAACTGCCGGCGTCTGCAGCCTTCATTATCCCCTTCTGCGTCCGTTGCACCCCCTGGACTCTTGAGCTCGCAAACAGCTTCTCTCGGTGCTTTGGCTCTCATCTCTCCTCTGTCTTAACCTCGTGCAGCAACAGCAACAGGTGAAAAAGGCCCTGGATCAGTATCTTCTCCTTGCAGCAACTCTTCAGTGGCTCCAGCAACATCTTCCTCTCTCTTCTTTCAGCAGGCTACAGGTAAGCTAGTCTGGTTTTTATTTCATTTCTTCAGTTTAATCATCTATCTTCTATTGTTTTCTGTGTCTCTTCCTTTGTCCCTCCCCCTGAGAGGCTACAAAGCCTTCTCAGGCCCCATCCTCTGTGTCTCTTCCTCTCCCCTGTATCTCTGCCTAAGACCATCCACAGACCCGTCCATCAGACTCTGACCCGTCCATCAGACTCAAACCCATCCACAGACAGACCACAGACCAAGACTCAGACCAGACCCTGCTCAAACCTAACTACAGGCCACAACCCCGACCGACGCCGGTCACTTCCCCAACCGACGTCGGCAGGATAGCCGACGACGGTAGATCAGATAACCGACGCCAGCGACATTTCCGACCTCGGCGACTGTCTTCAGCCATACTCCTTCATTCAGGTAATCATTTTGTTTTCTTCTTTCCTTTCTAATCTTTTTATCACTACTGTATTCTAGCATTCTGTCTTTTATCAGTCACTTATCTTATCAAAACAGTGGGTTGACCTCCCTTAAGGAAGTTTTTACACTTCTGGGAACAAGCCTTTGCTTGGCAACCCACTGCCTATCTGTCTAACATTTTTTTCTTGTCCTAGTTTCCTTTTTTCTTGCAGGTGTCATTCCTCCACAGCCAAAGAGGAGTGCCCACGAACGTCTGGATTTACGGTGCGCAATCTCTAGTCCAGGTACTTCCAAGCCTTGTCCATTACTTTCTTTTAGTTTCTTTTTCTTAAGTCTGAAAAGCAAATTTGAGGTAGAAACATCTCTGGCATGCCCGGTGGGACACTAGGTTCCTCCTGGGTTCCTTTTTTCTTTTTCATTCATTTAGGTGCATTTAGGCTCCTTTCTTCTTGTCTCTTTCTTCTATTCCAAATGTCACTATAAGCAGGACTAAAACGAACCTTTCTTCCTTGCATTCTAGACTAGTCTAAATATCATACTCTCGTCCCTTTCTCCATCTTGTCTTCATAACAATATCACATTTCGACTTGGGCTTAAAACATATTGCACTTTCATCCCTGCTTGTGCTTGCATTAGTCCACATCTAGTAACTTAGGCGCATATTGAATAAACCGTAGACACTTTATGTTACACTACCTAATCACATGCACTAAAACAAACACAAAACATACCTGAGACAAGGCCCGACTGGGATTTCATCCCCCAGCGGATACCTTACCCGTCCCGGTGATCCCACTTGGATTTCATCACCAAGGGGGAAGCCCACTCCATTCTCTGGCGGAGTCTAAACTCTAGGCGAGGTATATCTTGGCTAAGCGAGACCAGCTAACCACTGGAATCGTGAAGTGAGGGGAGCTTGCTCCTTAGCACCAGGCCACGTACCAGACCCTAACACAGATCTTTGAGCACCTAAAACAACACCTGAAACCATCTTTAGACCGCCTTCTTCTAGGACCCATTTTTCAGCCAATCTCCCCCAAACATTCATCTAAGGCATAAGCCACAAGTTTCTAAGGTTAATTCCTAGGATTTATCGCTTAGGCTTGTCTGTCTTTCTCTGTTTTCCTCTTCTCATCTGTTTGTTTGAGTGTGTGAGGACGTTTTCTTCTTTGTTTTTCCAAGAACCTTTTGGCTCTCTGGAAAACACAGTCACCGACATCGGTTCTGCCACCGACGTCGGCTTCCCCTGTCACCGGCATCGGTCCTGCTACCAACGTCGGCTTCATCTGTTACCGGCATCGGTTATCTGACCGACGTCGGCCTTATTTACTACCGACATCAATTTTTCAACCGACATCGGTCTCTGTCACTGTCCTTTTTTTTCCAAAACCAGCAACCTGAAACCTATCCTTTCTCTGTCAAAGACTTCATCCTGGTCTTCTGAAACTGGGCAACACAGTTCCTGAGACCTGAACCTTCTTTGCCTTGCATGGTTTTCGCTCGTAGCCAAGCCAAGGCCCTTGTCGACCACGCCTGCCGTCAACCACTTCCGTCCACCCCATCCGTGACCAAGCCTACAATGGAGTTCAACTCGGAGACCGAAAGAACTCCTGTCCGTCCAACCCCGCCGCAGACTCCCATTGTCCAAGAAGGGGACCAAGACTTCGAGCGATTCTTGGACCTCAATGTCAAGGCTTTGCAACACTATCTCGTGCATAGCCGAACGCGGGACTCCTTGGGCAATCCGATCTACGGAATGCCGACCTCTCTTGTCGCGACTACAGCTGTATCGACAACATCCATAGTTCAACCTCCAGACACTCAAGCCATCGCTTTGACCACTGACCAGACTTTGACCAATCCCCCAGGTGTGGCCTCTCCCTCTATCATTGGGCCCACTTCCACCGGGGTTCCGGCCCCTTGTCAACCTCAACCCGCTCAACCTCTATCCACTCCATTTCAAAACCTTGTCATCTCTATCCCGCCTACCCTGGCCCCTATCAACACCAGGGTGGCTTCTTACCCCTTGGCCCCCGTTACCACAGTCCAACCTCTCGTGGCAACAACGGGCCCAGCTATGTCTTCTAACCAACCACCTTTAGCCTTCACTTCTGCCCCTGCGATTAGTCATCCGTACATTCTACAACTGACTATGTCGCACGCCTCCTCTAACCTCTTTCAAGCGCCCTACAACTTAGGGGGCGCGCAACCCGTCAATCCGTCGGCAGACATCATCAAGATGCTGATGGACAAGATGACTAGTCTTGAGACCTCTGTTTCCAGCTCGCGCAACACTCTTTCATACGAGCAGATCTGTAACGAGCCCATCCATCCTTCTGTCCCAATCAGACCGTATCCTAGCCAGTGGGAGCTTCCGAAGTTTTCTCACTTTCAAAACAAGGAAGACCCACAACAACACTTGCGGGCATTCAGACACGCCTGCTACCTCATTGGCCATGACGATGCGTTACTCTTACGCACGTTTCCTATGTCTCTCTCGGGTGCTGCACTTGACTGGTACAGCTCCCTTCCTATTCATTCTCTCTTCTCATTCACACAATTGGCTCAGCTATTCCTCGATCACTTTTCTATCAACATAACCAAGAAGGTCTCAATCACGGACCTCTATTCTATTTGGCAATTCGAGGACGAGTCCATAGCCGACTTCGTTGCTCGATGGAGAGGCCTTATCAACCAACTCTCCTTTTCCTTGCCCTAGGCTGAGCTTATTGAACTCTTTTCTCAAGCCTGTGCCCAACATATCTCTTCCACTCTGAGGGTTCAAACCTTTCGCACTTTTGACGAGGCCTTCACGATGGCCCGCAAACTTGTGTTGCGTGCCATCGAGGAGAACAAAGTCAAGTTGCGGAGTAAGAATCCCAGCTCTAAGACCAATGACTCTTCTTCTGCCAAGCCATCATCATCCAATTCTAAATCCAAGGCTTCAGCTAATGCCGTGGTTGTCAGACCTTCATCTTCTTCGACCAATCAGCCTGAGCCCTCTACATCTCAGAGCACTACTCAGCAATTCCAGCAAAGATACTTGCAGCGACGATATACTCCTCTTGGAGAATCATATGCGTCTGTGCTGGAAAAGCTTCTTAAACAGGGAGTCCTCAATCTCCCTCAAGCCCGACCTCCTCCTCAATTCGATCCCTCACACGCCATCCCCGCGTGGTATAGGGAGCAAGACTTTTGCTACTTTCACCGTGTTAAGGGCCATGACACGGAGAACTGCAAGACCTTTAAGAACATAATACAAGACATGCTTGAGAAGGGGGATCTCATCTTAGACAATCCAAATGCACCCCCTAATCAGGCCATTGACATCTTCAAACAACCTTTCCCCAATCATCCACCAGCTCAGAACCATGTCCAGACCTTAATTGACGACAATCATGAGCACAATATTCGGACAGTCAATACGGTCTCTCCTTTCGTCCCCAATCAACCTCTTGAGGTTAGTCCATCTATCAGTCCGTCACATGTGGACGAGCCTCTCTCCCCGGCTAGTTCTCTATTGACCTCTCTCATCTTGGAGGACGCCTCGGCCTTACCAGCACCACCAGTCTCGCCATCCTCCTTTCTGCAGCCTTTGGAGGACCCGACCCTTCCTACTCCTCAGCCACAAGTGGAGGGCACTGTCATCCCTGCCCTTTACCCGCTGGAGGAGCCTCGCTCCCCGGTTTCTTCTCCACCCAGAGAAGAATCTGTCTCCCCTTCGTCTTCGTCTAGATCTGTCATGACTTCACCACATCATGTGTCCAAGACCACTACTCCCATCTCGTCTTCAACCTCGCAACCATCAACATCTTCCTCTCAGCCATTTTCCCGGTTAGTGGAGAAGATTAAACTTCTCCCTTCGAGGAAAGTGACGCCTCAGGTGTTGTGGGAGCGACTTAAAGCCCTTTAACATACCCGCGCCCTCTCATCACATGCCGCTAATCCTCCTAAGGTGGAATCTCGTCAGACTCTTGACAAAGACCAGACTCTCAAACCCCAACCAAACCCGTCCAAACCGAAGCCTGCATCTATCTCGTCCAAACCCATCAAGTCATTTGGCATTCATCCTATCTCCTCCCTCACTCACCCGCAAGTGAAGGTGGACCTGGGCCAGACCTCAACCAGTAGCAGTCTTCCGACCAAGGCGAAGAAGACTGCCAGACCGCAGAAACGAACGCCTCCTTCTCCGTCACCATTGCCATCCATTTTGGGCCCCCATCCCTCGACCTTGGCTAGCATCCTTCCCACTCCGACCTTCAACCAAAATTCGTTGCCTCCTTTGCTTCCTCTGCCTACCTCCAGTCGTCCCTCTCCTAAAAAGGCGGTATCAATCGTCAAGAAAGAGCCGTCTCCATCTGTCACCGCGCCATCAACCCATAAGGTGGTACGGAAACCTCTTCTAACCTCGCCTAAGCAAAAGTCACCGACCTCGCGCATATCAAATAGCACAGACCCTCTATTGGGCTCATACTCATCGATATTGCGCCGACTTCTCCAGACTTCTGACATAACCCTTCCGCCCATCAAGCCTTTCCAACCTCTCGGGTCCAAGCCCTCCTGGTTCGACGATACAAAAGTTTGCTTATATCATCGTACACTAGGACACGACACTGAGACTTGCTGTGCCCTCAAGGCTATCATTCGCCGCCATATGGAGAAAGACACTCTTCTCCTTGAGGACACTCTTGACCAGACCCCGACTCCTTCCTGTCCAACTTCTTCAAACACGTCAACATCTCACCGGCAAGACATGACCCCTTCTTCGCCTCCCATTTTCGAAATCAATGCTGTCCGTATAACCACTAGATCGCAAAAGGACAAGGCCAAGGAAAAAGCTGCCATTCCTTGGACCTATCCCTTCGTCAAGCCACCCCTTGCGCCCAAGCCTAAAATCTCTATCCTTGGCACGTCCCAACCTTCTTCGTCTTCCTCTTCCGGGCCAATCCACGACTCCATGCTGAAGCAGCTTCACCAGACACCTGTGAAGATGTCTCTTTACGACCTTATCCAAACTTCACCTCAGCACCGTCAAGCCCTTATCTAAGCCTTGCAGGCAGCGGAGGTCCGACCCGAGGACCCCCAACCATTCACTGCCCTCGTCCATTCTTTGTCTCCTATCGCTTCCATCACATTCAGCGATTCTGAGATTCCCACATCTAACATGGAAGATCAGGACGCCGCCCTCTTCATCACTGCCTATGTTGATCGGACACGCATTAAATGCGTTATGATCGACAGCGGCGCTAGCATCAACATAATCTCTACCCATGCCTTTGATCAGCTGGCTCTTCCTCAGAACTGCGTCTCCAAAACTGACGCTATCTTACGCTCGTTCAACGACACCACCGCCACGACCATTGGCACAGTCATCCTCCACATTCGCGTTGGTCCACGCACAGTCCCGGAGCTCTTCTATATCATCGAAGGAGAGTTTCAATACAACCTTCTACTGGGCTGACCTTGGATCCGTGCCATGGCCTGTATACCCTCCACCCTACACCGTTGTGTGAAGTTCGAGCATGACGGGCAAGTCCACACCATTCCCGCTGACCCTTCACCCTTCAAGACTTGCAACACCACCTACCGTCCTAACGACGTCCTCATCCCCATCAAGCCGTCCACTCCGGCACCGCCTCCATCTGTGGAAGCTTCGACCAGTTCGCAATCGGCGGTTGCCCTCACCCCTCCTCTTCAAGCGCCGACCAAAGACCCCATGGAAGACATCTTCCAATAACTATCGCTTGGGGAATATCGCTTGTTGACCCTCGACATGTTCCAAACTCTGCAAGAGTATGGACGCCTTCACCTCAGTCCTAATTACGACCCTCGGATCGGGACGGTCATACCTTATGGTCCTCCTCACTTCCGAACCAACTTTGTCTATGGGGGGCTTAATCAAGCTCCTACCTACGGCACTTCCTTCTCTTCACCCCAACCTTTCACATCTGATTTCTCATTTCTTGGCAACCCTACCTTTGCACACACTTACCTTCACAGGTGTGCATGGAAGGGTTTTGGTTTCGGACGTTATGAGCAGGGCTCCCATTAGCCCATCGAGCCGCTCAGTGATCACGATGCCAAGAAACGGTATGGCCTGGGATATCATGACCCCACTCAGGCTCCTTCCGACCTTTGTCCCGAACCAACCACTGACCAATCTCTTCCAGACTCGCCCATTTCTCCCTCGTCACCTACGGAGTCGGTGGTTTCCATCCCTCCTAGTTTTTTTTTCCATAAACACCGTCCGCCTGGAACCCCTGACCTATCAGCTCGATGGGGTGCCCAGGTCTCTCCCTCTCATCTTTCCTAGCATGGTAGAGGATGAGTCGGCAACCATTCACACTGTCCACTGCGTTGACGATGACGCCATCCTTTCCTACATGGGTGCCGATGACTCTTTCGTCCAGCGTTTCCTCCCTTCTGAGACCCAGGTTATGTTAAATGAATCCACCATTGACATCAACCTCCCTTCTTCTTTCGATGTTCCTCACGTCTTAAAGATTGGCCAGTCTTTAGACGCTCAGGAGCAGCTTGACTATGCCCAGTTCCTTTCCAACCATAGCAAGGCCTTTGCCTAGACTTACAGTGACATGCCTGGCATCGACCCCACCATTGCTACCCATAACATTGTCACCAAACCAGAGGCTAAGCCTGTTAGGCAGAAGCTTCGAAAGATGCATCCTCGCGTTGCGCTTCTTGTCAAAGAGGAGCTTCAGCGCCTTCTTTCTGTCTCCTTCATCCAACCCATCAATTATCCACAGTGGGTCTCTAACATTGTCCCAGTTACTAAAGCAACTGGGGGGATTTGGATCTGCACGGACTATCGCGACCTTAACCTAGCCTGTCCTAAAGACGACTTTCCTTTGCCTAACATTGACCAGCTTGTTGATCTTACGGCCGGCCATGAGATGCTATCTCTTATGGACGGGTTTTCAGGATACAATCAAATCCTGATCGCACTGGAAGACTAGCACAAGACTAACTTTATCACCCCATGGGGGACTTTCTGTTATCGAGTCATGCCTTTCGGCCTAAAAAATGCTGGTGCCACTTATCAGCGCGCCATGACCTACATTTTCCATGATCTCCTCCACAAAATCATGGAGGACTATGTGGATGACCTTCTCAACAAGTCCAAGCTCCGCCGCGACCACTTGACCATTCTCACAATCATCTTCTCTCGTCTTCTTCAATACAATGTCCACCTCAACCCCAAGAAGTGTGTCTTTGGGGTCCTCTCAGGCAAACTTCTCAGCTTCATCGTTTCCTTCCGTGGTATCGAGATAGATCCTGCCAAGATCCGTGCTATTCTCGAAATGCCACCCCCGACCAATCTCAAGCAGCTTCGCAGTCTCCAAGGGAAGCTCCAGTCCATTCGCCGTTTCATCTCACAGCTTTCAGACTGCTGCCAACCTTTTCATCACCTCCTTAAGAAAGACGTCTCCTTTAAATGGGATAAGGGCTGTCAAGAGGCTTTTGAAGCCCTCAAAGGCTATTTGGTCTCTCCACCAGTCCTCATTCCACCTAAGGACGACCAACCCTTCTACCTTTATATCTCTGCTACCAACCATTCGTTAGGTGCCATGATCGCGCACCGAGACGAGCATCATCGCGAGCAAGCGGTTTACTACATCAGCCGAACACTGGTCGACTATGAAACTCGGTATACTCATACCGAGAAACTCTGTTTGGCATTAGTCTTTTCCACTACCAAGCTCCGCCACTATCTTCTCAACCACAAAACCTTTGTCGTCACTCACACCGACCCTCTCAAGTACATGCATTCCAAGCCATATCAGAATCAATGTATGGCTCGGTGGCTCATGCTGCTTGCTGAGTTTGACTTCGTCTTCATCCAACAGAAATCTATCAAGGGGCAAACCATTGCTGACCAACTGGCGGATGCCCCTCTTCCCGACAACCAACCTTCACACTGTGAGTTCCCTGACGAGTCTATCGCTACCCTTTCCACCGATGACACCATCTACCAGATGACTATGTTCTTTGACGGCTCCAAATGTCAACTCAGTGGGGGTGCGGGGGTCATCCTCATCCCACTCGACGGCGAGCCCATGCCTCTATCTTTCAAGCTTGACTTCGATTGTACCAATAATATGGCCGAATACGAGGCCTTAATTTTGGGACTTCAGACTGCCCTTTCCCTCCACATCAAGTCTATCAACATCTTCGGCGACTCGCAGCTCGTCGTTAATCAAGTTAACGGTTCGTATCTCTGTAAAAATGAAGTTTTACAGAGGTATAAGAATCGTGCTGACACTCTTTTGGCATCTTTCGACCATTACCTCTTGCAGACTGTTCCACGCTCTACGAACAAGTTTGCCGACACCATGGCTTCTCTTGCTTCGCATATCCCGTCTTCATCATCATCATCCCACCTTTTTGTCACAGTGCATCACGTACCTTTGCCTTCATACATCTCTCCTCACATTGACCATATCAACACTATCAATTCTAGCCCACAAGATGACTGGTATAAGCAACTTGTGGACTACTTGTCTCTTTCTGTCACTCCTCCCAACCTCTCTAGCAATGCGCGGTGAGCTTTCATCAAGCACACAGCTCGCTATACCATGCTAGGGGGCCTTCTCTATAAGCGAGGCTTCAACGGTCTCCTTCTTCACTGTCTAACCTCCGATGAAGCTTCTCATGCCGTAAAGCAAGTCCACGACAGGATTTGTGGTGGACACTTCAGTGGAAACTCGGTTGCCAAGCGCCTCCTTCGCCTGGGTTATTATTGGCCCACCCTTCATCAAGACTGTAGCGATTATGTTCGGCATTGCATCAAGTGTCAGCAGCACTCTAACCTGATTCATCTTCCCAGCCACGCCTTGCAAGTCGCTCAGGATTTTTGGCCTTTCTCTCAGTGGGGCTTGGATCTCATCGGTGAGATCAACCCTCACTCGTCTCTTCGTCATCAGTCCATCATCACTGCCACTGAGTATTTCACCAAGTGGGTGGAAGCCATTCCTCTTGTCTCCACAAAAGCCGACAAAATTGTCGACTTCATCAGTAGCCACACCATCTGTCGTTTCGGTGTCCCTCACAAAATCATCACCGACAATGGCAAGTCCTTCAAAAACAAGACTGTCCAAAAACTATGCGACTCATTTGGCATCAAACTCAGCTTTTCTTCGCCTTACTACCCACAAGCAAATGGGCAGGCCGAGGCTTCCAACAAAATTCTCACCAAAATTCTCATGAAGGTGGTCGACGATACAGGAAGGGATTGGCACGTTCATATCCCCTTCGCTTTGTGGGCCTACCGCACTAGCATCCGAACCTCTACGGGTGCTACTCTCTTTTCTCTTGTGTACGGAACAGAGGCTGTCTTACCTCTCGAAGTACAGATCCCGTCTCTTCGTATCTCCCTGCATGACATTCTCTCCAACGACGACTTTCGTCAAGATCGCCTAGCTCAACTTGAGTTACTCGACGAGCACCGTCTGGCTGCCCTTAATCATCTCCATGTCTACCAAAGTCGCATAAAGCGGGCCTACGACAAAAATCTGTGAGAATGAGATTTCAACATCGGAGACCTCATCCTCAAAGAGAATCAGCACGTGACCAATATGGAGCAAAGTAAACGAGGAAAATTCGCCCCCAATTGGGTTGGACCTTTTATCATCACGCACAAGTATGGGTCAGGGACTTATCGTCTGTCTTCCCTTGACGGACGGCCAGAACCTGAGCCTCTTAATGCGTTGCATCTTCGACCTTTCTTCTGCTAGTCGAGTACTCATCTACTTGGCACGTAACTTGAGCTCGTCCCTTGAGCAACCCTCGTCCTCTTAATCCCCATCCATTTCAACCCTATTCCCCCTTAACTAGTCCTCTACAACCCTTTTAGGATGCAGTGATGCTTTGTCCTAATAAAAGGGGCGTCCTTGAGCTTCTACAGTCTTGTCCGTGACTCTCATTTCTATCAATATATACAAGTCACGATGTCAAAACATATCCATGGTCTCTAAATCAAGTCAAATTAAAAAAGACAGACTGATCCCTCGAAGGACAGCTGTACTATCATTGCTGTATTACTAGACTGATCCCTTGAAGGACAGCTAGGCCAACTTTTCAAACATTATCAAACAAAAATATAGACCACTCCCTCGAAGGATGGCTATGACTACTCTGGCAATAAACAGCACTTTTCTTAGAAGCTTCCTGCATCGATCAGCTTCACAACGTGACCATTACATCAAATGACATCTCTATGCAGGCTTCCCGCATCGATCAGTCTGCGCCAAAAAAAAAAAAAAAAAAAAAAATGAGTCACGGACATTGGCTTGTAGTTGTCTCAGGGTCTCCTATAAAAAGGGGCAAGGTTATTCCTGCTCTTACACTGGGTTACCCTATCCTCCTCCTATCACCGGCTCAAGGGACTTCGAGCTCACTTTAATGTCAAAGTGATTCGATTACCGTTCTAACTCGACACTGGTCAACGACGTAATGCATGAATGGGGCTTTGGTTCTAATCACCCCTATCTATGCTTCCTTTTCTGGTCCTTGTCAATGAAAGAGCGATTTGCCTTTCACCTTTTCTCTACACTTTGGTCACGCTTTGGCCACGTCTCTTGTCGACTCATCCTTAAACCAAACCAACTTCAACATTTTTCACTCCAGCCTCGACATTTTCAACATGACATCAGGCATCATCCTTGTCCATTTCGTATAGTTCCCATGGACACCAATACACATGGAAACTACCGACCAGACCCAATTTATGTTAAGCATAAACCAATACTTGCTGAAGCATAAATAGACCCTTCCATTCATTTTTAGCATACATCCATCGCGACTATGGAAACTTGCTAGAGATGAAAGACTCTCGACCACTTCTACAGAATACACCATCTATAGCATCCTTTTATCTTCATCTTACCTTCGTCATTTCGACGCTCGACCAATCTCATCATCGACCATTTTGACCCTCTTTGTCCGAACTACATTGGTCTGAGGCCCTAGGACAAGGGCTATGTAGGTAGCACTCAGATACCACATCTTCTGAGGTTAGCTCGACCACCCCCATTTGTTCGTCTCTATGGTGGACAAACCTTCTCTTCTTTGACTCTTATCACGCCCAACTTCGTCACTTTGACCAAGACCTTTGACCAAAACCAGTCATCGACCTTTGACCAAGACCAATCAATCCCTCTGACCCTCCCTCCCTTTTAGGGAGAACTACATCGGCCTGAGGCCCTATCACCAAGGCTATGTAGGCAGCACTCAGTTGACATGGGGTCTTCTAGGGTTAGCTCGGCCGCATCCTTTCGTCCATCCATCCTCTTGACCAATGACCATTGGCGAGCATGCGTATCTTCTTTGACCTTCTTCCAAGCCAATGTTGCCTTGGTTGTTTTTTGCGTGTATGCTATTCCACGGCTGGTTAGCAGAATTGTCCGCAGACCTTTTTTTGACCACTCACAAGTATAGGATCGCGAGCCAGTTGATCCCTACTACTTGTGGCCTTTTCGTGTTTTTGGGAGCACTTCCTGAGCCCTGGATACCTGGGACATGACGACCATTTGGAGCTTCAGCTTAGATTGAGTGACCCGATCAGCAGACGACTAAATGCTGGGGCCCGGTTACTTCAATTTTGGCACTCCTTGACCCTTGACATGCGACAATTTGACCTGACCCTCTCGTGAAGTGGACTACACGCAATCATGACTATGGCAGCATTTTCACTCACTCTTTTTTATCCATTTCTCTGTCAAATCGACACTCAATCTTCGGTTCCCTTCTCTCGACTATCGCTTTGAGGGGGGAACACCTCATCCTTTTTCCGGGGCAACCAACTCCTGTTTTTGTCTTGCAGTTCGTCTAGAACAACCAACAAGACAAAAAGGGGCAAATGTAGACACCGCAAACGTGTCTGCACCTTGGTTCTCCCCCTTGGTCCTTTCTCTCTCCTAGTCCTCCTTGGTCCCTAACCCACCTAAGTCTTATTAATTATAAATTAACATCTATTTTTAATTAATTGAGGCCCCCTTTCCACCCTACCCTTGCCTCCTTGGATCCTCCCTTGAATCCCTCCACCTTCCCCTAGCATTTATTAGCCCAAATCTCACCATTATATCCCCCCTCGTCCATTTTGGCATCCTTATGACCGTTCTGCCCATGACCCCTCGCTCGGCGGCGTGCAAGAATGGGCAGAGGCTATTTTTAGCCTCTGTGCCCATCCTGCGACCGCCGACGTCGGTGACCCTTCGGCCGACGTCGGCGAAACTGCCGGCATCGGCAGCCTTCATTATCCCCTTCTACATCCGTTGCACCCCCTGGACTCTTGAGCTCGCAAACAGCTTCTCTCGGTGCTTTGGCTCTCATCTCTCCTCTGTCTTAACCTCGTGCAGCAACAGCAACAGGTGAAAAAGGCCCTGGATTAGTATCTTCTCCTTGCAGCAACTCTTCAGTGGCTCCAGCAACATCTTCCTCTCTCTTCTTTCAGTAGGCTACAGGTAAGTTAGTCTAGTTTTTATTTCATTTCTTCAGTTTAATCATCTATCTTCTATTGTTTTCTGTGTCTCTTCCTTTGTCCCTCCCCCTAAGAGGCTGCAAAGCCTTCTCAGGCCCCATCCTCTGTGTCTCTTCCTCTCCCCTGTATCTCTGCCTAAGACCATCCACAGACCCGTCCATCAGAATCCGACCCGTCCATCAGACTCAAACCCATCCACAGACAGACCACAGACCAAGACTCAGACCAGACCTTGCTCAAACCCGACTACAGGCCACAACCCCGACCGACGCCGGTCACTTCCCCAACCGACGTCGGCAGGATAGCCGACGATGGCAGATCAGATAACCGACGCCGGCAACATTTCTGACCTCAGCGACTGTCTTCAGCCATACTCCTTCATTCAGGTAGTCATTTTGTTTTCTTCTTTCCTTTCTAATCTTTTTGTCACTACTGTATTCTGGCATTCTGTCTTTTATCAGTCACTTATCTTATCAAAACAGTGGGTTGACCTCCCTTAAGGAAGTTTTTACACTTCTGGGAACAAGCCTTTGCTTGGTAACCCACTGCCTATCTGTCTAACGTTTTTTTCTTGTCCTAGTTTCCTTTTTTCTTGCAGGTGTCATTCCTCCACAGCCAAAGAGGAGTGCCCACGAACGTCTGGATTTACGGTGCGCAATCTCTAGTCCAGGTACTTCCAAGCCTTGTCCATTACTTTCTTTTAGTTTCTTTTTCTTAAGTCTGAAAAGCAAATTTGAGGTAGAAACAATGTAAATAAGTGTGTTCTTTGTTAGTAGCATGTAAAATTTATACATGCACATTCCTTACCATTACATCCAATTACAACACCGTGACCATTCTCAACATGGGGTATTGATCTCATTGGGAAAATTAACCCAACATCTTTAGATGGCCATAAGCATATTTTGAATGCAATTGAGTACTTTACCAATGGATTGAGGCCATTCCTCTCACTTATGTTACCAATAAACAAATAGAAAAATTCATTCATTACCATATCATCTATCGATATGGCATCCTAGCCCGTATTATATTTGATAATGGTGGATTCTTTATGAACCAAGATGTGAAATTTCTTTGTGCAAAATTCAATATCAAGCATAAAAAATCCACTCCATATAACCTATAAGGTAATGGACAAGTTGAGGCATCAAATAAAACCATTCTATCCATCTTAAAAAATGTTTTTAATGATGTTGGCCATAATTGGCACTTGAAACTCTTTTTTTCCCTTTGGGCTTATAGAACCAATCATCACACCCCAACTGGAGCTACTCCATACTCCCTTGTTTTTGGCACTGAAGCTATCATCCTAGTCAAGATTGAGATCCTATCATTAATAATATCATTAGAGAACATTTAAGATGATGAATACTATAGAGCCTCATGGCTGTAAGAACTAGAACTTCTTGATGGTAAGTGTTTGGCTACCCTAGAAAACTTGTAGGCTTATTAGAATATATTATGGAGAAGCTACAACAAACACATTCTCCCTTGAGAATTTGAGATTGGTGATTTAGTTTTGAAAGAGAACCATAAGAATATGAATGTTGAACCCAAAAATAAATGCAAGTTTTAGCCTAATTGGTTAGGACCATATATTGTCACAATAGACTATGAATCAGAAGCATATCGATTGGCTAAACCTAATGGTGAATAGCTTTTAGAGCCCATGAACATCGTGTACCTTAAGAGGTTTTATGAATGAAAAACTTTGAACCATTATCTATAAGACCCCAAACTTGGGGGCAACTTGTGTTATCATAATTTTATCCCACCCTTTTATCTTACCTTTACTGCATTTTATACTTCCCTGGTCCACTTTTCATGAATCTCGATGGTAAAGGCTTTGAACTCTTGGCACTCTAAACACATTCTTCATTCCATTTTGGATTGCTCTCTTAAAGATACATGTTCTTTTTTATGTATAATACATGTTATAAATGATAGGACCTAAACTCCCCAAAGCTCTGACACAACTTGTCAGAATTAAGAGCACACATGATTACCAATGTATAAGCAACTAAACATGCGGAATCCAGAAGAACAAATAACTATCAATGAGAAGACACACAGAATATGAGAGGCAATATACAATTATATTCAACTCATTACAAAGGAATCTACAACAAAGAGGTGGCACTCTTTCTTCCACATCCTGTGGGCTTACAGTAAACTTCCCTCCAGAGTAATCTTCTCTCATAGGTCACAACACACAGCTAACACAAGCTGTTGTTCACCTCATTGCACATCTGTACAATCGAGTACACAACCGTACTCCAAGTAGATCTCTCCATGACCTTGCTGATGTATTGCTGTCACCTTGGATCTAACGTCCCCGCGCTGATCTCCTTTCTGAACCTCGCATCCATACACCCCTGCAAGTCAAACCTGATCTTACTTAAACACACATGGGGAATCCTACTTGATTCCACCATGGGAAGAACTCTCCAAGCTTCACATAGCTCTTCTCCAAATTCTCCACTTAACAATACAGCCCATGAGTCTATTATATAGATCTCATGCATACACTGACTAGACTTGCGGCTCAAGGCTTCGAACAAGCCTTTACCATGCAAACTTTGCGTTCACTTAACTGACTGTTCGTAAATAGCAGTTCAGACCGCTACAGGTGACCGACGTCGGTCCCTGCCCTCCTGGAGGTGACCGACGTCGGCCGACATCCTGCCGTCGCCGGTTTCCTTTCTGCGTCCCCTGACCGACGTCGGTGTGGCCTGCCGACGCCGGCGACTGCTTGCACTAGAAACCCTCCTATCTGTTTGCCTTAAGGTGTAGCTTTTAGCTCCACACCCTAACAATAAACTTGAACATTTTTTGTCCCTCAACCAATTATGATCTCGATTATGTCTCATAAGCATTCTAAACATCTTCAACAATGGTTTTACAAAGCAATTTAGCTAGGACAATCTTGTGTAGCTTCTAATAGGTGAACAAACACATCTTTTTAGTACAAGTATTTTTCTACTTTTTTGTTTTATCAATATCCTCACTCTCATTTATTTGTGTGCATGGGCCATTGCATCCAACTTAGCTATGTTATTGGAACCTCTACTCTCAGGACATACATTTCCTTGACTAGATGGTCCCACATTGTGTATTTTTTATCCCAACAACACCAAAAACATTAGAAATACTTTTAAAATACCAAAAACATCAGAACATGATCCAAAAAAGATTAAAAATATTGTCTCATGCTTTTGTACATTTTTACATTATTATTCCACCATCCCACACTCTCACCATTTTATGAAAAACTATTATATTAAGTTTAAATGCTTTCACTATTTTATGAGTAATGGTTAAGTTTGAATTCTCTTGATATTTTATGAGTAACTATTAAGTTTAGATGCTCTCACCATTTTGTGAGTAACTGTTAAGTTTGAATGTTATCACCATTTTGTGAGCAACTATTAAGTTTGAAGACTCTTTCCATTTTGCAAGCATAGAAGCACCAATTCATTTCATCTTATCTCATGCACTTGCCATTTTTCAAGATCATTCTTTCTCATCTCATTAATTTCTTGTTTTTTAGACCATTCTCATTTATTTCTTATATCTTCCATATTCTTCTATAACATTAATCATGCTAGTCTGATCATCATTTTCATTCTATCCCATTTCTTGGGAGAACTACATTTGACTTAAAGTGAATGTTAGAAGATGCATCCATGGAACTATGTAGGTAGCGTCCACTTGTCTTATACATCTGGAGTTAGTTTAGCCAACCCCTTCCTTTTCTTCTATTCCCCCATTTCTTCTATCATTATTCTTTGTAATGATGTGGTAGAAAGTAATGCCTCTACCACACATACATGAACATTTGTCTTTAAACGACACTAACTTGGTATTTTTTGTTTGTGTGTGTTTATTTGAGTTTTCTTGGTGTTTTGTTGTGCTTTCACACCTCTATTTTTATTTCTTCTCATTTTCTCTTTTTGATATTTCTTGTGTCCAATCTTGGTCTTGTGTTTCCTTGTTTGTTTTTGCTTATTTTTTTTGTGTTTCAGAACATCTTTATGATTCACATGGATCTCAATTATTTATATCTTGATCCTATGTTATTACGTTGTTCTTGTAATATTTTTTTTATTTGATTGTTGTTGGTTTCTTATTTTTCTATTTGATTTTTCTTTTCTCTTATGTGTTCAAAAATGCCTTGATGGTCCACATGGATCCTAATTATTCATATCTTGGTCTCATGTCATTAAGATGTTCTTGCCTTTTATTTTTAAACTTTTTTGTTACTACTTAAGTATTGATAGATCATATCTTGATTCCAAGTTAGGTTCATTTATGTTTATCTTTTTCTTTATTTTTGCTTTTTTGTTTAAATGTAAATAACTGTAACTCTAGTTTTGGTTATTATTTTACCATTATCCTTAGTTATATAAATTCACATTTGAATTGGCTCAGTACAATTGGAATATTATGTCATTTTAATTTATTCATACTTATGATGCCTAATTTTTTTCTATAGCAATCACTTTGTCCTCAGGTCTCAAGGTCGTAATGTCAATATCAGCTCTGATGAATGATTCTCAAGAACACTCTGCAAAACCTAGGATCATGATATGGAATTAAGCTTCTAAGTAGCATGCATTTTAGTATTTTTTCTCTATGCGTAGATATGCATATATTTGCATACATTATGAGTTTAATAAATTCTTGGTCATTTTTCATCATTCATCATTCCATTCTATCCCAAACTTGGGTGAACTACATTAGCCTAAAGTTCATGTTGGAACATGAGTCCATAGAACTATGTAGGCAGTGCTCAATTTATAATAAGGTTAGCTTAGCTATATCCATTCTTCTTTTCATCTCTCTCATCACTTTTTTCATTATCATAAGCTTGGTTTTATATGTATTTATAAGCCATTACACCATCTCATGTATGTTTACACCCGCTCACTTTAACCTATCTTTTCAGTTATATCTTTAAGCTATTTTGCTTTCTAATTTCCCATGTTGGGGTTCACAATATCTGAACAACATTTGAATCAAATTATCTCTACAAGGGTAAAATCGTTATTTATTCTTTATCAGTGATCAAAATTTGCCCTACTAGGGCACAACTATTTTATCATGATCACATCTGCTCTACTAGGGCACTTATTATATTCTCTTTAGATGCCCCATTTTAGTGGTGCTTCCATTACTGAAATAGAATGTTCTCTCTTTTAATATAATTCCAAGCTCTCCATATTAAATCCCATGATGAAAATATTTAGTGTGCAACTTGTCTCAAGATTGATCAATGCCATAAGCACACAGCTTGTACTCTCAAATTGGGCATGTTTACAGTGTGTCCCTTACATTTATGGATTGTATCTTTCTCATTCCCCCCATCTCTGGGGCCTATTATACATCTAATTATATTTTTTATCATTGATTGTAATCATGTGTGTAAACATTAGCTCATCTGGATGTGATTTATTCCTTGGATTAATCTCTCACTTTCTCTCTCTTTTTGAGAGTTCATCCTTCTCTTTCATCCTAGTATACCCTCTCAAGGGGGCACCATGGGTCTATTATTAATTATTATTGAAAAATATTTTCTTTCAAAAGATGTTTATTCATTTAAATGTCTTGCTACACCTTCTCAAATAGGGAAAAAATATAGACATCCAATTCCTAACACCATTTGTGTTGAATTGCCAATCTTACTCAAATTGCACTCAAATGCACATTTTAGGTCAAAATCAATAAAACACCCTAAATGAGTGAAAATTTTCCCTTACAAGTGCCAATTTAGGTCAAAGTATCCCTAAATAGGGTAATTTATTTTATGGGCTAGCTAACTTTGATCAGATCATTTCAAGTCAAAATGACCATTTAACCATTTAGTGCTTTGGATCACTCTTTTCTTATATTTCATTAGTACACATTATGCACCCCCCTTTTTTTTTGAAACATCCTAAATGGGAATTTTGAAACATCCTAAATGGGAATATGGTTCCAATGCATCTAGAATCACCTTGTGATTCTTCTCAAGTTAAAGTATGACCCAGTAATATGACTTTCTGACTATTTTGATTAATTAAAGGCCAATTTTCAAATAATTGCACAAATGTTGATTAACTTTGTTTAAGGATAATTAATCCAAATCAAGATTTTAAGTGTATTTTCCATGATATTTTTTGAATATTTCTTTTTGAAAATTTATTATTATTATTTACATCACCTAGTGATATCATCTACGATGTGGCATCCCTCAAGCCATAAGTGCATAAAATATTAGGATTATGGGTCACCCATGCCTAGTTAATGACTCTCATGCCTATTTAATGCCACTTCTTCCAAGGTCATCTTGAGGATAATTATGAATTTAATTCCAAATATTAGGATTATCCTCAACCACACATCTTCATCTCAAAAATATATAAATAGAGAGGCCATGGACATCATTTATAAAATATTTTGGTGCAAAGTTATTATACTCAAATATCTCCAAAGCTTGAACATTGAAAAATTATAATGCTAAATTTTTTCCACAAAGCTACATTGATAGGCTAGTTTAGTGATTCCACATCAAGAGCCTAGGTTTTATGGAGTGGTCTTGAGGAATTGGATTTACCACCATTTTTGACAAAGACAAGGATGCTTAATCAAGGTAGAACACGTTTTTGAGCCACATAGGTATGGTGAATCCATTTGGGAAGGTAATATGGTGATTTTTTTCTTTTATTTGTTTCTTTCTATCCTTTATAATTCCCATAGGAATAGATAGGATTGGTTAGTTAGTTCTTTATGTATGTTTCATTATTTATAGACTAATGCTTGACTAACTTGCTTTGTAATCCTCTCTACACTACTCATGCCTGGTCCCTCTCCATGATCACCATCTAAACATCTGTGGCAATCCATAACATATAAACCTATTGATTATCTCCTCCTACATCAACATCCATATCCTACTAACCACCATCCTCAAGACCAATATTGGTTATGGCATAGTGTGTTTGGTACCATGTAGGATATCCATCTGTAACACCTACATCATCCATATCTATCCTCATAGACAACTCCTCATGGTCAATGAAATCATGCACTGTCTATAGATCAGGTAGTGGAAACTCTGAATCCTCCCTCTTGTATCTTAAGAATTCCCCAAGTATATCTTGCACAAGGTTGAATTGCCTTTGTACCCTATCAAATAGAATCATCTCTATCTCTTGATCTTGCTTGCCATATATCCATCTATATTTTGCAAATATAGTGTATGCTTCCTATAGTGTGCCTAGCCTAAAAACCTGACATATGGTCTCCAAATTACATCTCCCATGACTAAGGCATCTAGCTAGCACATGTGATCTTCCTCTTAGTTCTGATAGAGCATAATTTCCTCTCTACCTCATGTATCTAATTTTATAATCCATCTATATAAAACCCTCCCAGGATAGTCCCATAAGTCTCATCACCCTAATGTGCACATAAGTCCAATAATGAATAACAAACCTGACATTGATCCTCTATATTTTATGGTCTAAAAATCCCCATATCTCTCTGTAAATCTTAACAAGTAACATTGATGCCCATGAAAACACTATGTAACCTAACCACATCTCCATGAGCACCCCTAGCATCAAATATAAGAGCCTCCCACTACTATAATCTAGTAATGCATAACATGTAACCACTATCATCATCATGAAAATACTCCTCTCATCCCTATCTCTTTGGTATAGTGACATGTAGTGAAAGACTCCTACATGCCACCTCACAAAATTGAGGTCATCTTTGTATAGGAGCTACATCTACCCATCCCACTCATCACTCTCAATGTGGTATATCATCTCAACCTAAATGGGTAGCCACATGATATTATGGATGTCCTAAATAAAAATAGTCATCTCAACTATAGGAAGTAAGAAGGTGTTATTGATAAGGTCTCATCTCTTGATGAGTACCACTAACATCAATGCATCTCAAGGTACATGCTAGTAATACCTCATACCTCTGAGGCCCACATATTCCATGTGCTCCTAATCATCATCATTCATCTTGCACTAAATATCATCTAGTATCCAAGGTACTCTATCCCTCATTTGAATCTACTCTCATTCTTATAGGGTCTGATAGCAGAAACCTTAGTTCACTAGCATAATTTTTCTATAAATTATATCACTTGCACCTACCTCTTATTCTAATCTATCCAACTCATAACATTTATCTAGTATGATGTATACCTATTAATTTAACCCATAATTTGACCTTATTACTCCACACACATTACCTTCACTTAATAACTTAACCTCGACTATCACCCATTAAAAAATATCATTCATTTTCTTTTATTTAATCATTGTTTAGCTATTATTTTTTAGTTGTGTATGATTTGTTATTTGTTCCTTTTTATTTCATGATCCCTCTTATTTAGGAATTTATGTCTTCCAAGTTTCAGACCTTACTTATCTTACTTTTATATGGGTAGGACCCCTTAAAACCTAATTTTACCTTTTAACACTAGCTATTTCCCATCAACAATCACTCTTAACAAAATTTTCAACTCATCCATAGATCATCAATAGTTGGCTATTCCTATAACCCACCATCGATGGTTATGTGATCAAACACTAATGGTCACCACAATGTAGCCTATCAACATTTAAGTCTCAAATGTCAACAATCATTACTAGACCACTAATGGTCATTAATGATCGGTGATGGCTATAAATGACCACCAATGGTCACTCTAAAGTGATCACTAGTGATTGTACTAAACCATACCCCATATTCTCTCTACCAAACCCCACAATAGCTAACATAAAGCTCCCAAGCCTACCTCTACCCTCCATTTTTTACCTAAACCTTGAAAATTTACATCTAACCTACCATTTTACTTCCAAACATCAAAAAAACTACCCAAGCCCTATCCCTAGGTTAAACCCACCCACACAAATAGTAAAGACACAACCAACTCGACAACAAACCATTTAAAAATAACATTTAATTGCAAAAATTGAACCATTATATCTATTTAAAATAGTACCTACTTTTTTCCATGATTTCCATCAAGGAGAAACCTTAGGTACCACTACTTGACCTCACAATCTCCCTTGTCCCCTCTTCATCCTCATTTAACCTCAAATCTCACACACTTAATCATTCACCCTCAACCATCATTTTTTCTTCAACACTACCAACATGCCAATTATCAAGGGTTAATATTCTTAAATGAGCAAATAGAACCCCCCAAATTTTTTTTATTTTCCATTTTAGGGTTGATATGTGACTACCAATGGTTAGGGTGACCATTGATAGTCGACCCCAAGTATCAAACATGACTATTGACTATCACATTTTTTAGGGAATTTTCCCTCCTAACCTCAAATTTTCAACCACCATTTTTTATCCTAACCTAATCCAACTAATATTTAATGGAGATTCCATTCTCTACTAGCCTTGACCACCAATTATTTTAACCTTAAAACTTGGTCATTTTGGCCCAAACTATCACATGATTTACGATGACCCTTCCTTGGTCCTTTTGACCACACCAACTACATTTCCATATTGCACATTTTGAACTTTTACTACCTTGTGCACAGCTAACCAATTTGTGTATTTATAGGAGTAATTTATACCTTGGATACCCATGAAAATACTAAACTTATCTAGAAGACTTGAATTTATAAATGTATCTCAACCATCACATATGGTCACATGTTCCACTTGTCACTTGTCCTTCTAGTACTAACCTTATTTTTACCAACCATGGTAACCTAATCATTACATGATCTTGGCTATCATGATTAGTCATAATTTATGTACGTGTTTGCACTTCAGTAGTCAACCTACCACCAAATTTTTCACCACACTTACCCACTCATCGAACCTTCACCTAAGTTTGTTTCACCTCATTAATTCCTAGTTTGAAGGGGAATACCTCCTCCCATGCTTGGGGCAACCTAACCTTTAACCTATAATCTATTTTTGTTTTGTAACTTGTTGATACAACTTACATAACTAAAAAGGGAAAAATTCAAACACTAGAAAACCACTAAAATGGTTCTATATGTTGAAATAACCCCTAAACCATCTCAAGACCCCCTAGGGACTCTTCAACAACCTTTTGATCAGAAACCTTGAGTCAAGTTAGCTGACTAGCTAAATTAATTGACTAACCCACCTTGACCAAACTTAACCTTACCCTTGACTATCAATAATCACCCTAACCACCAAATAATAGGCCTAACTATCAATGGTCATCCTTTAACCACCTAAATATTCAACTCCATTCAAAATCCATCTTGATTTTTGATATTTAGCTTGTCTAATTCATGCACAAGATAATGCATGCAAAAGCTAAATTTAAACTACTTGTTTAACCTCTTGTTAGAATATTATTTCACCTCTCCTTATTTCTTATAAAAATAGGGGAGTAAGAGGTGAGATGGATCTATAATCAATTAATCAATTGATCAATTAATTAATCCATCATCATCTACATCTAGAGTTAGAACCTCTTACATCAGCACTTCCCTTTTGCAAGAATTTTTTTAGTGAGCCAATGAATCAACAAGTGTAATAGATATCTGAAGTGATATCATCCATCAACCAATAGCCAAATATAATTACTCTACCAAAGTTTCCTGAGGCTCTATCAATGAGTTCTCAACCACACACCTCAACCCATCTTCAGACCAACAACTAATGAGCTAAGTATCTATTTTTAGTAATTAGTTGCTTTATTATTCTCATAACTAACCTCTGACTCAAATACACTTTCTATAATTCCATTCTACAAGCTCATCAAACCAATTTATTAAACCATACCAAAACATAATAACTATTGATGGTCATCTTGACTACCACCAGTCTGTCTATAACCACTGACAATCACCCTAACCACTGATGGTCACTATGTGATAAATAAATAAAAAGATATTTTCACCCACTAGACCTTAACCAAATCTAACTTTCTTTCCCTTTTCCTGATCACAGATCCTCACCCTATTTTTTGGACTATGCCTGATTCATTTGGCATTAATATCAATCTATTTATTGTTATAATTATTGAAATTAACCTATTAATTTATCAATCACTTATTTTATTTGATTTTATTATCTTCTATGATATATGCATGTACTTTATCTTTCAAAACTTAATTGTTCAAAATCATAGATTGAAATCCTCTAAGGGAGTTTATGCTTCTTGGATCTAGCTTGCTAGGCAATCCACCCTATTATATAATTAATCAACCATTTCTTTAGTTCTTTATTATCTGTAGGTCATTCCTCCCAAGCCAAAAAATATTATTTACAACCATCTAAATCAACACATGCACAACATATCAGGTTATATTAACCATACCCTTCATGATTTTATTTTCTCTTTCCTCTAAAGAATATAAGTAAAATTTATCTAAAATAAAGGCCATGATTGATACTCTTAAATAATAAATTAACAATGTATAATTTGAACACATATCAAGGGATAGTTACATAATAACTAATGCTATGGCCACTATTATCTCTTTGATCCACCATCTAGATAAGGCAAAACAATATCAATTCCTCATTGAAAATATTCTAGCACCAACTCATGAACCTTCAACTATCACCATGATCTATGATATTGTTAGTCCTAGCTCTATATGGTATTCAAACCTTTATACCTACCATATGACCACATTATGCCACCAGACCTATCCTACAAATAAATTAATGCATTTACCCATCAAGTTACATGATATACCCTACATAAACCAACCCTTTATTATTTTAGCTTTGATGGAACTCTGATATATTGTTTAATTTTGATAGAATCAACATTGGAATTATGGGAAGTTCATCAAAGATTATGTGGATCCCACACTAGTGGGGGCATCCTATCCAAAAAATTCTTATGTACTATGTTTTATTGTCAAACTATGGATGTAGATGTAATTTCATAATGTTAAAAAGTGTAACAAATGTTAATAACATACCAATCTAATTCATGCCCTAGACAAAACATTGAAACTAATCCTTACACCATGTTTGCTTTCTACATGGGGCATCGATCTCATTGGTAAGATTAATACAGCCTCATCTTATGTCCATAAACACATCCTTATTGCTACTAAATATTTCACTAAGTAGGTTAAATTTATACCCCTCACTTACATGATTGGAAAGAAAATTTCTAAATTCATCTTTAACCATCTCATTTTCCAATATGTTGTCTCAACTAATATTATATCTGATAATGGTAGATCATTTAAAAAGAAGGATTTCAAATAATTATGTGATAAGTACAAAATTAATCAACATTTTCCTACCACTTATTACCCATAAGGTAATGGCCAGATAGAAGCATCCAATAAAACCATTATCAACATATTTAATAATATTGTCAATTATCCTAGACATTATTAGCACCTCCAAATATTTTTCACCCTCTAGACAGACCACACCAATTACCATACCCCAACTAGAGCCACTCCATATTACTTAGTTTATAGAATTGAGGCCATTCTTCCCATTGAGGTCGAGTTACATTCTCTATACATTTAATGAAAACATATTCTTGATGATGAAGCTTACTAAGTAGCTTTCTTGTAAGATTTGGAGTTGATGAAAAATTCATGGCCATAGTTAATATCCTACAAGCATACTAGAATAGACTTTGTGTCCATTATAACTGATGGGTCAAATATAGAGAATTTGATATTAGTGATATTATACTCAAAGAAAACCAAAATAATTCCATTGTTGATAAAAAACATAAGGGCAAGTTCAAAACTAATTAGATAGGCCACAATATCATTGTTTTAAATTATGGATTTGGAGCATACAGGCTCATTACACTAAATAAGGATGAACTTGATGAGCTGATGAACATTATAGACCTCAAGCATTACTTTTATTGAGAGACCTAAAGTATTATCTATGGGGCCCATTTCTATTGTACCATAATATCAACATTATTTTTTATACCATGAAATTCTACAATACCTTTCTTATTAACCAAATTTATTTTAACCATCCTTACCCAACCCCTTTGACCTTGGTTTCATTCCATTAGTTCTTCAGGCACCTTAAATCATGGCATTTAGATCAAGTTTTAGAAGTTGATTCAATATTATAGATAGAGTCTATATTTTTGAGTAGTGTGATAGTGGTTTGGTAGTTGTATCCTTCATTCCTTGTTTCATTCCATTTTTGTACTATTTATTATAACCACCTTTGGGAAAATTAGAGTACCATCATAATGCTACTAATTATAACAACCTATGGCCAGATTAGTACCATTGACCTATATAATTATTTACTAATTATAACTACCTATGTATAAATGAGGAACAACACCCTTTCTCATGCCTTGAAGTACCACCTTACCATTCGTATATCATACTATGCCATTTGCCTACTTTTCCTATTTTTATTAAGAACTTGTTGATACCTAGTTGGATTCCTTTGCTATAAGGTGGAGCTATAGTGACTTGAGGTCCCATCCTGTGACTATGTAGGAAGCATTCAATTCATGTTAAGGTCATCTCGGTCACCCTTTGCCATGTTTTCACCATTTTTTGAGCAATTTTAGTTTGAACACTCTCACCATTTCATGATTTTGAATGTTTAGTATCTCATCATTCTTGATCAATTTAAGATAATTCAAAAATTCCAAAAGCATTTGTATATAATTTATAAAAGTCCTTAAAATGGTCATCATCGACCACTACTTTTCCTTAAGAATTTTGGTATCCATAATTATTTCACAAAAAACTACTTGTTATTTAGTTTCCCCATCCTAATTGGCCAAACATCCCATGCACTCACCATTTTATGAGATCATTCCCATATTCCTCTATAACATAATCATGTTTTCTTATCATCTTTTCTGTTTTATCCCATATCTTGGGGGAACTACGTTTGGCCTATAGTTTATGTTGGATCTTACATCCATGAAACTATGTAGGCAACATCCACATGCATAGTACATCTAAAGTTATCTCATCTAGCCCCTTCCTTTTCTTTTATTCCCCCATTTTTTTATTTGTTTCATTGTCTTATATAAACTATGGGAACTATTTGTTATTTTTGTTGTTATCTATTTGTGATAACATTGAAATGAACCCTTGTTTGATTTTATTTGGTTTTATTCTCTTTATTTTTTTATTCTTTCTTTTTTTGGTGTTTTATTCATTTGTTTGGTTTTTTGCCTATTTTTTTATTTCTTATTATGCCTTGATTTAGTCTAGGTGTGTTCATTTGGTGATTACTTTTGTATCATTATTGAATATATCCATATTCATTAACCAACATTATCATTCTAGTTTTTATCATTGGTGTATTTCTTTTGATCGAGTATTATACTGTGTGTCAGTCCTTATGAATATTTTATCTAAGTCATCATGGTGTTTTATCATGATTCCTACCATCATGTGCTATAGCAAAAATAAGCTCAAGAAGTTTGATAATCAAGGCAACCATGATACTACTCCTTGGCACCTAAAAAATTCTTGATCTAATCCAAATCATTCCCCACATACAAAATAATTTAATCATAAACTAATTTTAATCCTTACTAATTAGGATGTGCATATACTATCAGGTTTACCAAATTAATCTTTCTCCTCTATACCAATTTGTCATCATCATGGTACTAATGATTATAACTACCTATGGGAAAATCATTGTTCTCCTTTTCATGATTATAACTACCTTTTGGTAAATCATTCTATTGTTACCCTCATCCTCTTTTCAATTATTATAACCACCTTTGGTAAAATCATTCTCTTTTTACCCTCATCCTTGTTTCAATGATTATAACCACTTTTGGGCAAATCATTACCTTTTTTATCCCACCTATGTTGATGATTATAACTATTTGTGGGTAAATCATCCTATTTGTTTACCTCATAGGATTAGCATCATATGCGACTAATTATAACCACCTATGGGAAAATGAGTCTTTTCCACCCCATTTTATCTTTTTTCCCCATTTTTGCCTCATTTTGAGGGACTGATCACTAACCCTTTTTTCCAACTGCTCCCTCGAGGGGGCACCTAAGACTCCTCCACTACCATTGAAATCGTAGACATATAAGACCTTTTAATTATTTGACAAGATGTTATTATGCCTATATATGGAAACATATTACCAAATAGGGGAAAATTGTAGATACCTAAAACTGACCACAACTAACCTTTGACTAGACTTTAGACTAATTCTTACCAACCATTGCAAATTAATTGTAATAATCACTAAACATACCAAATTTTCTTATGCATCATTAATCAAAGCTCATAATTATGTTGAGACATCTTTATTTTGGTTATTCTACCATATGAAATAATAACCTCTCATGGATTCATCCCTAATCACCTTATGGCATCACAACTATCAATTTATCCTTTGGACCTATTAAGTGGGGCACTTGCACACTTGAATAAAACTTGAAATAGCAAAAATGCTAATCTAAATTAATTAAAAAGTTATAAAAGATTAAATTCCTAGTTGAATTATCTAATTACAATTAATGAATATCTAAAAAAGTAAATTCAAAAAAATCAAAATATCTTAGCCTTTCATCATTGCCTTTATGAGTTTTTAAGCTATTTGAAAATATCCTAAAATATCTAATTTGATAACAATGCAAAGTAATTACAAATAATAATTACTTGACAAATATCATCACTACTGGAGTTATTTTGAACCAATTCCAAGCCTAAACTTAGCCTTAACACACCTTGGGTGAGAGTTAATTCCTAAGGCTATAAATATAAGGCCATTCCTTTTATTTACAAGCTTGGATATTGTAGAGTTATTATGAAGGATTTGTTTCATAAGACTCAATCAAGTAGTATTATTGTTCTCAAATATTAAGCCAAGAAATCACAAATCCAAAGTGCCAAGGAGAGAAGAAGCCAAGAAAGCTCCATTAATGAAAACTTCTTGATGCACAATCTGAGAAAGCCATTAAACAAATCCATTTGGAGATCTAAGGAAGGTAAAATACTTATTTATTTTATGTTATTATAGTGATTTCATTTAGTTTTTGTTACCTAAGCTCTCCATAGTGTCTAGGATAGAGGTGTTAGGACTTTAGTGTGTTCATTTAATTTATTTTATGAGACTAACACAAGACTAACCTCCCCTTTATGATTTAGTGTAGCTAGTAATTTGACATAGAGTGGAGGTTAGTATTGTGTTAGTCTCATAAATAAATGAAATAAGTACAATAAATCCTAACACCTCTATCCTAGACACTAGGGAGAGGTTAAGTAACAAAAACTAAATGAAAGCACAATAAAAATATAAAAGAAATAACTCTTTTACCTTCGTTGGGAGCTCTAAATGGATTTGTTGAATGGATTTCTCAGATTTTACATCAATAAGTCTTCATCAATTGAGGTTTCTTGGATCCTCTCTTTTACATGTTGGGTTGTGATGTAACTTGGCTTAAGATTTTGGCATGGTAACCTTACTTTTTAAGAATTTAGGCATTATAAAAATACATAAAAGATCTTGTTGAAGATATTTGAGCATAATAACTTTGCACCAAAATAGATTATGGTTCAACAAGCAAGGCCTTATATTTATAGCTTTAGTATATAACTCTCACCCAAGGTGATTCAAGGTTGATTTTGGTCTTAGAATGGGTCAAAACTAAACCTAGGTGAGTCAAATGTAACTCTATTAGACTTAATAGTTGTCAAGTATTATGATTTGTAATTACTAGGTATATATCTCGAATTAGATATTTTCAAAGAGTTTGACAACTCATAAAGGGAATGATAAAAGGCTAAGATATTTTTATTTTTGAATTTCCTTTTTTAGATATTCATTAATTCCAAATGGATAATTCAACTAAGAATTTAATCTTTTTTAAATTTTTGATTGATTTTGATTATCCTTTTATCTCTTTCAATATTTATTTAAGTGTGTAAATGCCCCACTTAATAGGTCTATAGGCCAAATTTATAGTTGTGATATCGAAAGGTGATTAGAAATTAATATATGAGAGGCTATTATTGTATATGATATAATAACCCAATTAGGGATGTATTAACATGATTTTGAGCTTTCATGAATGATGAAAAAACAAATTTGGGATGTTCAGTGATTTCTAGGCTTAATTTTTAATGGTTGGTAGGAATCAGTCTGAAGTCTGATTCAAGGCTAGTTGTGGCTAGTTTTAGGTATCTATAAATGATATTATAGAATAATATGTAAATGATATTTTGGATAAGTATAAATATAGGACAGATCACCCTTAGGTACTTCACCATATTTTTGAGTGCATGAGAGAATACAACATGGGTTGAAACTAAATATATGTATGTTTGAGGTGACATGAGGAAAGTGGTTAGGATTAAATGTTTCACAATGTGGTAGTGAATTTGATTCTTCAAAGGTTTTAGCTATCATGGATATGCCTCTACATAAAAATCTTGAATAGCTTAGAAGTATAAACGGAAAAATTTATTCAATTAGAAGATTCATATCTCAACTTGTAGACATCTGTTACCCATTCACCTTTTTATTGCAAAAGGATACTCAAAATTATGAAAAGGTATTTAACAGCATCAAATAATATATTTCAAACCCATCAATATTTATGCCACCTATTTCAAGTAAACCTTTTTTATTTTACATTTTAGCTACTCAATATGCACTTGGAACATTATTAACACAACATGATGATAATGGGAAAGAACGAATAGTCTACCACTTAAGCAGAACATTTATATACTATGAGCTAAATTACTCTCAAATAGAAAAAGCTTTTCTTGTAGTTATTTTTACTTCCCAAAAACTATGGAATTACATGATTAATAATTAAAAAATATCATTTCTAAGATTAACCCTCTTAAATATCTTCTATCCATAACCACTCCAGCAAGCATGATGGCTAAGTGGATTATGCTTCTTAGTGAGTTTTATTTAGAGTATGTTAACCAAAAATCAATAAAAAGACAATTTATAGAAGATTTATTGGTATAAGCATCAATCAATGGAAAAAAATCTCTCATTTTAGAATTCCCAGATGACATAATCATATCTATAGATGAATCCCTAGTCTGATAGCTTTTATTTGATGGTTCCTTTACAAATCATGGCTTGGGGGAAGGTATCTTGTTGGTAACACCTGATGGGGATTGCATTACTAAAGCATTATATATTTAATTCCCTTTTAAAAATAACATAATATAATATAAATGTCTCATAGAATGCCTCAAGATGGAAATCTAGTGGGGAATCCAACATCTCCTTATTTTTGGTGATTCTAAGCTTATTATCAATAAATTTACTAATGCATTCTATGCTCATGATGATAAAACAATACCTTAAAATATGATGTTGGATAGCTTAAAATCATATTTTTAGTATATATAATTTGAACAAATACCAAGAAAATATTTATTCAAACAACTTGTTTACATGTCTATGTTGAAAAGAGGTAGACTTTATCCCATAAACCAATTTGTCAAGGCTAGTTCTCTCTAGACACATCTAAAAAAGTTAGTATTTTTTAAAATTTGGAAAGATGTAAATTTTCATCATTTTATTTTAAGTACTAGGTCACCGTCCTTTTTTATGCAAAATTTTTATTTTTGTCTTCACCATTTTTCACTTATCATACTCCTTTCTTTCATTTTTTTGCTTCATATTTAAAATTATATGTTATGTACACAAAATAATTGGTTGTAACTTATAAAACAATTGGTTTTCACTTATAAAATAATTTATCAAAGTGTATCCACAATTTTTTATGCATATCCATCGTGTTACCTCATTTTTGAAAATAAGTGCACTATGTGTAAACCATTGTCTATAATTACCCTAATTACTTGTGGGCATCACCTTTCAATAATCCATTGCATAATCAAAGTTTATCATTTTTTCAATTTAATATTCATTTATCCCATTACATGATAAGTTCAAGGTTTCTCTTCCTATATGTAAAAATACATTCTTGTTCATCATAATGGAAAAATGTTTGTTATATTCATTATTTCAAAAATAAAAAAACATAAAAAAATAAAAAATAAACACAAAAACATTACAAAACATCAATATCAAAACATCTACCATTCTAAACTATATTCCACATCATTATCTCATTATTGGGTGGGTAACTTTTTCATCCTTTTCATCCAACATTCAAAACACTTCATCAATCATCTAGTTTATCATCACTTCCCATATTAGAAGAACTAGATTTAGCTTGATATCCCCACATAGACTTGTCTGAGGTGGATTATGTAGGTAGTGCTTCATGGGGTCTATAGGTTTATCTCAGCCACCATCTTCCACATCATCCATTTCCCCAACATGGATTATCTTATCATTACACTTCTCCCTTGATTGTTTGGTACCTAGCCTCACTCTTGGCTACAATTATCTAGTCTTTGTTTAGATTGTATTTGTTTACAACTTTTCAAATTTTTACACTCTTTGTTTTCTTTCATCATTGTATTGTTTGATTTCTATCTCTAACAATTCGCTTGGTTATTTTTATCCATTTATTTATCTTTAGCCATTAAGTTGGTTATTTCACTTCATTTTATCTCTAGCCATTCAAATGGTTATTTTTTTTTACTTTGTCAATTGTGATCACTTTTTATTTTTACTCTTTGTTTTTTTATACGTCATTATCATTAAATTTTTATTTTGTGTGTGTTTGACATCATTTAGATTACTTTTGTTGTCATATCTTGTTGTTACTTTTTTTTTGTGTTTAAAAAGATTATTTTGTGAAACACATAAATAGTATGGTTATATTTTTTACTATATCATGATGTACTTTGATTTTACACAATTTAATCTTTATTTTTTTTTATATGATTAAAACATCAAAATTCATCATGAATATTCAATATCATTTGTGGTAATGTATTTTATTCTATATTAAAAATCAGGTTGCTCAAAACTCAAATATTGTTAGAAATCCAATGCAAAGAACATAAAAAAAAGTAATGTAGCTATGTCACATTATAAAGTCATATAATTCACATAATATTACATAAGTAATACATCCATGAAAAATGTGCTAAAATAATTATAACATGATACTATAAATCAAAATTCAAGAAATATGATTAGTGCTACTGTATATCCATACATCTGTCAAACATGCATAAAATCCATGTAAACAAATAATCAGTGCATCAATATCCAAAACTCATAGTAAAAATTCTCATAAATCATCATGGATGTGTGTGTGTGTGTGTGTGTGTGTGTGTGTGTGTGTGTGTGTGTGTGTAAACACAAATATATATGTATGTATATATATACACATATATCAAATGTATATATACAAAAGATACATCTCAAAATATGTATACATCAATGAATCCATCTATCAAATATCCCTTAGATATATGTCTTGTCATGTCCCTCTAGTGGAGTGTCTAGTCTAAATAATAGATCCTCACATCATGGTGTACCTCATGGAGGACCCATCACATGTTGTACCTATCCTAGTGACCTCTCTAACTCCATTAACTAAACTGATCTAGTATATGTTGAACATATCATAGATTACTCCCTAAAATATGGTTCCCTCTGAGAACATGGTACAATCTCCTCATATAATCTCATATAGTGTGTCCTACTCCATGTCCCTCTTCACCTTATCTAAAGTGGCTATCTACCCCTATCCAGATAAAAGTACCATCACCTATGTAAGTTCTATTTGAGTTGTGTTTCTCTCCTATCTATAACATTGTGTTAGCATTGTATAGTCTAACATCTAGGTCTCTACATCATTTGTAACCAATACTGTATCCATGCCATCCCCATCCAACCCATCTATAATAAGTAACTTGTAATCTATCCACCTTAGATTGTAAATGTTTGATATTGGTTGTTTGATCCCATCTACCATCCACTCCACCCTTTAACCTCTCAACTTCTAGGTGAAATCCATTGATCTCTCTATCTCAAGCTCTAATCTCCTCTCAAATTCTATCAATAAATACATGATCCTCCCTAGATCTTGGATCATGTGAAGAACTACCACATCCCCTCTATCTATTTAGGTATCAATTTTTGCTCTTAAGGTGACATCATGTGCTACTCCATCATCACTCTCTCTATCATCCTCACTCTCTACCTCTATCACTAAAGTCTCCCCTCTAACCCTTTACTCTATATCTAGGTCCATCCATGTATCAACATAAATATCAACTCCTATATAATGCAAACTCTTAATTTACTCCATGTCTATAATATGCACATCATGTAGCTAGCTAGCCTCTATAGCACATATTATGCCTCATGATCATGCTTATCCCCTACCTCTTGTAATAGCCTTCTTAATCTAGGATCCCAAACTTGTATCTCATGGTTGTCTACTCAAGCTAGCCACCAACCTCTGCCTCCACATTTGTGGTGATACATATGGAATAATAAATCTCATTGGTCTCTATTAAGCCCACCACTCTGCATACTCATCAACCATTCCCACATCAATGACATCCCTCTGATCACTCCATCTATCATTAATTATGGATGGATCAATGTTCATACCCCATTGTGATCTCTCCCTCACTGATTATGCAAAAACATGTGACCTAGATGGTATATTCTACCTCACATAAAACTATCTCATCACCCTATCTTGGTGATATCTCTCTATGATATAATCATGTCTCCTGATATTATAATAATGGGTAATCATATAGTTAATTTGAAGATCATCATGTGGCCATTAAAACACAATCTCCTTATAAGGTATCTAGGTGATATGATCATCACTTAACTCATCAACAACCCTCTCATAAAACTCTAGATCAACCAAATGTGTTCTACATGTCCCAATAATCATGTGCCATCCATATGCCAATGGATCATCATCATCTTAAGTGCTCATATGTCTGACCATCTTATCTATAGCAATGTGCTCTCGTCACCAAACCTATAGTAAAGTGGATGGGCCAATGTTTATCTAAATTGAATACACTAAATGATGTAAATCATGGTATAAATGTGTAACAAGAATGGACCCAATGTAAACCTCTCCCATCTCCATCATGTCTCCAATCACATCTAGAAGATTAATAAGACATAGCCTTCCACTCATGTCAGGTAGTAAAATTCCACTAACAACATCCATGAGTATGATAGTTAGATAATACATCTATAAAATAGTAGAATACTCTCCATCAATACCTCCTATGACAACATGAATCAAACCATCACCAAAATATAGTATAATTTAATCGCCTATGGACCCTATCCCTAGTATACACATCTCCCTTATATCATGATACCTAGAATTTGAAACACATCCTCTAGTGTGATAGTCATCTCCCCTATTGATAAGTGAAATTTTCTCATCTCATTGTGCCATCTCTCTACATGTGTTATCAATAGAGATTTATCCACTCAAACTTCCAACATCTATGTAATATATGATAAATCACTTACTTCTAACACATAAAACTTGCACTCTATGAAGCTTGCCATCCACACCATGGTTGTATATATTTTCTCTTAAATCACAACAACTAGTAATACCTCTTAAAAATCACATACATTAGCATTTCATTAATTTTACTAAGTATTAAATTTAACATTATCACTACATTCCAAATACTCAACAAAATAACAAAAATCAAACAAACATTTTTCACATTTGCCATATTTATTATTATTCTTTCATTCTTCACCTAAAATTTTCACTCCTACATTATGTAAATTTTCCTTTTACCCTTTATACCAAATTTGCTACTACCTCAAATGAAATTGATTCTCTGACTAGTGATTTTTCTACCTTATTTCATGATTTATCTATTATTAAATAGTAAATTATCTTTTTAATCTAAAGTGATTTCATTTATCTATTTTGAAAAATCACTCCTCTTTTTTGTGAAATCACTGTTATCTATTATGAAATCACTAGTTTTGATTCTAAATTCACTATTTTGACAAAATCAAATTAATTTTATCTAAAATTTAGCCTTAATTAATGCTAATAAATACAAAAAAAATCAAATTTAAACTCACTTACTGGAGGCCTACTCTTTTTAGGTCTTTGAAATATCCTCACTCACTCTACTTGGTGCTCATGGTGGGGAATGAAATCCATGTTTCCTCCCAATTCTCATATCGATCCTCTCAAATAAAAATTATTAGAAAATAACCTTGAAAATAAAATTTACACAAATAACTTTCTATACCCCATTTGTTCTACTTATATTATTGTTGGGTCCATTTTTGTGCTACCTAATGGACTGTGCCAACTTAGCACATCTCAATGAGTGTAAATCATTGAAAATGATTACTCTTTTGGTACTCTTGGTACCAACTAGAATAATCTTCAAAGATCTTGTGCTAGTTTTTAGGTAGTTATTTAGCATCTATATTTTAAGGGACATCCCTTTGAGTACTGGATATGGCAATTAGAGACCATGAGTGTCAGAGTAGTGGATCTAGTGGAATAATGACCCCTAGTGATAGCTCAACACCTAATATACACCTATTTGACTTGGCTCAAATATGTTCCCCTACCTATAAAAATGAGATTTAACCTAAAGAAGAGAGAGGTAACATTAATGTAATGAAGCTCTATAGGATTGGCTCTAGATAGTATGCATTTGTCTTAAGTTTAGTTTAGATCCTTTAAAAAACAAACATTGTATCACCCAAGCTCACCTATGAGAAATTGGGAATTTATTAGTTTAGGAAATGAATTGATGATCTATTTATGTTATGAACTTTACTCTATTGATGAACTTTGATTTAATGGAAATGGCATCACATACTTATTTTTATCTATTTCATATATTTTAGCACTGTTGTATGATTGTGACTTATGTTCTATATGAATAATGACATAGTTTTCCTTTTTGAATGTATTACAACATAAAGTATTATTATAAGTCACTAATTCCATCATTATACTATATAACAACTTTGGCATACTTGTAAAATTGACTAAGTATTGAAACTGGCATGCACCAAAGACCTAGTAACTATGCCTAGATTTCTAACTTGAAGAATGACCACCTGAACATAAGCCATTCCCTTGATTTGAATAGCACCTAAATGAAACTTAACTTGTTATCCCTATATCTTGTGTCATTAAGAGCTATAACTAGGCAGGCATGAAATTCTTCTAAAATACTTGTGCACTTGAATAGGCTTGCACCTCTTGATCTTATCCAGAAAAACATGCACTGATAGACTACCTTATCCCATTTCAAAAATTACTAAGTCCCATTGAGATCAATTTTATGTCATGTTTTAAATATCCTAACATGGGCCCCTATCCCTTCACTATTACACATTGGTTGAGTACACAAAGATTGTTCCTTTTGTGAAATTGATGCCAATGTAGTAGTGCATTTAAATATTGTGCACTATATACTTTTATTATGATTGAACCTAGCTATATCAAGTATAAAACTAACTTTGATTTATTTCTAAGCATATGACCAAGTACATGAACTAAATGAAGAAACTTTTCTATAACATTTTGGTTCTATTATTTGTACCCATGTTGAATTTTGTTACTATAATTGTGCAATAGAGTGATGCTCTAACTTTCACTTGAGAACATAGAGAACTAGCTAGAGCAAGTAGAAGATAGTTTCATATAGGAGCATCCAACATACCAAGGATAGAAGCCAAGATAATGGATACAAACTAGCCTATATGATGCTCTATAAGAGGTGTTCTTTTATGAATTACTTGAGCATGTGTACCAGTGGTTAGTTTCCTTAAAACCTCTAGAAGATGAAGATACAACTAATGCTTTGAATAGATAAAGGAATGCCTAGAGAAGCGTGAGAACCTATATTAAATTTAGATGTGTGTTGTAAACAAGTGGTGGAGTAGTGCATTGAATAGCTACGTGTTAGAATTTATAGTGTTGAACTTCTCTTGCCCTAAAGAAGTAGAGTATGATTTATTTCATGAAACAAGGGGAATTTTCATAAAAGGGATCAAAACTAAACTAAATAAATTATTGGTAGATTATGGTATTGAAATCATAAGAATGGAAAGCTAAAATATTTATGCATATGAGTGAGCATAGAAGGTGAGAAAGGGATGTATAGGTGAGGCATGATGGAAAGGGATGAGAAACCTGACACCTGATAGATCTAAAGGTAGAACTATAACAAGTGAAGACACAGGTTGATATAAGATCTATAACTTAGAAGTGTTGAGAGGACCCATAGTGAATGGGAAGGGCATGGGGAAGGATCCCTTGAACTATAGTAATACAAGGAAAGAGAGGAAGAAGTAATAGCTTAAGCTCAACAATTGAGTGCATAATGCCTTAGGTTATTACAAGATGTGGTGAATGAGGATGCACTAAAAGTACCTACCCCTTTTGAACTTGAATCACAAGCTCATACACTAAAGTCTCCACCAAAAGATAGAATAATGATAACTAACCCTATTATTTACATTGACTTTGATAGACTTCAATCTTTGAATCAAGACTTTGTGATCAAACAAGTAATTCCTTACAAAATATTACATAATGATACCATGAAACCATTGATCACTAACCTAAGAATCTAAAACATAAGTGTAAGCATTCTCATTCAAAGGATGTCAATTACATCAACTGGGAAACAACCCATAAGAAGTGGCCTAGTGCCACAAGTGAGTAGTACCACACCATCAAGCTCAATGGCACAACCTAAAATAGTAGGGTTAGTTCTCAACCCTACAATTGGAGGCATTGAAGGACTACCTCCAACATAGATATGAGGGGGAAAGTTTTCCAGACTCTAACACCACCCCCTCAATATATTTATTACAAAATGATGATACAATTGCTTGAGTATCATAGTGTAGAGAATATTTTGAAGCATATGCTCAAGTGTTAACTTCAATGGTACATTTAGGGTATCACATAATTAGAGAATAAGGTGACTTAGCTCATAACCACCTTGTTGGATTGTACCCATACATAGTTTTATAAATTTGATATGAACTAGGCTATGGTTGATTATGATATACTGAAGGAGGCTTTCTAGATGGAATTTGATATTCTTGAGTTTGAGTAACAGAGCATCATGATGCTCAATGAAATTATCCAAGGCCTATCTGAGAGCATGTGATTATATTATGAATGGCTTAAGACCATCCTTTGTAAGATTTTATATGATATCCACCTATCCCAACACACGTAATGGTTTTTTGGGGGCCTACTAGTACCTTTTAAAAGATCATTATCCATGAAGACCTTCACATAATGAAGCACTTGAATCTGTGCTCCAAGCTAAGGTAGTAGGTAATGCTAACACTAAAATCAACTTATTTATGGAGGCATAGATTATATCAATGGCCTCCCAGTTATAGAAGATGACTATTGGTTTAGTGCATGACACTTTTATATTATGGTAAAGTGACTATTACATGGAGGTGAATAACAAGAATAATTACTTGTGAAGAAATGTTTGTAATTTAATTCTCAACTATGAAGTTTTTCATGGGATGCATGACTCTCAAAACTATCCCCTATTATAATCCACTAGTCAACCAAACACTACCATCTATTACAAGATGTATGACACCTATACTCATTTAATATTGTAATATCAAGTCATTGATGAGATTCACCAAAATATGAAGAAAGGCACATGGTAGAAAACAACCACAACTAGTGGGTAAGTGGGCTAAGTAAACAAAGGCTATGGCTAGCAAAATACTATCTATGGTAATCAACAAGGTGTGTATAGGTGAGGTAGAGGATATGGTGGGGGAATATTCTCACCATGATCATGTTAAAAGTGTGGGTAAATTGAGCATTACTAGCATGACTTCCCTATGCACCCAATATGTAAGTATTTTTGGGAACCACATATAGTCAAGGATTGCCTAGACTTGTACAAAAAGTTGACTCAATGTTGGCTTGATGTAGATAAGGGTGTTTTAATTTTTAGGCATGAGCCAAAGGAGGAAAAATGGACTCCCAAAATATAGTATAATCAAAAAGAGCCACGTAAGGTGTAGGCCATAACTTAAACTGGGCTCACCACATAGCCACCTACTATGTCAACAAAAGAATTATGCTTGGAATATGGTGAGTTAAGACATGCTGAGTTCATATCATGACTTGAGCTAAAACCTATACCCTATCCTAACCCTACACAATAGAATGACATCCTATAATAAACCATGAACATAATACAAAGTTTTCAAGGAGATCTCTAGCTAGATAGAGATATAGAAGAATAGGCTACCACCTTATTCAAGAAGCAAGATAGTCGAGAGGCTAAAGTATAGGAGTTAACCAAGATCCTACACCTCTTTCAAACTAAAGGGATGTTACCCCTACTAGAAAAATTACTTTTAGAGTACATAGAGAAGATACCTAAAGAAGAGGCCTCCCCTCAGATGATTGAAGTTCTTGCACTACATATGGAGTGGGTGTGTGAAGTAAGGCATACTTAGAACTCAAATTATGACCAAGAAATACTAATAAATACCACCATTGATTGATGGTTTATTTTTTAGGTCTTTGTGAACATGGGCACTGAGGTTAACATTCTAACCAAAATTGGCTAGGATAATATGGGATGATGACCCTCAAATCCCTCCCATCATATGTTATTTATGGTCAACAAAACTTGAGCATAACCTATTAGGATCCTAAAGGGTTCCCTTATAGATATTATAGGTACTAAATTTTGAGTTGAATTTGAGGTAATCAAGTTGAAAGAGTATGATAACTATCTAACACTCTTATGGAGGCCATGGTGGTATGCCAACAATGTGAATATGTGCTTTCAAAAATTCTACATGACTTTTGAGAATGGTAGAGCGAGGGTGGTGATCTGATATCAAGTGATCAAGGTCCCCCATATGTAGAAAGTGTTGATCTCAAAGATGAGATCAACCACATTTATAACATCATAGTTTGGGGTTTTGAGAAACTTAACCCAAGTGAACCTGAAGTGCTCAAATGGGAGGATGGACAATCAACTTCTGATAAAAATGATGTATCATGTGATCAATGGGTCAAAGAGGCTTATGAGTTATTAACCAAAGGTACCACCTAGTATGGGTAACTGAGCTAAGGCTGGCCTAAATGAGACATTAGAATTAATTACACTCAAAAGAAATGGGTTACCTACACAAAAAAGGTGGGGAAAAGGGTGTTTTAGCTAAGTAAATAGAATCTTGTAGTGATCCAAAAATATGGAGGGATCCAGCCTATGGAGAACTATGTCCATGGCATTTAATCATGAATTACCAAGGAAATATATTAGATGGGCATAATAGTACATACCCTAAAGAGCACTACTACTCATTGGTGGGTAGTGCAAAAGCCTAACTTGCCAACATGGTAAGATGTAAAGGAAAAAATATGCACTAGCTTTGGAAAAATTAATGAGGACTTAGACATACCTAGTTATTTAGGCAATTCTAACCTAATTATGCATGTGTGCTTGTGTGAAGAAACCTAGACTATCTGTGGTGAGAACATACCTAGAATCCTATGGGTGCATGCTTTCTATAGGATTTTGAAAACATGGGCATGAGTGTGGTACATTGTAAAGGAAACATGCTAAGAGACAAGAGATTGGAAGGTACTCAAGGAGAGGTTTATACACACCTTATCCTTCTCTTCATAGAGCTTATAGATACTAGAGCCATTACAAGTCATTCATAGGTAGTGTTTGAGGTCACTACCATCATAGAAGAGCACTTTAGAGACATGTTTGAGGAGAAAGGACTAGAAATCTCAATGTTCTTTGAATAAAAGGTGTTCAATAGTGACTCTAATGAGGAAGATGATGAAACTTAGAAGGATCACAATTGGAAGGCTCTAATGAGAAGAAACAAACACATGCACCATGTGAATGATAGTGCCCCAGACACAAGATCCAGCTCATATTTAAGTTGAAATAATTAAGGGGACAAGTAAAGTTGAATAATCTCATCAAGAAATGAATGAACCTTACCATGTACCACTCAAGACCACTAAAGTAGACATCAATTTAAAAGGTGAGCTGAAGATTTCCACTATAGGTGCTTACTAGTCTAAAGTGTAGATGTCATGAATCATAGACCTCCTAAAAGAGTTTTAAGAATTATTCTCATGTACTTACCAAGACATGAATTGCAGCCACCCTTCCCTTGGAAAAAAAGCATAAAATTGGTGGATGGTTCAAGTATTATTAATAAGTACTCATATAGAATTGACCCCAACCTATGAGCCAAGGTGAAAAGAGAGATTGATGGAATGTTGATGCATGCATCATTTACCCTATATAAGAATCCAAATGGATAAACCTAATCATCATATGTATTAATAAGGATGGGTGCATCTAGATTTGTAATAACTATAGAATTTTGAATGCTTCTTACATCACGGATCAGTTCTTAACCCTATTCACTAATGAGGTCCTAAATGGAAACATAGGTTGTGAAATATATACTTTCATTAATGGTTTTTTGAGAGACCATCAGGTGAAAATTGAGGAAGAGGATAAGCCCAAAATAACCTTTACAAATTAATGGGGTTATTTTGCTTATAATGTGATGCCCTTTGGGATCAAGAATGTGCCAGTCATATTCTCCAAAGTGGTTATCACTGCTTTCAAGGAATTCATCCATAGGTTTATCCAAGTCTATCTTGGTGATTGGATGGTATATGTCCTTATAAGGGACCATTATGAAAATATATGCTTCATGTTTGAAAGATGTAAGTAACTCTATATATATTTAAACTTGAAAAAGTCCATCTTCATAACCCCCTTCAGAACATTGCTCGGGCACATTATCTACAAGGATAGATTGCTTGTTGACCCTGTGAAGATATCCATCATAATTCAAATCTAAACTCCTTCAGTGCAAAAAGATGTTCATGCCTTTCTAGGACATATGGCTAATATAGTAAATTTATATAGAGCTATGCAAAGATTGTAGCACCTATGAAGGAGCTCTTACATAAATATGGCCAAGTCTACTAGGGTGAGGTGCAAGAGGAGGCTTTTGACACATTGTAGATAATATTCACTAGTGTACCAATTCTACAATTTCAAGACTATACTACTCCTTTCCACATCCATATTGATGCTTTATCCTCCATAATTAGTGTCATATTGGCACAACTAGGTGAGGGCAAGATGGATCATCCCATCTCATTCACAAGAAATAAATTGACACAAGTATAATATAATTAAACCATCACCAAGTGTGAGGCACTAACAATGGTCTATGCCTTATATAAATTTAATAAATGTCTATTGGTGACCTGGTTCATCTTTTTTACTGATGATGATGAACTTAAGTACCTTGTGAATAAGCTTGTTTTACATTGGTGCATATGTAGATGGATAGTTATATTTTAGGAGTTCCAATTCTCTATTATTGTTAAACTTTGAGAGTAGAACTTGGGGATATATCATTTATCATAGATAAATTTTGGTAATACAGTAGAACTAATTGAGGATGACATGTTGGATGTGAAATTATACAGACTATAACACATCCCTAAAATAATTTATGGATATTTTTGCTATCCTAACCTATAGGTTTATGCCCTAGACAATTTAAAATAAGGAGAAGAAACAACTTGTTGTTCATGTCACCCCTTTCTAGCTCATTGAGGGGGAGCTATACAAACTAAGTAGAGATGAAGTCCTACACCAATGTGTTTTGAAACATGAAAGGGACTCCATATTACAAGAAGTTCATGAGGTAATTATAGGAGGCCATTATACTCAAGATGTAATAGTGTGAAATATATTTTAGTCAAGTTTGTGGTGGCCAACCCTGTTCTAAGACACAAAGGAGTGCACCAAGACATGTGACATATACTAGTGCACTAGGAATACCATCCATTAGGATGACATGCCTCTCATCCCCATTTTTATCTTGGTACAATTTGATAAATAAGCCATTGATTTTATTAGACCAATAATTCCTATAGCACAATGCATAAGTGTAAGGTATATTTTGGTGGCCACTGATTATTTCACTAAATGGGCCAAGGTTATGTTAATAAAAGATTACATAGACACATTAGCTACATGCTTCATTTGGGAAAAAATAATAATTTGATATTGGGGCCCATTAGGTTTGACTAGTGATAGGGGCATTCATTTCATCAATGAGATAGTGCACAGCCTCTTAACTGAATACATGGTGGTGCACCACAAGACCACCCCATATCATCTATAGGAAAATGGCACAACTAAAGCATTAAACAAAATCCTAGGAACATATTTGATAAAGATATGTGACATTAGTTATAAGGATTATGATTATTACATATCAATGGTACTATGGGTGTACTACATGACATATAAGCACCTAAACAAAGCTACACCATTTTAATTGGTATTTGGCAATAAAGGAGTTCTCCCTATGAAATTCATGGAATCATCCTTATGTACTACATAAATTGGTCACTTAGATGACCAAGAATATTTAAGCACAAGGTTGGAATATTCAGAGCACTTGGATGAAAAATATGCCCAAGTAAGGTGGAGTCAACAAATTCAAAAGGTGCACTAGAAGCTCTAACATGATAAACATATCAAGTACAAGGAGCTAACTAAAGGAGAATTGGTCTTATTTAATGATTCAAACTACCTTAAGAACCTAATAAAATTTTAAATAAGGTGGATGGGCCCCTACAACATCTACCACATATTGGAGACAGGTGCATGCAAGTTGCACGCATTATTCAATGAAATTATCCTAGGATATTTCAATGGTAATTGATTGAAGATGTATCAATAGTAGGATGGTATTCACATCATAATCACATTGACTTCTTGGTCACTAGTTAGTTTGAGTTGAACTGATCAGAATATAGTTTGGCACAAGCCAAACCATTCTTTTCATTTTGTTTTTGTTCCTTGTTTAGTCTAAAGAGGAAATAAGCAGTGCACGAAGGCCACAAAGACTTAAATACTAGAACTTCATGTATAATTCTATCTAGGTAAATTGTGCACTTGTGATTTCTAACCACATGAGGCCATGACACCTAAGTTATGGGTGTATGAATATAATCTATCTATAATGAATTTTTTTACCCTCTCATGCATAATTACAATTAGGTGAGTCAATCACTTGAACCTTCTAAGTGCATAATGCCAAAAATCTAAGTGGTGGGCATGTGAAAATTTCTAGATTTAAGTATAAGATTTACATGATCCATATTCAAAATTTGAACATTATAGGGTTCTTGGAGGCCCAATAATGAACTAATCTGGCACTTTTGTGCATAATACTAGTCAAGTGAGTTGAGCCCATTTTATTTTTAAGTACCAAGGGCCAGATGCATGAGTTTTAGGGTGTGAGGGAATTACCAAAATTTGAAGGTTTGAGAACAAAATGAAAATGTACATAATCACAAAGGTAACCTTCTCACCAAAGTTATAATTAGGTGCATTAATTGATCATGCGCTAGAGATCAAAAAGATGCTCAACATCATTGGGTGAGAGAAACAAAGTGAAGATGTTTAATCTGACTATGTGAAAGAGAACTAAAAGATAAAACAAAATGATAGAGGGCCATTGTAAGGGATTTTTATGGGGTATGATAGGCCATGGCAAGATGAAGCATAAGAAACCAACCAAAATAGAGAAACATGCTTGAAATAGAAGTACATCTAGAATAAAAATTAGATATGAGGAGGCTAAATCATGCACATGTGAGGCACTAGACCTAGGTTTCCACAAAGAAGGCAAAGGTCATGCTAAGTGAATAAGCGTAAGAGAATAATCATCTAAAACAACTGGCATCCACCCAAATTTGAGTGGGAAGTGATCATTTGAACTAAACTTCACTTCACCAAATTACCATTAGAAAAAATTCAATGAAGTGGTGGTAGAGGCATAAAGATACACATTTATTTCATTTATGACAAAGTATTTTTTTGGATTTTGCATTTTCTAAGAAATCTAGGTGCCACCATGCCATAAAGCACTACATTAATGATGGTAGATAAGGAAAGGGTATAAAATAACAAGTGGAATACTTTTCTAGGTTAAATTTTTTATATTAACTTGAGAATTAGAGTGAACCTAAGAGAAAACAAGAGAGTTGAGGTGCAAAAACCCTATACTAGTGAGAATTTGAGCACTTTTAATCACTAAGAGTGAATGACTACATACTAGGAAGGATTGCTTTCATAGTAAAATTGATTTGGACAAGTGTGGAGAGAGGATTCTAAAAAAATCAGATATTTGGAGAAGTGAATTGATGCCTAGGCCACCATTAAAATATATTGAATCTTGAGATCTAAGGGAATAGTCAAAGATCTCACAACTATAGAAACACCATCACCATTCAATGCTTTGGTAAACCATAACTACCGTGTTTCAAGACTAGTAAGTTTAGGATGGTGAAGAAATGAAAGGGATCAAGCTCTGATCAGGCATAATAGGACCTATAATGGGCATGTATAGTGATTAAAGTGGCCACTATAAAAAAAATGCAGTGAGTGGAAGAAGTGAGCATGATGCAGGTAGACACCAAGATGCTCACCAAAATGTCTTACCAATTAATGAAGTTCCTTTTAAAGGTCATGATAGGGGATAATTAACACTCTTTTGAGCACATATAATAGTTAAAATAATATAACTACTAAATTTTTAGTCATTTACAATACCCCATGTAAGATTGGATGGTAGATAGAGGGCCAAAGATGGTGTAAGGTGATGCCCTATTTGACATATTGATCTGAGACAAATTGATGGATTTTGATACAACTCAAATTTATGAGTTACCATGCTTTAGTAAGTCAAAGGATATTATACAATTATTAATCTCACATGTCTACAAGGACCAAATTTACTTTTTAAGGAGGTGCATGAAGACTTTAGTGCAACTGATAAAGAGAATAACTAGGGTTCCAAGTACTAGTAAAGGCATCCATCAAATGATGGATGATGATGAAGAGGTGAATCATGTAATAAAGCTACTAAATTACTTCAAGGGGGTTTCAAATTCCCCATCAAGAAGTGAAAATTCCCTAATATGAGGGTGGTGGCATGCCTTATAAGCTCCAAACTATGCCTATATGGTCAATAGACTGATGTGACTAAGGCATACCTTTGCATCACCTATCACATGATACAGGGTGTGTAGTTCAATATTACCAAATTAATCATTGATGAATTTTTGAATAATATGAAAGAGTTCCACAAGGTAAAAGGTAAATTCAAGTAGGGATCCATTCTCATTTTCACTATCATGGAAGACATTAAACTCTAGATGGGGATGAGGACAACCTTTGGGTCTTTCCAGAGCATAATGACTCCTTGAAATAGAAGTAGAAAGACTTCGCAAGCCCCCTCTCTCTTTCAACACCAAATATAAGACTCACATCATGAGATGGTATGAGAGGTACATAGAGGCCTTTAATCTATAATGGCATATCCCTTAGGGGCTCCCTCAGAACATGTTTAGAATGTCAACCTTTTTCATAATGTAGAACTATTACATAGTGTGCTTAGTGTTAGTTGATGGCAAAAAGTTGGTGTGGATAAATATCCCCTACACCTTCTCAATAATATACTTCATGGATGCATTATGATGGATCCCAAATGTGTAATAATTAGATATTCCAATAAAATAAATAGATATGGAGAGGCACATGGTGAGAAACTAGTTCATATTCATAGATGGGAGGGCTACTAAGGATGAAGAGGATGAGTTAGATCACACTAACATCCATCCTCTCCAATAAGAAACCATAGATAGGTAAATCCCTAGGATTTACTATGATATTAATCTAAATAATAAGGGACCTAGTGAAAGGTAGAGGGATGATCCCCCTATCAAGATTAGTGATGAAGGGACCTCGATGCCAGTAGAGAATAAGAAGTCTCTCAAGAAGAAGGGGGAGACTTTAGAATAGATAAAAGAGTGAATAAGGCTCAATATCACCTTTAGAATAATAATCCTCACCTTTTTACTCCATAAATAAACATGTGTGATTCATGCCAAAATATTTCCCTATCACAAGGGAAAAGAAGAAAGGGAAGCTTCCTATTGTGTCACCAAGGATAATCTTATCTGACATAAAAGAGGAAGAGGAGGAATAAGAGATGGAGGAAGAAATATTAGGTAGGGGTTTATATATTTTTCCTAAGGAAGATGACTCCTCTTTGAGTGAAAATACATCCTCTCCACCCCCTTAGAGTAAATTTGAGAAGAAGATGTGAAGATGGAGGAAACTCAGCCTTAGTGATGTTAATATATAGAAGGCATAAGAGATGGAGGAAAGAAGAGAATAAATAATGAAGGTAGGAATATCTAAAGAAGATATTTATATTTTAAAGGCTAAATATCATAGTAGATAATTGGATAAATGCAATATATGGGAGATGAAAGGGAGAAAAGAAGAAAGGAGGATGAAAGGAGACATATATGAAGAGCCTAGTAAGGTAGAAGCATTTGGAGAAGTAGGATATTTAGGCACACTAAATGAATAAGAGTTGAAGTAAAAATGGAAATACATGGGCCTAGATTAGGATGACATTGATGCAATTCTAGAGCTAAACTAAAAGAGAGAGGCCATAAGGGTTAAGGGCATGTCTTAAGCCAAAATTAATCTAGTGGAGGCCAAGGAGATAGAGGTCAAAGAGGAAAATAATGAAGTAACCATCAAAAAGAGGAGGGAAAAAATGAAAAGATACTAGATGGAAAAGGCCAAAAATAATAAATATAGAGAGAATAATGTTATCACTATCATGGATCCTAAAAAGAAGAAAACAATTGAATAGGCACCTAGTGCCTACTATAGCCTAGTAGAGGAAGTTTCACAATAGGTGTACCCTAGCTCTAAAGGGGTGCCTTAAGATAAATAAGGAAATGATAGCACCTCAACATAATAAATTAAAAATTTAGTAGAGACCTTGATAGGTCAAGAGAAAAGTAAGGTTAGCATCGAGGAGGTTTACGCCAAATAGCCACAACAACAACAAGAAGTGGGTAAGGGGGAGAAGTTTGAGGAAGAAACCCTCTAAAAATAAGATGGTGAAACTATAACTAAGGGAGGAGAAGAGATGGACCAAGGTAAATTTGATGAATAACCCCTAGTAGAGCAAGAAAAATAAGAATAAGGAACTGGAGAAAGTACCAGTGCCAATAGAAAAGAGATAGAGTTGGTCAAGGAAGAGGAGTATGAGTTGAACTATAGGAGAAAAGTGTAGAGGGAGTTCACCAAAGATGATGACTTATACATGTTGGATTACATGCACTTCAAAACTACCAAAACCCTAATGTACCATCAAGTTTCTTTGGCTCTCAATTTCTATGTGGATGATCTTTAGTTTGAGTTACCGAAGAAAGCAATCTAGAGTGCCAAGAAATTAGAAGAGGGGAATGAATACAAAATTGTAAATGAAAAGGACATGAACCCTATAAGGTTTTCTAATGCCCTAATTAAGATATGATTGGTGTTATTGAAAAATAAAATCATCAATGATGTTCATTCCAACAATTAATAATAGATAGTGTAAGAGGCAGAGGAAGAAATAAAAGCAATGAAGCTCAAAATCTAGTAACTGATTGAGTGCATTAGAGAAGTGGAGCCATCCCTTTTGGATGGTGTTGATACTTCATAAATGAAAGAGGTTGATAAGTTTTGTTCATTTATGGGAAAAATTCTCCCCTAGATGAATATGGTTCTAGTGGAATAAGAAGAACCTTATGAATCCATCAGAAGAGAGCTAAACAAAAATATCAATATGGTAGATGACCTCTTTGCCAAACTAGAAGAGGGCATAGAATAATTGGATGCCATATTTTTCAAATTCACCAATAAAGTGTTAGTCATTGATGCACACCTTTAAAAAGTGAAAGAGGAGAAGGTTACTTTGATGTGATATACCTAGGGGGGTAGATTAGTAGCATAAATAGTATAATAGTGAATATTAGTTTAGTATCACATGCATAAGAATAAGGAGTTGGGTAGATTAGGATAGTATAAATAAAGTGTAAAAATTCATTGTAATGCATCAATAAGGAGAATTTTAATTGAGCATTTCTCTAAGGAGGTAGCCCCCTTAAAGTGGTAAGTGATTGTGGAGTTATTCCTTCCCACCACAAAGGAATATTTATTAATATAATAAATATTTTATGTATGTGAGATAAGAAGTTATTATCATCTAGTATCAAAGTCAATCTAATTGGGAGCTTCATGGAGAAAGTCTAAGAAGTGTAGATTTTTGTTTTCTATCCCAAAAAACTATTTTTTTGTCAAAATTCTCACAAACAGTAATTAATCAAACCAAAATTGTTTAGGTTTTTATGCATATTTGTCTCATCTTTACATAACATTTTGAATTTTTGATTTTTTTTAAATATTTTTAAAGTTATTTTAGTTTTAGTGACTATTAGTTTGTAAAAAAATAAAAAAAGAGGTAAAGAAAAAAAAAGTCATGGATCCTTCTATTTTATCTAAAGAAATGCATTCATTAAATAATATCCATGATATTTTTTATAGAATTGAGCTTCACTTTTATATAACCAGACAATATGATGAAGAAATTAATGCATGGCTAGATTGGGAGAATAACTATAATGAATGGTATGTGTATTTCTTTCCTATAGTTAGATAATATGAAGCAGAAATAACTACATGGGTTGAGTTGAAGGACACTTGTAGATCATGGTATGTTGATCACTATAGAGTGATTAATTTAGTTTATCTTTTCCAAATCATCCTTTCACACAACAAAAAATTATTTTATTATGCCTTCAAATATTTATAGAAATTTGATGCATTCTTTTATGGGATCACTCATTTTTAAAAAAATATGTGTTAGGAAAAATGGTAAGGGGGATGGAATGTATCCTCTATTTGTTCATCAAGTTGAATATTTTGAGCAACCTTGATTTCATTTTGAGGATATGATCACCATTATTCAAATTTCACTTCAACCTTTGATTGTGGTTCTCATGTTCAACTTGTTGATGTACATACTCATATCCCAACATCAAAGGAAGAATCGAAATCAAAAAAGGATGCATGGATGGGATTCTATCTAGTCTTCAACCTATTTGAAAATATAGGGTTGAATTTTTATTTATTCATCCTCTTATTTATTATCATGTTTTGAGGGAAAAACATTTTTAAGGGGGATGGAATGTAATATACCTAGGGAGGGGTAGATTAGTAGCATAAATAGTAGAATAGTGAATAGTGGTTTAGTACCACATGCATAAGAATAAGGAGTTGGGTATATTAGGATAGTATAAAAAAAGTGGCAAAAGCCATTGTAATGCATCAAGAAGAATAATTGTAATTGAGCATTGTTATAAGGAGGTAGCCCCCTTGAAGTGGCAAGTGAATGTGGAGTTATTCCTTCCTGTTAAAAAAGAATATTTATTAATATAATAAATATTTTATATATTTTTTGTATGTGAGAGAAGGGGTTCTTATCATTTTATGAAGCATAATTTCACTATGAGTAGGACTGAGCACATGAAAGTTATGGCATAGGTCAACACCTTAAGTGCCCAACTAAAAACCCATGAGCAAGATTTAGAAGCACTCTTCTATGCATTTCAAACAAAGGTAAGTGAGAAAGGATACATTTTAGATGGTTGGGTGAGAAGAGCTAAGGAATGGATGGAAGCCTTTAGAAAATAAATGGAAAGCATAGATATGTCCACACTTGAGGTTGTATTGATGAAAGAAGATGGCATCACCAAAGAAATCAAGCTCACTAATTAGGTATTTGAGAACTTCAAAGTGGAACTACAGTAGGGTGCACCCAAATTTTATGTAATAAAGGCACTAAAAGACTAGTCTCAAGGTGGACTATAAATTTTGTATGGGATAATGTTGGGCCCTTTTTTATGCTACCTAGTGGACCATACCAACTCAAAACATCTCAATATATGGAAATTATTGTAAATGATTGATATTTTGGTACTCTTGGTGTTGACTAGAAGAATCTTTGAAGATCTCTCACTAGCTGGTAGGTAGTTGCTTATCACCCAAGTTTTAAGGGACATTTATTTGAGTATTACACATGACAGTTGGAAAGTGTAAGTGTCATAGTAGTGGAGATAGTGGAATAATGACCCCTAGTGATAGCTTATCACCTAGCATGCACCCATTTGAATTGGCTCAAATATGCTCCCTTACCTATAAAAAATGAGCTTAAACATGAAGAAGAGAGAGGTGACATTAATTCAATTATTCTTTGTAGGATTGGTTCTAGATAGTATGAATTTTTCTTATGTTTAGTTTGGATCCTTTAAAAACTAAACTCTATATTGCCCAAGCTCACCTATGAGATGTTGGGAAATTAGTAGTTTAGGAAATGAACTAATGCTTTGTTTATGTTATGAACTTTACTTTAATGATGAACTTTGATTTAATGGAAATGGCTTTGCATATTTACTTGGTTATTTATCCATTTCATATATTTTAGCACTTTTGTATGATTATGACTTAAGTTATATATGAATAACAGCATAGTTTTCATTTTTTAATGTATTATGACATAAAGGCCTATTCCAGGTTGCTAATGGCATCAATGTGCCATATAGAAACTTTGGAATAATTTTAAAATCAACTAAGTGTTGAAACCAACATGTGACTAAGCCCTAATAATTATGCTTAGAGTGATAACTTGAAGAATGAGCACTTGAGGTCATTCCCTTGATTTGATTAGTACCTAAATGACACTTAACTTGTTATCTTGATGACTTGTGCCATTAAGAGATATAACTAGCTAGGAATGAACTTACACCAATGTACTTGTGCCCTTTAATAGGCTTGTGCATATATTTCTTATCCAGAGTGACATGTATTGATATACTACCTAAGCCCATTTTGTAAATGACTAAGTCTGATTGAGACCAAGGTTGCACTATGTTTCAACTAGCCCAACGTGGACCTTGATCCCTTCATATATACACTTTGGGTGAGTGCACAAGGCTTGAACCTTATGTGAAATTGATGCCAGTGTAATAGTGAATTCAAATGTTTTATGTTATATACTTTTACTATGCTTGTTCCTAGTTGTATCAATTAAATAAATGACTTGGATTGATTGCTAAGCATGTGAAAAAGCACATGAGCTAAATAAATAAACTTTTATACAACAATTATTCTATCCTATCAAATATTTCCCCCCATCCCTTCAACACACTCATTTCTTCATCTATTTTTCAAATTTTTTGGATATATTAAATTGATTTATTTCAAATTTGTTTTTAAAGACCTTACAATAAGCCATCTATGTAAAATAATCAAAATCATTTGCAATTCAATATTTGTTTTCCTATTTTTTGATCCATAACTTATTATCATTGGGATATATTGTTCCCACAACTACTCAATTGACCACTACATCATTATCAAAACATTAAGCTTGCAATCTCTAAATGGTTAAACAATTATTTTTCAAATCTACACTTTATTTTTAATTAATTAGGGGTAACATTTTTACACAACTAAAATCTTGCAAATTTGACACCGATTCTATAGTAAACTAATTTATCATTCACATCATTTTGTCCATTTCTTCTTTTCATAAATTTTAATCATTTGTCTATTTTCTCACACAAACCCTCAAGGGGGAATTATCACACTCAATTTCATTCATTTGTAGCCAATTTTTCCTTAATCATTTGTTAATACTCTACTTCTTCTACTATTCTTTAAAATAGTACTACTTCATAAAACTATTTAAAAGAGGGGTAAATGTAGGGACCCAAATTCCATTTAGTGTTGAAATGTACCTAAATATATTAATAATTATTCTTAAATTAATTCATCAAATCTCCATCCAAATTTTAAAAAAAATGATTAAGTCAAATTAGTCAATTATGCACACTTTAAATCCTTATTTCAAATATAAAATCTAGATTTTATATCTCATTCAAAAATATTCCACCATTTTGTCCCTCATCCTAACCAAACCCACAACTTTCTCAACCTCATATGACTCATCCCCTAAGTTATCAAGAAGTTTGAATTATTCCTATTGACTCAGCTAACCAATCCATGATTTTATCAACCATTTGAAATGTTCTTCACCATCATGGCTTAGGACTCATTATCCACCATTGATTATTTTTATCATTAAATAAATCCAAATAATCCTCTACCATTAGATGTTCCTCCACAAATCTATAAATAAACTTGAAAACCTTCATTTTCAAGGATTAGAATATAGATTTATCCTAACAAAGTTATATTCACAAGTGAATCTAAACAAGTCAAAGTGAATCAAATCATACAAAATGCATTTTTCACCAAAATGTTTCCCTTTCTCCTTTGCATTGGAAGAGTGAACACCACATTTTCAAAGATCAAGTCAAGTTTACATTGCAATGGAGAAAGCCTACACATTTGAAGTATAAGTCTGTGTTATCTATTTTATTTTTCTATTTCTCTTAGTTTTAGTTTAGTTTAGATTAATATTAGTTTATTTCTTAGCATTTCTAAATTTATTTCACATAACTACTATGAAAAATTAGGTGAATACTATAAAAATAATACCGTTCATTAATTTAAAACTACTATATTTGAGAAAAATTAGTAAAAATAACAAATTTTAATGAGAAATAAAGACTTAGATATAAATTGTATCCATAGGAGGAATAAGAGGTTGAAACTTATTATGTAGAGATGTCTGATGACTAGAATCAGGACTCAAGAATTGGATCTAGGCCTAGATAATAATGATAAGAATATGATAGTATAGGGATACCACTCATTTATAATCTAGGGTGATCCTATCCACTTATATGGAGGGAATAAAGGTTTTTAGGTTCCTTGTGTCTTCATCTACAAATCTTATATCTAATGTGAGAGCTTATGATCACTTATGGAGACTACTATGTGGTTGATTTTCCTTGAAAAACCTATCACTTTGACATGTGAAGACCAATGAAAATTAATAGGGAAAAAGGGGTTAATATTTTAATTTGGGTAAGACCTCATTGCCCCATGTGCCAAGTGTTTCCTATATACCAATACTACGAAGAGGGATCTAACTTCATGTAGTTTTCCCATGCTATAATGGTGTGTGAATAACGGGTGAAATATGCCATATGTTGGTATAATATTGATGTGATTAATATATTTAACCATGTCTTGTGACTTGGAATGTATACTAATACTTAAGATATGGGATACTAGGGTTGTCTGCAATCATAATTAGGAGAAATATGTGCTTTGATCTCAATATACAATTATGATTCTAATGATTTTTGATGTAGAAGCATCTTCCTATAATAAATGGTTTTCAATGTGTTTATATATCCATGTATTTGAAATTTATTTTAATGGGGATAATTAAGACATAGGAATACCTTCCTAAAAATTTTGATTTTGATAATTATTTGTTATTTGGTGGGAAGACAGGAGAGGGGGGCAAGGACACTAGAGTGGTGCACTATAGTCCCCTAGGTATTTATTTTCTAAAGGGTGTTTGATCATGTTGAGTGTTAGGTTGGTAATAAAATATGCCTAAGTATAATAGGAATATATATGAGTACATTAAAGGGTCATTTTTTAATTTATAAGAGTTTCTAAGGGGTCAAAAGTGATTAAAAGGGTCTCTAAGATAGGTTTAGAATTAATTGTGTAAAATAGTGGTAATAAGTGCATGAATTTAGATTAATTTTCAATTTATGTGTCTACATTTGATCTCATTTTATTCTATTAATGTATTAAATTGAAAGTAATAGAGTAAAAGGAAAAAGGGTGTGTACCTAAACTTACATGTGAAGAGTATTCTAGATGTATGCCACAATGCTAAACTATGCTCAACAAAAAACTTGAAATGAAACATGTGTAATATCAGTCTTTACTTAAGATGAATATAAAAATTTAAAGAAAAGAAAATAGAGAGTGACAAGGAATTAATACACATGATTTGGTACATGAACCATTGTGCTTTCATTGTGCAAAATCTGGTGTAAAAAAATGATGATTGTAATGGGTTGTACCCCTCAAAATTTCATTGACATTGAATATCTTGGATTGGAATATACATGACCAATCCTCATTGATAAGTGAATGTGACTAAGAAATAAAGGTGTTATTTATTACATCATTATATACTCAAATTACTAAATTAATTTGGAATCCTAATAGATAGTTATGGTGCAAAATTGGTGAAAATAATGAATTAACCATTGAAAATAGAATATGATTAAAATATGGTGAAAATTGGTACAAAAGTGGTGAAAATATTGAGAATAATTTGGGTCTAGTGTATAAAACTTGGATAATGACATTAATTTTCCATTTCATAGTAAAAAATTTATGCAATGCTAAGTAATGAGGACACAATGTGTCATGCACTTGCCTCCAACTGATATTTGGTTCAAATAGATACTGAGACTAAGTAAAACAACTAAGAATTCTAATAAAACTTATGTGCTAATTTTGAGTAACATGACTCACATGATTATCCCAACATTGAGAAAATATGAAATAAAATGGAGTAATTCTTGAAACTGAGATTGCAAAATTGTTATATATTGCTCTAAGCGAATTATGGTTCCGAGAAATTTTAGAAATGCCTACTTTTTAGGCATTTAGACAATAGAAATGGGAAGGATGATAGATTATTTATCTCTTATCCAATGTTTTACCCCTATCTAAAATGACTTTGTGTATCTTGTAAGCCTAAAAATGTGTCAACTATGTAATCATTTTTAACAAAATCTGGATAATAAGATCCTATATGACAACACTATTGTGTAAAATCCGTGAGTGTTATTATTGTTATATTATTCACCTAATTTTTCATTGTAGTTTGACATATAGGATATTTTTACTCCAAATTTTATAAATTATATTGGTTAATGCATATATTATTTAAACATTTCCAAACCCTAACCATAAATGTTGCTAGCCTTTATATCCTTATTTTTCCTATTTCAATTCATTGTTCTAGGATTTTTAAATCTGATATATTTTGGTATAGCAGTAATTTTATAGATTTTAGTGTTATATTATATGGATAAAAAATAACATTTTCCTCTTCCTCATCCTAATCCTTAATGTTTTTATAGATATTTTCCCTCTAACCAAGTCCATTCTATCACTATTCCAAGAGGTAAAGTATCCCATCCTATAGTTATAAATAGCATTCAATAGTGTACATTGATCATTAATGTGAACCCTTCATCTTACTCAAGATAATGATTGGAGGATGGTCCTTAAAAATATCAAAGGAGGATTAATATAATCCCTTCATCTTGTTTCCAAGATGAAGGGTGGATAATTATTCTTATAAGATCTTTGTGAAAGTCCATTTAGACCCCGCATCTTATTTCCAAGATGAAGGGTGAAAAATAATTCCTAATTAGGCACATAGATCACCCATGTGGTACCTTCATCTTATTTCCAAGATTAAGGGTTGAGAATGATCCTAAAATATCCCACAAGATTCATTAATATCCCTTAATATTATCTCCAAGATGAAGGGTGGAGAATAAACTTGTATATTAATTCACTTATCAAGTTGATTATCTCACAAAATATATTCCATAAGATATCAAGATTATTTATTGAATGAAGATGCCCCTTAGAGAGAAAATAATAATTAATTAATTTAATATAAGAGAATTAATTGTATTAATTAATCGATAAATGAGAATTTAGTGAATTGACTAGAATAGTATAATTGACCAGAATAATAACTAAATAGATCTAATGTAATATCCCCAAATGGGATATTAGCTAAAAATACTCGCACTAACATAAACCAAACTCAACACTTTACTAAAAGACTCAAATGTGAAATTAACTTAACACTTAAAATTTTGAAAATGAACACAAACTTTGATACCACTATAATAAACCTTATGGATAATTAGTATAATTTTTTTATTGTTTAATATATTAGCCTATACATAAGCACAAACATACAAAAAGAGACTACAAGATGAACAAACTCCAACTATTTTATTATCACTAAAAGAGATTACAGTGATAACACTGAATTATACAATCAATGAATAATGCATAAAAAATAGAGACATTACACAAAATATACTTTCACAAATATCTCCTTTGAAACACAAATGTAGTTTGTATATCAAAACACCAAATCTATTTGTGAAGGATCTCTCACCACCGAAACCAACAAACCTTAGAGGCTTTTATTCCTCAAATATTTCTTCACTCCAATGGTTTTCATCCTTAGGAGTGGCTAAGTTGAACATAGGTTCAAACTCTATAATAGACAGGGTTTTATAATATTCAACATTCATACATTACAAATGGAGAGACACATCCTTATATAAAATTTATAATGAATAATGAAAGATAGAAGAAACATGAAGAGAGAGAGAGAGAGATAATGTGGTGCTACATTTCTATGTGGGCCAAAATGACCACTATTTGGCATGTGACATCATGTGCAAGTGCAAGGGTCAAGAGTGAGTCTTCTAATTTTGACAATATCTCCACCACTTTCCATATCACTCTAAAATTTCATTCACACCCACATATGTGAGAAATATTGAGATACTTTTTCCTCATGCAAATGGTTAGAAGTGAATCATATGATCTACCCATATTTTGTCTTAGTCCCCCACTTTCCATGTGACACCAACAATGGCACCCTACTTCCTCATGTGAGATAAATATCCAATATTTCAATCCCATATTCTTCCTTCATATGACCCATAAGATTAAAAAACTCCTTTTATCTTATCCCACACTCTAAAACATGCATATTCTGAAGGGGGTGCCCCAAATATTCACCCTTGTCTTTTACCACCCAAGACAAAGTCATGTGACTCATAAAAGATAAAAAACCTATCCTTTAGTGCCCCACTCCTTCACATGAACTTGATTTCATGAGAGATCCTATGTGGGCCATTCCACATCATCCAAAACCACCTCATTTTCTACATCATTAGTTGCATCACTTGCCACATCACCATGAATAATGATAATGAATAGTAAAACATGAATAGTACTTGTGAATAGTAACTAATGAATAATGATTTGGCCTCAAATTATTCCCTTACAACACTTAAATTAGCATATGGGAATTAAATAGGCTAATAGTCTCCTAAAACTGTATGTTAAGGAGAAAATGGACATTATAGTCCTCACTTCCCAAATATTGTTTATCCTCAAGCAATCTAGTTCACTTTCTAGTTCCAAATACCAGGATCCCAAACCAGTTATAGGAATTTGTAATTACCAATCCTAAAACCTCTTTGTGATAGAGATGCTCCACAAATATTTAACTATGCTACTATGGTAAAATCTATAATTTTGGTGTTAAATTTCTTGGTCAAAATTTTAAGAACTTCTAATTTTATACTGAAACCGGAATTAACATGGCTATAGAATTCATCCTTTACAACTGAAAGCATATGCCATTATTTTGAAACACCTTTTTCAAAGTCACAAATTGGAATATGTTCCAATTTATTGACTAGTATTTCTCTCTAATCCACTTTTAATAATTCAAATGGAATCATATGGTGGCTTATCTCTACCTAATTGAAATAGCTCTTCTTGATTCTCTACATTTATGGCTTTGTATGGCTCAAAAAATTCCACACTTGGTAGTCCCACAAAGCTTGATTTTTCTTCCCTGATGTCTTATACTTTCATCCCTATTTTTTTTTAGTATTTTATTGTAAATCCTTATTTGACTTCCCTAAAATTTATGGTTCTTATGGCTCAAAAAATTCAGCCATTGCTTATCCCAAAGACTCCCTAATTTAACAGTTCTGGGAATATTGGTGTATTATTCCTAATTTAGTTAAAGGTTATAAGTAGTAAATTAGTAAATAAATATTAAATAATTAAGCTATTAATTTTTATAATTTGACTATAATTTTAATCTTTCTAAAAATAGTAATAAGGGAGAGAAAATAAGATAGAAATTGACTGAAATGGTTATTGTAGGGTCTAGAATTCATTATGTGGGACTAGGATAGTGTCACAAATTAGGATCTAGAGTTAATTTTATGATTGGATAGGAGTTAAAAAATATTACACTAGTGGTATTGATGTTATAGTCTACCTCTATTGTTGTTGTCTAATAAACCTAAGCTTTTTGAGTTTTCTTCACTATGTCTATGTGACCCTACCTATGAAGTTTTAACTACTAGATGTCTATGGAATTTCCTATAGAGTATATTTTATATTCAATACCTATAATCATTTATACTTTAAACAACTTAAAAAATCCGGGGGGGGGGGGGGGGGGGGGGGGGAGGGTTAGTGTGTGTAAGATTCACTAAATGTGTATCCATACCCCTTGTGTAGGTACACTGCCTACATACTAATACTCTGAAGAGGGATCAAGCCATATGTAGTTCTTTCACTTGATATGCTTTGTGCAATAGTGTGTATAAAGATGCAAAATGCTAAACTAGATGTGCTTGAGGTGGTTAGGGACTGGTGTAAAGATTTGGATAAGCTTATAAGTGTATTAACTGGTTGTATGTAGAGAATAAGGAAGATTAATTGAGTAGTCTTTCTTGTATTCTTGATTTCTTAGTGATAATTTTTAACACTCTTCAAATTATCTTGGAATGGGATTTAATTAATATATATTGGTCATGGGTTGAATTTACTCGCATTAGGCTGACAAGGAGAAGGATGGGGAATCAAAAGGAACTAACCATTAGGACCAAAAATGTAATTGTATAGGAGAATTGAAAGTGGATAGTAGTGGTATCGATGATGTAGTCCAAGTTGGGCACTATTGTCCTTAGCTAGTGGGATATAGAGGGATGGATTTATCATGGAAAGAGAAGTCTAGCTAAGCTGAGATCAAGTCTAGAAGGCTATGGATGACTGGGAATCAGTGAAAAGATAGTTATGAGGGTCATGAAAGTAAGCAGGAGGGACCTATGGGTTGGGTGTCATTAACCACACTCAAGTTACCAATTTTCACATTTTATATGACTACATTTTCTCCCCCTTTATTCTAGTGATGTAGCAAAGTGAAATATTAGGATAAATAAAAAATAGAAAGTGTACCTAAACTTCCCTATAAGGGTGAAGCTCATAAAATTGTGTGATGATGGATGTGTGTAGAGAGAGTACATTATGAAGTGAAAATCTAAAATAGAAAACAAAGAATAGATTAGTTCCTACTTAATACACTATATCTAAAATAAGAATGTAACAAATATGGGTGAGAGAGGAAGAGAAAGGAATGAATATACTTCACCAAGTATGTAGACCAATAAAAAACCTATTGTGATGCTAAATGATGTTGTAAGTGTGATGTACCAGGACTAATATCATGAATAGACCTGAGTTTTCAATTCCTTGAGAGTGGCTTAGGAATGCAAAGGCTATCCCATTGACTCCATCATCACCCACTAAGTGAAGATAGGTGGTCATGCATGTATTGATTGATGTCTGTACTATGTGTCCAATCCCTCTAAGTAGGTGGCACCAAAATATAAAGGCTAGATAGTCTTTTGGCTCCATCATTGCCCTATGAAGTGAAGATATGAATTTATACTGGTATGGATGTGTGTTGTATGGGATGGCTCTTGAAGCCCATGAATAAACTATGATCTAAAAATATTAGCATGGGTATCTAAATATATGCTAGATACTAGGCCACTCTTGTCCACTCTGAAAGATGGAGATTAGTCTTGTATGAAATCCACTCTAAAACTAGTATACTAGGCTCATACAAAATCCACTTTAAAATTTAGAAGTTAGGATTGTATGAAAGCCACTCTAAAATGATTCCAACCACTTGTAGATGGAATAAGGCACAAAATTGCTGAGAATGTTTGGGTAATACTAAACTTGAAAATAAAAAAACACAAATGTGCCATGCATATTTCCCCCAATCACTAGTCTCCAAAACATGGATTTTGATTTAGAAGTTACACCAATTATATTATCTAAAATTAGAAGTGAGAGCCATCATGTTGCACATGTTTCCCCTATATTTGAATTCTATTAGTAAAAGTTTATTGAAAACTACTGACTCTAAACTAGTCTTACTATGCAAAACTATAATTGAACCTAATTTTCTACCTACTTCTAAAAGGTTTTTTTTCCTATTGTTTGGATAGGAGCACTAAAAATATATAGTAGTGGCATTGGTTCTATAGTCCAATCTTAGTGTTATTGTCCTAGGCTAAATCTAATGATGGTTCTAACATTTTCACTATCTGTCTACTCTATTTTATCTAGTTTGATGTCTGGTTGTTATTCTAGGTATTTTAAAAGCTAAATTTTTTATTGTTAAGAATTATGATCTATGTGAAATAAAACCTTATTTTTTTCCTCCTCTTCTAAGGGTATGAATGAAGACCCTGCAATGACAACACTCAGAAGAAAGAGCCTTATAAGTATGTTATGTTATAAAGATACATGATATATCAATGATGATTGATAAGATATCTCAATATATATATATATATATATATATATATATAAATATCATGGTTTGTAATGAGTGATTATTAGATTGACAAGGGTATGTCTAGATAGATATAATAACGTAATAACATGTGCAATGTACTAAACTCCAAGGGTTAGTTGTTAGTTAGTTGTTAAGCAGGGATGGAGAATGATATCCATCATGGAATCCAAGAAATAAATATAATGCATGATGTGGATCATGGAATTTCAAAACAATAATAAGCAAACAAGAAATAAGCATACAAGGCAAGAATCAAGATTCATACAAGGGTGGCCAAGAGACTGAGCGAACAAGGGACATGGGCACATGTCACTCAAACTAGAAGGCAAGCATACAAGGCATGTTTAAATGCCACATACACATATAATTGAAACAAGGAAGGTTTTTTTGAAAGCCACAATCACATAGAAGAGTACAAGCAAAGGACATTGGAAAATGTCCTAAGGCACACACAAGAATAGAAGCAAAGGACATTGGAAAATTTCCTAAGTCATATACAAGAGACAATAAAAAATTAAGAAATGTAATCAAATATAATTATGCAAAATGATAAAGGAAAGCATATAAAAATTCGAAATACAATCGCATCTAAGAAATCAAAGTAAGAAGTGAAGGTATGGAAGACATGTAGTACAAGACTAGGTATATGCTAAGAAATACACAAGTGATATATACTAATGAGATGTTGATAGAGTAATTTTTTTAAATGAGTAAATAATGTATGTCATCATTATATCTAGGTGTATGGTGTAGGAATGACATAACTTGGGTGGTTTAGCCATGTAGAAGATGTTGTTAGTGTGTATGTATATCAATGTGTGTCTCGAATGTAGAATTAGGATGCCCCCTCAATGTGTAGAGTTAATCAATCAAGGATATAGATGTCATTGCACACACTCAAATAAGATTAAGTGAAGTGTGGTAATGTAGATTAATTGACAAATAATATCATAAAACAACAAATGTAAGTCTAACATATTAGTAGAGATGTAATTCATAGATGATGCATAAAATTGAATTTTTTTAGTGTTTTTTAAATTTTTTACATGTTTTTATATTTTGAAATATTTGAATGTTTTTAGTTATTTTGATATAATCTATGTATAATCAATAATTAGGAGACTATGTAGAAGAAATTGAAGATAATATATGTAAAATTAAGCTGGGAAGGGATGATACTAACTGATGAGTTTCATGGGAGACTCCCTATCATGGTGTCTTGTATTGAGAAAAGGGATCATGCATGATCATAAAGCATGATGCAAGGGATGAGGTTGTGGATATAAAAGATGTATATGATATAAATTCTCTAAAATATCTAAAATAGAGGGGTCTTCCTATAACTTTGAGAATTGGATGAAACTATATGGATCTTAGGGACCCATTTGGTAGTAGGAGAAGCTCATTGAACATGTGCTCTATGAGAAGATGCATGAGATCTCAATGATACTACCTCAAGTGTGAATACTATAGTTATAAGCTATATATAATCCTAAAGCTATGGAGGTGTATGAACTCTATATTTTGGTGATGGATTCCTCAATTGTGTTTAAATCAAAATTGGAGGAAGAACTATAATTGGTGGCAAAATTGAAATTGGTGACTATGAAATAGTATATGGATTTTAAGTGGGTAGTGGTAACTCATATATAGAACTCCATCGACTGTAATAACTTGATTAACATGAATGAATTTCATGTATATATGAACTATAAAAGGTATTTCTCAAATTTTTTGAATCCATGGTTGACCAAGTAACATATTAAAAACTCTTACACTAGAAACTATATTAAATGGTGTGGCCACATGTGTTTGACCAACCTATAGAGGAAGTAAAATCTCACACAATGAATTTTGTATGTGCCCATTAAATCCACTAATAACTATTCACATCAAGGTAATATCCTACTCTAAATATCCCAAATGTTACAATATTTTTATAGTGCACATGTTCACACTGGATCCATTATCTATGAGAACATTATGAATAGGATGATTATGAATGTAAGCTCTGATAAATAGTACATGATAATTTGAATCATTCTCAATGATCTCTTACTCTGAGAAGGAGATGAAAGGTCTATCTAGAACTCTATAATTATATACACAAATCATGTTACTCAAAGGATGTGTCTCAATTAAAGCTGCCCTAAATGTATCTGGTGGTGGATGTGTATGATATGCATGGTGAACCCCTAATGTGTATGAAATAGTATATGAATTTTAAGTGGGTAGTGGTAACTCATATAAAGAACTCCATCAACTATAATAACTTGATTAAAATGAATGAATTTCATGTATCCATGAACTATAGAAGGTATTTCTCAATTTTTTTGAATCCATGGTTGACCAAGTAACATATTAAAAACTCTTGCACTAGAAACTATATTAAATGGTGTGGCCACATGTGTTGGACCAACCTATATAAGAAGTACAATCTCACACAATGAAATTTTTATGTGCCCACTAAATCCACTAATAACTATTTTCATCAAGGTAATATCCTACTCTAAATATCCCAAATGCTACAATAATGTTATAGTGCACATGTTCACACTAGATCCATTATCTATGAGAACAATATAAATAGGATGATTATGAATGTAAGCTCTCATAAAGAGTGAATGATAATTTGAATCATTCTCAATGACCTCTTACTCTGAGAAGGAGATGAAAGGTCTATCTAGAACTCTATAATTATATACATAAATCATGTTACTCAAAGGATGTGTCTCAATTAAAGATGCCCTAAATGTATCTAGTGGTGGATGTGTATGATATGTATGGTGAACCCCTAATGTGTATGAAATAGTATATGGATTTTAAGTGGGTAGTGGTAACTCATATATAGAACTCCATCGACTGTAATAACTTGATTAACATGAATGAATTTCATGTATCTATGAACTATAAAAGGTATTTCTCAAATTTTTTGAATCCATGGTTGACCAAGTAACATATTAAAAACTCTTGCACTAAATACTATATTAAATGGTGTGGCCACATGTGTTGGACCAGCCTATAGAGGAGGTACAATCTCACACAATGAAATTTGTATATGCCCACTAAATCCACTAATAACTATTTACATCAAGGTAATATCCTACTCTAAATATCCCAAATGCTACAATAATGTTATAGTGCACATGTTCACACTGGATCCATTATCTATGAGAACACTATGAATAGGATGATTATGAATGTAAGCTTTGATAAAGAGTGCATGATAATTTTTTAGACACCAAAATTGTGTCTACTCCTTGGTCGACTCCCCCTTGGTCCTCTTGGTCCGCTTCTAAACATTTCTAACCCATACACTTATTAATTTAAAATAAATTACCTATTTTAAATTAATAACACCTCCCTTCACACCTCACCATGGACACATCACCCTTGGCACCTCATCCATGACACCTCACCTCAGATTCCTTGCCCTTGGATACCTCATTTATCACCCCATGACTAATCTAAGACCTATTTCAACTCCTCCAACTAATTCTTGCACCCATTAAACCCACCTTTGGATTGTTTATCAACGATAATTGACCTTGGTAGATGGAAGAATGGTCAAAAGGCTAAAAATAGCCCTTTTTCCCATTTTCTAGCCACCGATGTTGGTTAACCATCAGCCGATGCTAGTGGTATCACCGACGTCGGTTGCTTAAAACAAACTTGCAGGCCAAATGAAAAACTAATCACAAACTTGAATGCAAATTCTCTTGCACCCAAAATTTGACCTCTCTCTCTCTCTCTCTCTCTCTCTCTCTCAGACAGACACCAAGCATCACAGGCTATAGGAACTCTACATCAGTCACTCCACCCTTGATTGAAACATTGCAGAAAGTCTTCTACATTAGCCACATCAGCAACAAGTCTTCTACACTCCTTCTTCAACAAGCAAGAGCTAAGTATTCTTCTTTTATTTCATTCCAGTAATTTAGAATGTATTTGTAATCAGTCTCCATTTGCTACTTCTAAGTACTATAAACCAGACCAAACCTGAATTTCTTCCTAAAGAGGCTGAGAGGCCTTCCCCATATCCTTACTCCTTTTGACAACCTATCCTCTACCCCTTGTCCCTCTTAAGGCTCTATTGGCTTCCCTATAATCTTGCACGGACCTCCAGACCAAGACAGACCTTCCAGACCCCTCTGTCAACTACAACTTGTCCAAAACCCATTGAAGGTCATTGCCCTAACTGACATTGACCATTTCCCCTATCGACGTCAGCAGAATAACCGACGTCGAAAAATTGACCAATCGACTCTAGTAGAACCACTAATGTTGGAGACTATGATAGACTGACAGCAGAATACAAGTATGCATTGTTTCTATTTCTCTTGCTTAGTCTTTCATTATTATCTTTATCTGACATTCTTTTTATCAACAAGTGGACTGTCATCCCTCAAGGAAGTCTTTGCACTTCTGGGACCGAGCTTTGCTTGGCAGTCCACCCCATATCTATCTAACATTTTTCTATTTAAGTCTTATTTTCTCTATAGGTGTCATCCTCCACAGCTAAAGAGGAGCTCCTTCAATTGTCTATATATGGTGCGCAAACTTCATCCAGGTATCATCTAACCCCTGACCATTATCTTAGTTTCTTATTTCTTTTGAATGTGAAAAGCAAAAAAATAGTTAGAAACATTCTGGCGCGCCCGGTGGGACCCCTAGAATTTTCCTTGGGTTCATCATTCTTTTTCTTCTAAAACAAACTTTCATATAGGTGCATTAGGAAAATTTATTTTCTTGCATCCTTCTTCTATCTCTTTATTTAGAAAAGACATCATAAACAAGTTAAAAAGAACAACTTCTTTTTCTTCTTGTCACCTTTCCTTCTTACATCTTAGAGTAGTGAAGTTCATACTCTTAACCTTTTCTCAACTTGTTTGCATCTGAATAAAACATTTTTATTTGGGCTTAAAATCTATTGCATTTCATTTCAGCCTGAATGCATACTTAGCTCTCACATCTAGTAATTAAAAATGCATTATGAATAAAGCGTAGTGCACTTATGTTACACGACCAGACCACTTTCACAATAAAACATCTAAACATACGTGAGACAAGGTCTGACTAAGATTTCATCACCTAACAGATACCTTACCCTTCTTGGTAATCTCACTTGGACTTCACTACCAAGGGGAGAACCCACTCTATTCTCTAGCAGAGTATAAACTCTAGGGGAAGTATATATTGTCTAAGTGACCTAGCTTATCTCTAGGCTCATGAAGTGAGGGGAGTTAGCTCCTAGCACCAGGCCACATACGGAACCTAATACAGATCTTGAGCACCAAAACTAACCCGAAACCAACTTTAGACTACTTCTTCTAGTACTTTTTTTAAAAGCCAACTTCCCAAACACATTCTTCTTATAGTTCTTATAGTTCTACTACCAGTCATTCTCTTTTTACATTCACCCAACTAGCTCAACTTTTCCTTGACCACTTTTCGATCAACATCACCAAAAAGGTCTCCATCACGGACCTATACTCTATCAAACAATTTGACGATGAATCAATAGCTAATTTCATTGCTCGTTGGAGAGTCTTAATCAACCAACTCTCTTTTTTTTACCTCAACCCGAGCTCATTGAGCTCTTTTCACAAGCATGTGCCAAACATATCTCATCTACTTTATGGGTCTAAACATTCTGCATATTTGATGAAGCTTTCACCATGGCTAGAAAGCTTGAACTCCATGTTGTCAAAGAAAATAAAGTCAAATTGTGAAGTAAAAACCCCAATGCAAAGTCAAATGACCCTTCCTTCAAATCTTCTTCTTCCAATTCCAAATCTAAGGGATCAGCAAATGCCGTAGTCGTTAGACCATCATCTTTAACAACAACCAACCAATCCAAACCTTCCACATCTCAAAGCATTACATGAAAATTCTAACAACGATACGTACATTGTCAATATACTCCATTTGGAGAATCATACACGTCTGTGTTGGATAAACTTGTTAAATAGGGAGTCCTCAATCTCCCCCAAATTTGACCAGCACCACAATTTGACCCCTTAAAAGCCATCCCTACATGGTATAGGGAAAATGACTTTTGTCATTATCACTGTATCAAAGGCCATGACATAAACAACTGTAAAACCTTTAAAAACATTGTCCAAGACATGATAGATAAAGGTGATCTTGTTTTGGATAACCCAAACATGCTACCTAACCAAAACATAGACATTTTCAGACAACCTTTCCCTAACCATCCCCCTAGTCAAATTAACATTCAAACCATGGCCAATGACCCCCAAGAGCATAATATACACATAGTCAACATGGTTTCACCTCCCATCCCTAACCAACCTCTTCCATAAACTGAAGAGGTTAATCAACCTAATTGTCCATCACAGGTAGAAGAGCCTTCTTCTCCCATTGGTCCTTCACAGGTAGAAGATCCTTCTTCTCCCATTTCTCCTCCCCAAATAGATGAACCTTCTACTCCAATTAGTTCTCCATCGACCTCTCTTATATTGGAGGATGCTTTGACCATACCGACGCCACTAGCCCCACCTTCATCCTTCCTACTACCAATGGAGGACTTTACCTTTCTTTCTCCTCAACCACAAGTAGAAGTCACAATCATCCCTGCCCTCTATCCTCTTGAGGAGTCACATTCTCCAATTCCTTCTCCACCAAGAGAAGAACATGTCTCTTCACCTACTTCGATCGAGGATGATCCAGTTATGACTCTCTCACACCTTGGGTCTGATATCGCTACATCTAACACATTTTTGGTCTCACAACCACCCACATCTTCTAGGAAACTAAAGCCTCATCCAACATCTTCCAAACCATTCTCTCTATTGGTGGAGAAACTAGGACTTATCCATTTGAATAAATTAGAACATGAGGCATTATGGGAGTGACTCAAAGCTCCTCAACTTGCACGTCCCATCTCATCTCGTGTTGACAACTCTCCTATGACAAAATCTCTAAAAGTCTCTGATGAGGACTAGGCTTCTACTTCCAAACCTTCAAAAACTCAACCATCCACATCTGAACCTAAACCCTCACAAACATCCACCATATCAAAACCAATTAAATCCCTCAGTGTTCACCCCATACCCAACCTCACTCACCTACAAGTGAAGGTAGACTTGAATCTCGCCCCCCATAATATTAGTCCTCATGCTAAACTAAAGAAGGCTACTAAACCCCATCGGTGAACTCCTCCTCCACCATCATCATTGCCCTCCATTTTGGGCCCTCATCCTTCTACCATAATAGGAGTGCTCCCAATTCTAACCCCTAACCAAAACAAGTTGCCTCCATTACTCCCTTTACCCACCACAAACCTACCTCCTCTAAAAATTTTGGCACCCCACACAAAGAAGGTGTTGTCTACATGAATGGCCACACCACCAACTCAAAAGGTGGTATGGAATTCTCCCTCAACAACTACCAAATAAAAGTAATCAACATCTAGTACATCAACAAGCACAGACCCCTTAGTGGGTTCATATGCTTTGATACTACATCGACTTTTGCAAATTTCTAGCATCACTCTTCTGCCTATTAAACCATTTCAACCTTTCAAACCAAAACTGTCTTGGTTTGATGACACTAAAATTTTCCTATATCATCACACACCTAGACATGAAACTAAAAATTGTTGTGCCCTCAAGGTTGTCATCTGCCAATTCATGGAGAAAGACACCCTTCTTGTTGAAGATACTGTCAACAAATCTCCAACACTGTCTCATGTCTCCCAACCCTCTTCACTGACACACTCATCAACTCTCAGATCAAAACCATCTTGGTTCGATGACACTAAATTTTGTGCGTATCATCACACACCTGGACATGACACTGAGCATTGTTGTGCTCTTAAAGTTGTCATTCATCAACACCTAAAAAGGACACCTCTTTCATTAAGGATCCTTCTGACCACCCTTTCAACAAACCATCAACACCATCCCATACCTCTCAAACATCTTCACCTAAATTGAGATCTCATCATCAGACTATGGTTTCTCTACCACCTTCAACCCCATTATTTGAAATCAACACCATCAATGTGGCCACTAGGTCACAAACTTTAAAGGATAAAGCAAAAGAGAAAGCTGCTATTCCTTGGACCTACCCATTCGTCAAGTCTCCTCAACCAAAAAAACCCAAGATCTCAATCCTAGGCGCATCCTGACCAACTTATTCAAACCCAATTCATGACCCCATGGTGAAACAACTTCACCATACGCCTATGAAGACATCTTTGTATGACTTCATTCAAAGCTCTCCACAACATCAACAAGCCTTAATCAAAGCCTTAAATATAGTGGAGGTCTGACCTAAAGACTCCCAACCACTATCTAGCTTAGTCCAAACATTACCAACCATTGCCTCCATCACTACCCCTAATTCTGAGATTCCAAACTCCAACCTGGAAGATCAAGATCTCACCCTCTTAAACTAAATCTATCAGGCAAAAGCTTCACAAGATGCATCTTTGTGTTGTACTCCTTGACAAAGAGAAGCTTCAATGTCTTCTCTCCATCTTATCCAACCATTTCTCAAGCATTCTCCTCATCACCAAAATAAATGGGGGAATTTGACTCTATACTGACTATCATGACCTCAACCAACCATAAACCAACCAAGCATCAACCAACCATCAACCAAACATCAAGAAACCAAGCATCGACCAACTATCGCTCGACCAAGCATTAACCAAATATCAACTAACCAAGCATCGACCAACACATGACCAATATGGAAATAAGTAAACAAGGCAAGTTTGCTCCTAATTGGCTTGGACCTTATATCATAACCCACAAGTATGGATCAGGGACTTATCATCTATCTTCTCTTAAAGGCCGACCAGAACTTGAGCCCCTTAATGCCTTGCATCTGTGACCATTATACTATTAATCAAGTACTCATTCACTTGATATTTAACTTGAGCTCATCCCTTGAGCAATCCCTATCATTTTAATCCTCATTCCTTTTAACCATGTTTCCCTACACAAACACTATGTGACCCTTTTATAAAATATGGATGCTTTGTCCTAATAAAAGGGAGCCCTTAAGCTTCTATAGTCTTTTCCATGACTACAAATTCTATAAAAAATAAATTGGGATGCCTAACAAAGATATCAAAAGGTCATAAAACTCTAAATGCAGACTGCTCCCTCAAATGACAGTTGCATCATCATTGTTGTAGCTAATAGACTGGTCCCTTGAAAGACAGCTATTCAAAGCCCTCAAAAACATATAAAGCAAAAATATAGACCACTCCCTCGAAGGATGGATATGCTCAAATCTTACTATAAATAGCACTCTCTTAGAAGCTTCCCACATTGATCAGCGTCACATATGACCACAAAACAAAACAACATCCCCACGTAGACTTCCCGCATCGATATGTCTACCCAAAAAAAAAAGGGGGGTCATGGACTTGACTTATAGTTGTTCTCAGGGTCTCTTATAAAAAGGGGCAAAGTTACTCCTAATAAAAGGGGTTACCCTATCCTAACATATCACATCACCTACTCAAGGGATTTTGATCTCATTTTAATGTAAAAGTGATTCGATTACTTCTCTAGCACAACCAATGGTCAATGATGTAATGCATGAACGGGGCTTTTGTTTCTAAAAACCCCCTACCTATGTTATCATTATGGTCCTTGTCAATGAAAGGGCAAAAATGCCTTTCACTTCCTACATACCTTTGTCACATTCAACCAAATCATTTTCTAACCAAATCAAACCAACCAAACCTTTTTTAGACCACTAACATTATCATAGCCTATTCACACTAGTTTCTATGGAAACCAGTACACATGGAAACTATCGACGACACAATTCATGCCAAGCATAAACCATTACTTACTGAAGCATAAGCATACTCATTTCATTTTTAGTATACACCATCACCAATATGGAAAATTTCTAGGGATGAAAAACCACAACCAATGTTACAGAATACACCATCACCCAATATGGAAAAGGTTGTAACATCATCTTACCCTCATCAACCCTAACCTAACCAAACCAACCTATCAACCAACCTGAACTACATTGGTCTGAGGCCCTTCAAACAGGGGCTATGTAGGCATCACTAAGATGAGATGACATCTTCTAGGGTTAGCTCAGCCACATCTGTTTGTTCATCTACTTGATGGATAAACCATTTAATCTTTAACCACAACTTAACCTAGTCAAAACCACATCCATAACTGACCCTCTTCCTCCTTTTTGGGGAGAACTACATTGGCCTGAGGCCCTTCAAAAAGGGGCTATATAGGCAGCACTCAGTTGACATGGGGTCTTCTAAGGTTAGCTCAGCCATTCCTTCATCCATCCATCTAATGGACCAACTATCTATCCCAACCCAAACTCATGACCAAACAACCAACCCTGAAATTGTAGGAGTCACCTTCAACTTCTCATGGGGCACATCAGAGATCACATACATCTCCCTGACCACAACACCTATCACTTGAGATCACTTATATCTCATCTTGACTTGACGAATGACCTTGGAGATCTCGACTATCTCCTCAGACCATGACCACTTTTGAGACAACCCTACTGTGGTTGTTTTGATTGTATATATGCTACCTGACGAATAGTTAGCAAAATTGTCTACAACCCATATTATGACCCTCACACCTATTTTTGAATCATGAGCAAGTTAATCCCCAATATTTGTGACATTTTTATGTTTTCTAGGAGCACTTCCTGAGCCTCGGATACTTTGAACACGATGACCATTAGAGCTATATCTTTGATCGTTTAACCCAATTAGCTATGACTAAATGTTGGGGACTGGTTATTTTGATTTTATAACTCCTCGACCCTTGACTTGCGACAATTTGACCTGACCATCATGTGAAGTGGTATACATGCAATCTCAACTTTTGCAGCGTTCACACTCAAACTTCACCATATCCATCCACTATCTATCAAATTGGCACTCGATTTTAGGTTCCCTTCCCTCGACTCCTGCTTTGAGGGGGAATACCTCATCCCATAATTGGGGCAACCTACATTCATTTTTGTCTTGCAGTTCATCAGAACAACCAACAGGAAAAAAATGACCTTATCCCATACCTGGGGCAACTTACTCCTATTTTTGTCTTGCAATTCGTCAAGAACAACCAACAAGACAAAAAGGGGCAAATGTAGACACCAAAATTGTGTCTACTCCTTGGTCGACTCCCCCTTGGTCCCCTTGGTCTGCTTCTAAACATTTCTAACCCATATACTTATTAATTTAAAATAAATTACCTATTTTAAATTAATAACACCTCCCTTCACACCTCACCATGGACACATCACCCTTGACACCTCACCCATGACACCTCACCTTGGATTCCTTGCCCTTAGATACCTCATTTATCACCCCATGACTAATCTAAGACCTATTTCAACTCCTCCCACTAATTCTCACACCCATTAAACCCACCTTCAGACCATTTATCAATAAAAATTGACCCTAGCAGATGGAAGAATGGGTAAAAGGCTAAAAATAGCCCTTTTCCCATTCTCTAGCTGCCAACATCAGTTAACCATCGATCGACGCTAGTGGTATTGCTAACGTCAGTTGCTTAAAACCAACTTGCAGGCTGAACAGAAAAATAATCATAGACCCGAATGGGAATTCTCTTGCACCCAAAATTTGACCTCTCTCTCTCTCTCTCTCTCAGACGCACACCAAGCATCACAGGCTACAAGAACTCTACATCAGTCACTCCACCCCTGATTGAAACATTGAAGAAAGTCTTCTACATCAGTAACAAGTCTTCTACACTCCTTCTTTAGCAAGCAAGAGCTATGTATTCTTCTTTTATTTCATTCCAGTAATTTAGAATGTATTTGTAATTAGTCTCCATTTGCTACTTCTAAGTACTATAGACCAGACCAAACCTGACTTTCTTCTCGAAGAGGTTGAGAGGCCTTCCCCATATCCTTACTCCTTTTGACAACTTGTCCTCTACCCCTTGTCCCTCTTAAGACTCTATTGGCTTCCCTGTAATCTTGCACGGACCTCTAGACCCAGACAGACCTTCCAGACCCCTCTGTCAACTACAACTCATCCAAAACCTATCGAAGGTTGTTGCCTTGACTGACATCAACCGTTTCCCCTACTGACATTGGTAGAATAACCGACGTCAGCAACTTGACCAACCGATGCTGGCAGAACCACTGACATCGGTGACTATGATAGACTAATAGCAAAATATAGGTACACATTGTTTCTATTTCTCTTACTTAGTCTTTCATTATTATTTTTATCCGACATTCTTTTTATCAACAAGTGGACTATCATCCCTCAAGGAAGTCTTTGCACTTCTGGGACCGAGCTTTGCTTGGCAGTCCACCTCATATCTGTCTAACATTTTTTTTGTTTAAGTCTTATTTTATTTACAGGTATCGTCCTCCACAGCCAAAGAGGAGCTCCTTCAATCTTCTGGATACAGTGCGCAAACTTCATCTAGGTATCATCTAACCCCTGACCATTATCTTAATTTCTTATTTCTTTTGAATGTGAAAAGTGAAAAAATAGTTAGAAACAAATTTGAATCATTCTTAATGATCTCTTACTCTGAGAAAGAGATGAAAGGTCTATCTAGAACTCTATAATTATATACACAAATCATGTTACTCAAAGGATGTGTCTCAATTAAAGTTTCCCTAAATGTATCTGGTGGTGGATGTGTATGATATGCATGGTGAACCCCTAATGTGCCCCATGTCTCTTGTTTATAATGTTGAAGAAAGGGTTCTAAGAATATTTTCAAAGCTTTATCCTATGTTTTCTTTACTTGAGGAGGCTCAACTGAAGTGCCAAGATCAATATGATTTTCCATCTATCAAATCATATATCTTGTGTCTCAAAATGATTCATTTGTTTGTTGTATGGACTGATGCCCTATGAAACTCACAAAATGCATGTTGATCATATCCCTTTGGAATAGGTATTGTTGGGTCATCTTTCTAAATAAGAGGGAGAGATATGATGTTATATTCCAATAGTTACTATAAAAATCTGGCTAGAGAAACTTGTAGATTGGTAAATGTTGGTCAAGGAGGTGCTAATAAAACCACATGCTAAGGGGGTTCAAAAGCCACATTAACTATCGATTGATTTGAACTCTTTCTATTATTAACCTTGAATTTATATGAGACTTTGTTGTTACTCTTGTTTTCTTTTTGTAAGATACTTATGTACTTGAGTTTGCCTATTAAAATTAGTTTGACTTCTCTTTTCTTTAGTGTGTGACACAATTCAGTGAAGGAAGAGAATATTTTTAACATAATTGATTAATGCAAAGGTGGTAGAAGACTCTGTTTCAAGAGATCTTGTAACTCTTGATCAGCCATGGTGCTAGTCATCTTAGCCAAAATATTCTTATATATAAGAACATAATCTGTGAGATGCTCATTTGATATTTGTTTCTATTATGCAACTTGGGCATATGAAACCTTATCACCAATGTTAATGTTGAAATAAGATAGGAACATGTTGGCTAAAGAATTCAATGCACTGATTGATTGATTTAGTAGACTATAGAACCATTGTAAAGCATAATCCTTTAGGCTCCATAGAAATAGCTTGGTAAGTAACCAGTCATTTGGTACATAATCCAAATATGCTAAATAAAAATCTCTCAAATGTGTCTTTGGATCACCCTTGCCATCATATAAAATAATCTTGGGGTAAACAAAACCTTGTAGTAAGGGTTTAAAAGCAATGTGATGTGCCAGTGGTGTATTTAATAGAGAAAAATAATCTAAGCCTACATAGGTTTAAAGGCACCTTTCTCAAGATTTATTACCTTAGATTTAATATTTATTATCTCTTGCACAAGGTCTACCACATTAGGAGACAAAGATGTACTAGATATAGCTAGTGGCATAGAGGTAGGTTGGGCTTCTATAGGAGGTTGTTGAGACATAGTTTCCCCTATAGTGTCATGTAAGACTATATGCTCTAAAGGAATGGAAGAATCAACCTGTTTAGCCTTTTTTTCCATAATAAATTATAAAATAAGAGTATGATTTTAGGGTTGGTACCTGAGTCTTTCTCCAAAAATTTTTAGGATCAAATATTTGTTGAGGACAACTTTATTATTAATAATTGGTGGAAGTTAATCAAGATTCTAATGTGGTGGATCATGAACATTGGTGTTTGTATCAACATTATTATTCTCATACTACTCATCATCAAAATTATCCTCATTGAAATTGGTGTAATGTAGATGTGTAGGACCCATAGAAAGAGTTTGAGTTGGTTGTTTATCCATGGTGTATGGTTGAGTTGAATGAATCTAGATGAATTTAAGAGGGTTGCCACTAAATCTTGCACTTCATCTCGAAGGAAGAGATATAATAAGCTTAGGTGGGATAAGGAAAATAACTTGGATAATAGTAGAAAAGATTAAATAGATATAATCTAAACAAGGAACTAGAATATGCATAAAAAGGATACAAAGCTCATAAACATGTAAGGTGATACCTCAAGAAGTAATGGGACCTAGTATATACAACAAGGGTTTGAAAGATGATTATTTTGAAAATTACTATGAAATTTTGAAATTTAAAGTAAATTTTTGAGTTAGGTATGAAAGTAAAAAATTAGAAATTTATTAGAAAATGGGTGATTTAAAGAGACCTAGTAGATGCAACTAGGGTTTAAAAGAGTAAATATTTTTAAAAATTACTATTGAATTTTGAAATTTAAAGTGAATTTTTTATTTTAATATGATAGTAAAAAATAAAAAAAATAAAAAATTACTAGGAAAATACCGGGACATAGTATGGGCAACTAAGGATTCAAATAAAATTATCCTAAAATTACTATGAAATTTTAAAATTTAATGTTAATTTTTTATTTTATTATGCAAGTAAAAAATTAGAAATTTATTGGAAAATTGGTGATTTAAAGAGACCTAGTAGATGCAACTAGGTTTTTAAAGAATAAATATTTTTAAAAATTACTATTGAATTTTGAAATATAAAGTGAATTTTTTATTTTAATATGCCAGTAAAAAAAAAGAAAATTACTAGGAAAATACTAGGACATAGTATGGGCAACTAAGGTTTCAAAGAAAATTATCCTAAAATTACTATGAAATTTTAAAATTTAATGTTAATTTTTTACTTTATGATGCAGGTAAAAAGTCAAAAAAATATAGGATAAATCAGTCATAAGTTTTCCCTAGGGTTTTTGGGGTTTTAATGCGTAAACAAAGTAAGTCAAGTTCACTAAATGATTTAACAGTTTTGGGAAATTGGTGTATTATTACTAATTTAGTTAAAGGGTCCAAGTAGTAAAATTAGTAAATAAATATTCAATAATTAGATACTAATTTATATAATTTTACTATAATTTGAATCTTTCTAAAAATAGTAATAAGGGAGATAAAATAAGACTTAGTTAGAAACTGACTAAAACAACTATTATAAGGTCTAGAATTCACTATGCAAGACTGGGAAAGTGTCACAAATTAGGATTTTGAGTTCATTTTATGATTGGATAGGATTTTAAAAATAATACACTAGTGGCACTGGTACTATAGTCTACCTCTATCACTATTTTCCAAGAGACCTAAACTTTCTGGGCTTTATTCATTGTATCTGTGTGACCCTACATGTGAAGTTTCGACTGTTGGATATTCATGGAACTCTTTATAATGTAGAGTTTTTATTCAAAACCTAGACTCATTTGTACTTTGACCAAATTATAAAATGATGGGGGGTTAGTGTGTGTAATATTCACTAAATGTGTATCCACACCCCTTGTGTGGACATGCTACCTACATACCAATACTTAGAAGAGGGATCAATCCATATATAGTTCTCCCACTTGATGTGCTTTATTTAATAGTGTGTATAAAGATGCAAAATTCTAAACTAGATGTTCTTGAGGTGGCTAAGGTTGGTGTAATGATTTGTATAAGCTTGTAAGTGTATTAGCTAGCTATATGCACAGAATAAGTAAGATTGCTTAAGTAGTCTTGTTTGTATTCTTGATTGCTTAGTTATAATTATCAACCCTCTCCAAATGATCTTTATTGGGATTTTATAGGGATATATTAGTCATGGGTTGAATGTATTCATATTAGGCTAACAAGGAGAAGGATGGGGAACTAGAAAGAACTAACAATTAGGGCCAAAAATTAACTTAGATAGGAGCACCAAAAGTGGATAGTAGTAGTATTGGTGTTGTAGTCCAAGTTGGGCACTATTTTCCTAAGCTTATGGGAGCTATGGGGATGGATTTGTCATGGAAAGAGTAGTCTGGTTGAGTTGGGATTAAGTATAAAAGGCTATAAATGATTGGGAATCATTAAAAAGATGCCTATGAGGGTCATGAAAGTAAACAAGAGGGACCTATGGGTTGGGTGTCATTAGCCACACTCAAGTTACCAATTTTCACATTTTATATGACTACACTCCCATTTTTGAAGCTCATCACTTGCATCAATAGGTTGCTTTTCAGTTTTAGAATTTTGACTCACTTCTAAAGAATCACATAGAATGAACTCATCCTTTGGGAGATTTATGGGTTCTTCTTGAACAAGTACATCTTTTAAAACTTCCTCTTAGATGGTGGATACCTCCACACTTACCCACTAATATTTTGTTGCCATCTATTGAGACAGCTGTTGATTAGATTAAGACTTCTATTGAGCCATCTACTAAAGTAGCCTATCAAAGAGTTGCTACTACAATTAGAAAATTTAATTTATTACTTGCATGATTATATCATTATATATGTTAATTAATACCTCTTCTTTCATGGGAAAAAATGTGGGTAGATGTCACCAATCCATGTTCCTTACAACTCTATCAACAAATAATTCTATAAACACAAGCCCTCATAGGATGGTAAGTTCACAAGATCTAATACAACTATAATATCCCCAAATGGGATATTAGCTAAAAATACTCACACTAACATAAACCAAACTTAACACTTTATTAAAATACTCAAATCTGAAATTAACTCAACACTTCAAAATCTTAAAATGAACACAAGCTCTAATACCACTATATTATCACCAAGTGGGATATTTGATAAATACTAACTTTTACAATAAAATAACTTACAATATTAACCTATGACTCTATAAATTCTTTGATACCACTATAATATCCCTTAAGGATATTTACTACATTTTTTTGAAATTTTTGGAATAATATACAAATTGACACAACCATACAACAAGAGATACAACTCATAAAAAATTTGATTTTGTTATTATTGAAATACACTAAAATATATATAAGTAGCACCAACAAGTTAAAACAACTACTTACATAAATACTCATTTGAATCATAATTGTCATTTCTGAGTGAAGCCACCAAATCCATCTAGGGAGGATCTCTCACCACCAAAATCAATAAACTTTAGAGGGTTTTCATCCTCAAATATCTCTTCACTCTAAGGTTTTTCGTCCTTAGGAGAGGCTTAAGTTGAACTAGGTTCAAAATTAAAAAATGGGTGGGTTATAATCTTTAACATTCATACATTACAAAGGAGATACCTATCCTTATATATAAAATATAGAGGAAAGAGACAAAAGTAGGATACTTCATGGAAAAGGAAGAATGGTGCCCCACTCCAAGTGGGATCACTATTGATCCATAGTGCCTTGTTTGCCACTTATGCTAATGGTCAAAAAGGAAGAGAATCCAAGGAGATAATATTACCCACTTATGCCCATTAGCATAAGTGAAAAACAAGGCACTATGGATCCATAGTGTCTTTATCTTCCACAATCATATGATTTCAAGCTCCACTTGTATATACTTCCAATTGACATCTCTCTCACACATTTGAAGGGGAATAATGAACAATAACTTTTGTCATCTTTATCCATGTGACCCATAATCTTTCAAAAGGTTTCCAACATATTTTTACTTTCCTTTTAATTCCAAAATAATATTATCCCTTATAATTTCACCCCAACTATTCACCCCTTATCTTCATCCCCAAAAGGAAGACATGTGACTCACCAAATAAAAGAAAGCATGTCTCATAGTGGAGTATTATGCCCCACTCCATAACATGCACTATATTCCATAGGAAATCCTATATGGGCCATGTCACATCATCCATAAGCCACCTCATATGCTGAATTATAAATTTCATCACCTACCACATCATCATTAATAATATATGTGAATAGTAGTTAATGAATAGTGACTTGTCCTCAAATCATTTACTTACAACACCCAACTTAGCCTATGAAAATGAAATATTCTAATGGTCTTATACAAATGTATGTTAAGGAAAAAGTGACATTACATCTAATATTGTGAATTATCCCACCTAGGATTAACCCAAGGTGAATTCTAACTCATATGTTATACGAATAAGATAATTTGGGCTGAATAGATAAATTTAGACCAATTTATGTGTAATTGTAGATAGTCATTCCATTTTAAAATTTTGACATGGAAGTGTAAAAATGGAGTGTCTACATTTTCCCCTATTTAATAAGGCTTTGTGATATATTATATGAATCAACAAATTTTTAGAGAATGAAAAATCCAAAACAAGGAGGACCAAAAATTAGACGAAGAAATAATGGTTGTTATAATTTTGTCATTGCCAAATGATAAGTGCAGGGGATTGAATTGAAAGAAAAAGATATGATTTTAATGAAATAAGTTAAGTATGATTTCACTCAATAGGGAATGTGGGGATGAATTACTTGAATGGGTTCTCAAAAAGGGATGAAGAAATTATAATAGAAGATACCTATGGACAAGAGTACAACAATTGAACCAACACTTGCATGCCTTGATTACTAATGATAATCAATTGATTTTCCCAAAGTAGGGAAAAATTAGGAAGGATACATTCAAAAAATAAGATACACAATTTGAATTTACCCAAACAGGATGAAGTTTTTTAGCATGGAATGATAATTTACCCCAAACATGGTGGAATTAATTTGATGAATTGATATATTGATCATGATGTTTGATAGTTATATCATTGAATCATATAGATAGAGATGTGTGATTGTATAATTGACATCGATAGACATTTTTGAGACTTACTTTTTAATTTTCACATGATAGTATACATCATGATATAAAACACCATGATGACCTAACTATAATGTGTGTAAGGATTGACCCTTGATCTAATTAAAAATTAATAAAAAATGCACCAATGATAAAAACCATGATGATAATGTTGATGTATGCCAATGGATAGACTAAAGTATAAATGAATTAAAATGGAGACAATGATGATTACCTTGTTATCATAATGGATTGAGTTAAGTCAAACACAAAAAATCAAACAAATAAGCAAATAAGTAAACACACAAATAGGAAAACAAAATGTAATAGAAAGCAATATTGTTTTTGATCAAATCAAAATCTACATGTGAAGGCTCATAAATAGTGATGGTTAGAATGGGTGACCCAATTAAAGGATACATATAATGGAAATAAGTGATAATTGAACATCCTAAAATAAATTACATTCTTAAAACTACCCTAAATAGGGTGGAAGTGATGAGATTTGATTTGGCTTTGCCACAAATAGGGTAATTTTGGGAAGGACACATTCCAATGGTTTTTGATTCGATTGGATCAAGATTAATCAAGGATATTTGGATAGACATAAGACAATATAAATGTTTTTTTAGATTTTGTGGTTGTATATATTTTTTGGAGATTTTGGCCTTTTCTAATTTTTTGGATGCTTTAATGTGATGAATGTTTGGGATTATAGAAAATTTTGAATGTTTTTGAGTTTTGGGCATCTTAACTCAACAGATAATTATAAGATGTAGAATGATTTGACTCATAAAATTATAAGAATGTGGAATTAACTCATAATATGGTAAGATCATAGAATGGGAATGTTTAAAAGTATTTTAATCATTATACCCATAATGAATCACTAACAAAGGGAAAACATGTTATAACATTAGGATGGGATGTAATATCAAATGGTAAGATTGAGATGATAAGATATGGATAATAATGAATGATGAGTAGATGAGGAATATTCAAGGACCATGTCACATGGGAACCAAAATGTCATATTGTCAAAGTTTCACTCAGAGGATATGCCAAGAGATTTTCCAAAATAGGGATCATAACAACTTCCACTTTCTTATTAATACCAAGATGGGAAGGAAAAGTGGACCAAGATAGGATGAAAAAATAGATGGTTTGGGATAAGTAATATGATGGGAATGGAAAAAATTTTAATGCAAACATGGATTCCCCTAAGTGTCATGGTAAGTATTAACAAAAAATTATTTACACATGATGTCATAAACCTAGTTTTCATCATGGTACTTAACCAAGGTGACACAAGCATGGTTTTCACCATTGGACAAATTATTTATCTTTATATTTTAATTTAATTTTGATTTTTTTAAATTTTGGCATCTCAAATCAAAGGAGGATGATGAGGTGTATAATTTTGAATGTTTGATCTCTAACCCATACCAATTCTAAAGATATTCTCTATTATAATTCTATTATTGATGTAGGTTGTATTGATGTTATCATGATCTTCATTAATTATTGATTCAATTTCATCCAAATGTCTAAATAAGATGTCTTCATAGCATCTAAGAAAAATAATGTTTCTAGGAAAGGTAAATAAGGGTAGGCATGGGATAAATGGTTTGAATGGATAATGGAAAATAGGTCTTGAATGAATAATAAGATCATAATGGAATTTATAATGGTTGGGGGATAAATGAAAATTAGGACTTTAAGTCACACATAGTGTTATTGATTCTGGATTCAACTTGATTTTGGTTATGGTAGGGCCAATAAGGATTTCAATATTATCTTCATCAAGAAATGAGGATATAAAAAATCAGGTATTGGCACCTTGAATAGGTTTTTACCAACAAAGTCTTCTTGATTTTTTTTATTTGGATTATCCAAGAGAGCCTTGAATAAGGTTTCACTAAGGGAAATAGATAATTCATTTTGATTGTCTCTTAATGCCTTAAGTAAGGTTTCACTAAACGATTATAATTTTTTATTGTAATTATCATCTAACACCTCAAACAAGGTTTCAATAGAATATGTTGAGTTTATAATTTAATTATCCCCTAGTGCCTTAAAAAAAATTTCACTAAGAGATTACTCTTTTTCCTAAATTTTGTATTGTATTAACATGGATTCTAGATAAAATGTTACCATGAAATAAGTTCAACAATGTGTGATTTTGTCAGTCCCAATAAATATTTGTGGGATGTGGAATATCAATATAATGGCTAGGATGGTTAATGGTAAATGCATTTATAATTTCAATGGAAGGGTAAAAAATAGCATGGTCCTTGTATAGGCTATTAGGATAACTTATATCAATGTCGAAGGAAGCATCCTCAATAATTGTAAAAGGATAATAAATATTTTGAAGTTCATATAAAAGGTTTCTATAGATAATGTTGTAATATATATTAAGGTATGTTGATTCTAAATTTGATGTAGACTCAAGTGGATCTGATAGAATATTATAATATCCAATAATACATTTTGATTATGAAGCTGATTTTGACTCAAAAAGATTTGAACTTGATGTTGAGACTTACATTGATTATACTTTTGATGTTAAATATGATAGTGGTTCTATAATGAAACCTAATTATATCATTGGTTCTAAAATATAACCTAATTCTAATGTAGATGTTGATCCTAATTATGATTTAGACATATAGATGACCTACCATATTGGGTTGTCCACAAGTACCTTTTTTACTTCTTATTGAGTAGTGAAGATTTGAGGATGTAAGGATTTCCAAGAAAGAGGAGCATTTAGAAATGGATGAAAGATAGAATTTTAGTAAATAATGTGTTATTTGAAGATGGGATCATCTTAAAAGGGTTCATCGAAGATAAGGAATAGTCATAGAGAGGTTTGTTAAGATAAGTCTCATAAAAAAGAAGATGTTTAAGGGGTGACTCATGAAATATGGGTGACTTGTCTTGATCTGGATTTGGAGATGGATTATTATTATTATTGTGATTTTAAAAAATTATCTTTCCACATCCTTAACAAGTGCTTCTCAGACTTGAGCGTACTTAACTCCTTAATAGATGATGGACCTTAGAGTGGTAATGGAAAGACATTATTAGATTGTTATATTTGTTGTGGTTTAAAAGTTGAATGGGCATTGGGAAAAGGTAACAAAATAATTTCCATTTTTATATCATGACAAAGATCAAATGGGTAACTATTATATTATATGGTTGATGGATGTTATTATGAAATAGTGTGAGTACTCCTACTTAATGTAGAATCTAGGTTTTTTAGATCAAAATATATAGGTAGTCAAGCACCTATTTCAAAGAATCATAAAAAGAAATCATCTATGTTGTCAAACATTAATTATTCAAGGTATTGAGTTGGTGTGAATGACATAGAATTTGAGAGAAAGGTAATATAAGAATAATTAAGGGATTACCCAAAGAAAGGATACATGAAGGGATATGATTTGATTGGAATTATCTCCAAGTAATATAGAATTGACTTGATTGAAATGGAATTGGACCTAAGAATGGTGGAATTTATTATAAGTGATTTGATTTAGATTATCCCCAATCAAGATGAACTTGATCATATGTGCTTTAAGCTCAAATTGGAATTTGATGTTGGATTAGATTTAAATGAGAGAAATGTCAGATGTCTTGACTTCATCATTCCCAATAGATAGGTGTGTAAGATTAAATGGAAAGATAAGGATATGAATTAAAATGACTAGAAAAATTGTTATACTTGAACATGTTTTATTCAAACATGAGAAAATATCATAGAAAGACTAAAATTTAATCCTAGTCATAAAATGGTTTTTGAATTGGGCACTTGGGAAAATGATTAGAATGTGTCCAAATTCACATGGACAACATAACAATATAATTTCACATAAGAAAGGTATGAATGTATATATTTAATAATTTTGGAAATGTAATGGAACAATTTTAACTTGAACATGGATAGAGTAACACCTCTTTATGTAGGTATGGTACAATAATGTCATGGACTTTGGTTTTTGAATTTTTTTATGGGATTGTTTTTTAATACAAATGAGGTTTTGGCATGATAATCAAGCATCAATACACAAGTATTATAAGGAAATTTTAATAACTGATACAGGTTTATATCACATTTATTGAACCTTCGATATACTCACCTTGAGAGAGGATTAAAAGTTTAAGATTCTTTAAAGAAATTATTTCAGTTATTGGTGTTGTTTTAATCCCACCCTTATCTCAAAAAGTTTTTAAAATCAAGAAAATATTAGGGTGTTGTTATATTTTCACACCTACATCAATGAATGATCCATGGTAAAAGAGGAATCTAATAAGTAATCTAAGAATAATTTATTCATGAGAGGATCTTGTCCTTTCATAACCACTTTATCCTTAAGGGTTTGAATGAATTTCTACCATATTTTGGGGTTTGATTATACTTTTTCTTGTATTTCTAGATGGTCCCTATATACAACTCATAATAGGTGGTACATGGGCATAATTTCATCAATGATAAATTTCAATCTTGTTTCCAAGATTTTTCCTTTTGATTATACCAAACCTTTGCCTTGAGTATTAAAAATAACTCTCTAGGGTTCAATCCTCATGTGATGATGTGAAAACACAAAGTTAGGCTTTCATAATGGTAACACACCTTGACTTGTATACCACACCATATATTGGGGTTTGGTATGAATGTTTGGTAAAGACATCCCAATCACCACACCCTAAATATTTATGAGAAGATGAAATCCAACCCACATAGATAAAAAAAGGAAGGTGTTGTAATTATAATTTGTGAAATTCCCACTAAGGGAAAGTGAAGATCATAGTAGGAAAATATTTGGGATTAAAAAAAAAAGATCCTTACAATTTTGATTCACCCAAAAGGAGAGATCATTCACGTAAACTATCCTCACATAACACTCAAACAACAACAAGAAACAATAAAACTTGTATGAAATGAAAAATATTTAAAAAAATAATGGGAATGGTGAGAGCAACAATGGGAGGAAAATTTAAAATAGGGGATGGGCAGAGGATGAAGAGGATAATGATTAGGGGTGAAGGATTCTGGCATCAAGTCTATGAAGAGATAATGGGGGGTTGGTGATCACATAGGATAAGGGAAGACACATAGGTTATGTCCTAAGGCTGATGGATCTCACATTCATGTAGCTTAGGAAGTGGTTATATAGATCCAAAGGTTACCCTGGTGATGGCATGGTCATGGTTATATAGATTCCAAATATGGATTGGGGAACTTACAGTCCATATGAAGCATAAGTTTATAGTCTATTTGAGGATTAATTTGCATACTAGAGAATGGTTAGGGCTACTAAAGCTTCACACCTTATTTTGTTTACTAAGGAGAAAGAGGATTTGCCTTTCTAAATAGACCTAGGACTTTTTTGGTGAAAGGGAGTGGGTGAAATTACCCACTATTGGATTTTATTTGGAGTCTTGAGTGGGTAGGGGAGTAAAAAATATAGGGGAGGTTATTGGCCTTCTCCTCATATCCCCATCATCTACATCATGGCCACTTTTTTATAGACATTTTATGGGATGTATGATGGGGGATCTCACCCCCTAAAATATTAATAGGATAAGATGGGTATTAGAGGAATCCATCCCCTCAACTATTCAAATGGAATGTATATTAGAGGAGTATTTACCATAGTTCTATTTGGTTATTTTAATAATGGAAAAATCTAATTCTTTCACTTAAGAACTATAATCACATGGTCTAATTTTGAGGTTTTTTTGGAAGGAAGTTGGCTCTTGGGCCTAGGAGGGATCCACTTTACTGAAGTCACTCTTTGTTGTATCCAAGTAGATGATAGAGGAATTCACTCTTGCCTACCACAAGTGGTGGGATTCCTTGGTTTCCTCTCAAGATTCAATAGAATTAGATTTGACATGGACGAGGCCTCTTATAGGGTTACATTTTCATATAGATAAGCTTGCACTCTTAACATACTTAGGGAATGTAGAATATGGGAAATAACTATGCTAAATATCTTATATGCAGAGGTCCATACTTAGTCTAAGGTGCTTTAGTTTGGGGTTGATATAGGAATCCCAACCAAAATTTGTTTTACTAGAGTGGATGATGGAGGAATCCACATTCTATGCTTTGCAAAGGTTATGTATCTTAGTGGGAGGAAAAACCTGCTTGCTATGAATCAGTTATGTGGAAGAAGGGTAGAATACCTAGGTGGAAGAAGATCTCCTTCTCTAGATGGAATTTTATTCTATAGTGTCCTCAAGGAAGATATGACAAATTGTGTTATCCCTTCAAGATTAATTATTTTGTATCATCTTTATGTACTTAAAGTTGTGGGACCCTTTAAAATCCACATTTGTGGGTACCTTAAAACCTCATGTTTCACTTTGTAACATCTTTGTGTACTTTAGGTTGAAGGGACCTTTAAAACCCTCAGTTATGGGTACCTTAAAACCCTCTTGATTTGCAAGGTTGTGGGAGCCTCCAAACCCTTTGGTTGTTTCTTGTTGTGCTTTGCTAGGTTATAGCATCCTTAAAACCCTCATGTTTCACCAAAGTTATGGGAACCTTTAATCCACTTGTTGTGTTTGTCAAATGTTTTGGGAGCCTCTAAACCTTCTTTGTAGTACTTGGTTGTTAGAAGGATCCTTCTAGCCCTCTTTGTTATACCTAAATGAAGGTCTAGGTATCAAAACCTTCACTTTCTTGGTTCATAGCTCCAATTTAAAAAGTATTTGCCTCATCAAATAAAAAAATATTTAAAAATAATCAGGTTTTATTATAACCCAAAATGAAATATGAATTGTTTTTAAGACACCAAAGTAATATGAATAGATAATGTATTTGTTTGAATGAATCACCACACCCTTTTTGGAACCTAAAATAAAAAAAGATAATTAGTTTTTCTAGGTGGGTCTTTGATAGGTGAAGGAAGTTGGGTTTTTAAGTTTTTTCAACTCTCAAATTTTGACACAAAAATTATTTCATTGTTTAGCAAAACCAATTTACCAATTTCAAAAACTTACAAAGAATAGAAAACAAAATGCATAAAAATATAGATAAAAGTGATTTAATTGATTAGTAGGAATAAATTCATCAATAATAGATAGATTTCATTGATAATAAAGTAATTTCACCAATAAGTAGTAAACCAGACTATGATATACCTTAATGATTTCACTGATATTTGGTAAATTTTGACTAATTACCTTAATAATTTCATCGATCTTTGAACAATTTCACTAAATATAAAGAATCATCATAGGTAGAATAGATAATAAAAGTATGGAAAAAAATTATTTTACAAGTTATAAATTTGATTTCACTGATAAACATGTTAATTTCATTGAAGATAAGTCAATTTTATCAAAATATATATCAATATTGCCAAAATAGTGACCAATTCACCAATATGTAGAAAATAATCATGTAAATGATTTCATTGATTTATAAGTTTATTTAACTTATTGTTGTGTCAATTTCATTGATATTTGAATGATTTCATCAATTTATGAGACCTACATAGAAAATAAATTATAAAGAACAAAAAATAGTGATACTTTCATCATTTTCCTAGGTAATTTTGTTGATTAGTAGATAAACAAAAACATTTTTTCCATTTTCATGAATTGAATTCATTAATACATAGAAAATAAAATATGGCAGAAAAGATGAATATAAAAGAGCCAAAATATTTAGATATTCTTCAAATGAAGATTTCTAAAGAGACTCAAAATAAGGGTGTGTGTTACTAGTCCCACCAAGCATGCCATATGTGTCCATAGGATTCTTCACAAGAAATATTTTCACAAATATTAGTTAAGTCTAATAAAAACCCAAAAATTAAAAATGCTTGATCCTAGGACCTCATGAGCATTTAAAAGAATAGATAAAAATGCTTAATATATAAACCAAAAACATGCAACCCTTCATTGGAAACATATTTATATAAGATTCATCTCAGATGTAGCATTAAATATATCAATGCCAACTCATGTTGAGACATATGCATTGAAGTTATGGACTAGTTTAGTTTGATCAAAAAGTAAAAAGGTGATGCACAAGGGAAATAGATAAATTTTTATCACTTCATTATATAGCTTGAGCATGTAAAATTTAATGATAAGAGGTATATTTTTAATGATCTATGATCAATGAGGACCCTTCATCTTTAAATCAAGATGAATAGTTGTAAAAGTGTCAATAGTACACATGGTTCACTAATGTGAACCCTTCATCTTACTCAATATGAAGGGTAGAGGATGGTCCTCAAAAATATAAAAGGAAGATTAATAAAATCCCTTCATCTTATTTCTAAAATGAAGGGTGGAGAATTATCCTTCTAATATCTTTGTGATAGTCCATTTATACGCTTTATCTTATTTCTAAGATGAAGGGTAGAGAATCATTCCTAAGAAGGCACATAGATCACCCATATGGGCCCTTCGTCTTATTTTCAAGATGAAGGGTTGAAAATGCTCCTAAAATATCCCACAAGATTCATTAAGGGCCCTTCATCTTATCTCCAAGATGAAGGTTAGAGAGTAATCTTGTATATTAATTCACTTATTGAGTTGATTAACTCATAAAAGAATATTCCATAAGATCTCAAGATTCTTTCTTGAATGAATATGCCCCTTATATGGAGAATAATAATTAATTAATTAATTAAAATAAAATTATAATTCTATTTACATTATAAATATAATTATAATTAAGATGTCATATAATAGGAATTAGTTGCATTAATTGATCATCAAAGGGGAACTTAGTGAATTAATCAGAATAAAATAATTAACCAAATAAATTGGCAATAATAATAATTAAATAGATCTAATATGGTGAATTATCCCACCTAGGAATGCCCCAAGGTGGATTAAAACTCATACATTAGATGAATAGGAAAATTTAGGCTGAACAGATGAATTCAAACTAGTTTGTATGCAATTATAGGAAGTCCTTTCATTTTGAAATTTTGACATAGAAGTGATAAAAATGGAGTGTCTACATTTTACCCTATTTGAGAAGGTGTTTCAAGATGTATATGAAGAAATAGTTTTTTAAAGAATGAAAAAATTATTAAAATGATCACAAAATAAATTAATAGATGTTAATTTTGATGAATTTTCTAAATTTACTAGCAAATAGGTTCAAATGTGTCCCAAAGTATCACTTAGTAAGCCCTAGATTCCCCCTTGACGAGAGAGTCAGTAAAATTTTGGATGACTAGACTTGGGAAAGGAATAAATGATCATAGAGAGATCCATGAATCTTATTGGTATCTCATGTGATTCTTATTTTATTTTATTATGTCTCTTTTACTTATATTAGACATGATTGATTACTTTGATTTAAAAATGCTCTTACTATTATTATTGATAAGATAGATTTTAGACTTAGTGATGTGATGATCATGATGTTTTCTAATTTGAGGATTGGATCAAAGAGATATATGTCCATAGGATTATTTATAATCAATATTTTCAAAAATCATAGTTAATTTTATCAAAAACCAAACAAATGAAAAATACTTGAGCCTACGATCCCATGAGCATATAAAAGATTAGCTAACAATGCATATGATTTAAACCAAAATGAAGTGTCTAAACTTGTGAAGCTCTAAAGGATAAAATCATCATTACGGGAAATTTAATATCAGATTTACAAAATCAAAATCAAAATTTTCATGCAAAGATCACATCATTAGAAAATCATATTAGATATGCACAGAATCTAGAGTATGTTAGTGTTAATCATGGAAATAAAATAAATATACTCCATCTTCATATATCCTAAAAATTCTCCATTTCAAAATGGGAACCTAAAATAAAATAACTATATAATAACTAATTCAAAAATTATGAAAATGTCTAATAATATTTCAAGTTAGATTCTAAGGGCAATTATTATAAATAATTTGATCAAACTACCTCCTCTACATAATCTTATGAGATCTAAATATTATTGTGCATATCATAGAATTAATGGGCATCATATAGATCATTATTTAGCTTTGAAAAAAAATAAAAAAAATAATTGATAGTGGATATCCTATCATTGATACATCATTTAATCAACTCACTCATCTTATGAGTTCATCTCCTAAATCACAAGTGACAAAATCAAAATTAGTATAAAAATAGATACCAAAGGATAATTTGGAGTAAGAATAGGTTCAAAAGGCATAATTAGAATATGAAAATATTCAACAAGATAATTTAGAGTAAGCAAGAGTATAAAAGGAACAAGATAAAAATGAATAATTACATAAGGAATGCATCTTAAATTCATTATTACAAAAAGACAAAACACATAAGCTGAAAAATAAAAATCAAAGAAAGAAAAAATAATTCTTGAAAGAGGGTTTATAATAAAAGAAAGTCAAAAGCATGAAATAAATAAATATATATATAGTTTCAAAGGTGGTCACAAAGGTTTAAATTCCAATCCTTTCCTCATATCAAGGCCCTTTCACTATCACTACTCACACATATGGAAAATAATTTACGAATGTCAAGGTTAAGGAATATCAAGAAATTAATTTTTGTTTTATGTTATATCTTACTTCTCTTGGGAATAAACATCAACACTTGGATCAAAGTAATACATCTACAACATGTATGGGATAAATCAAGTTAAGATCTTATTTAGATTTAAAAGAGTGTTATCTTACATTTCATGTTATTTCAAATTCAAGTGCCTACAATGTTTTTCTTGAAGGATAATGTTTAAAATCAATAGGATCAATGATTAATAGTAATAAAGGTTGCATACCATTTGATTTTTTTGTGAATAATATAACAATAATAACATTCACTACTTTGAAACTACTATATTCTAGAAAACTTACTAAAAATAGTAAAGTGTAATGAGAAACAAAGACTTAGCCAGAAACTATATCTATGGGAGGAATCAGAGGTTGTAAAATTATTGTGTAGAGAGGTTTGATGACTAGAATCAAGAATCGGGAACTAGATATGGGCTTGGACAACAATATTTTGAATATGATACTAGAAGGGTGTAATTAATATCTAATATAGGGTGCTCCTATCCACCTATAGTGAGGTAATCATGATTTTTGGGTTCCTTGTGTCTTTTTTTATAGATCATGTATCTAGTGTGAAATCTTAAAATCACTTGTGAATACCACTATGTGATTTGTTTTCCTTAAAAAAACCTAGATCATTGACATGTGAATAACAATTAAAATCAATGGTGAAAAGGGGATTAATGTTTAAAGTTGGGTGAGAACTCAACACCCCATGTGTTAATCATTGCCTACATACTAATAATCCAAAGAGGTATTAAACTTCATGTAGTTCTCCCATGCTATAATAGTGTGTGAATAGATGGTAAAATATGTTAGATGATGGTGCAATATTAATGTGATTAATTATCTTAACCATGATTTTTGACTTAGAATATGTATCTAGACTTAATATCTAGGCTATTGCTTAACCCTAAAAATATAGATGTGTGATATCTAGGATTAAGAATATATAAATGAATAAGCATAAGGGTGATAAATAGATATATAACATGATAATTAACTATAAAACTCAAATATAACATATACTAAATTTATTTACTAAAATACACTATAAATGGAAAGTATAGGTATGATAAATATGTAAATGGTAATGAAAACAAGGTACTTGGCTAGTTTTGATGCTAATACATATTTGGATATGAAATATGTAGGAAATAGACTAGAAGAGCATTTTGGAACACTCACCAAATTCTAGATTTTGTTCCTCCATAGACTTAGACAATTATGTTAAACTTGGATGGTTGTGTTGATGCTAGTGTCTAGCTTAAACATAGGTGCATTATATATAATAATTACTAAAGCATGATGAGACAACATGTATGTTTTTAAGTTTTTCATTACCTTCACTCAAATGCATTCAGATCTACATCATGGATTGTCTCTCTTTGTCAAATAATAGAACCCTAGTTATTCTTCTTTAGAGTGACTATGGAAAAAATGGGTTAATGTGCACATGGTGTCAATTTTCCCCAATTAACCCTTTGTCGATGAGTATTTCCTACATATTTAATAATCCAAAGAAGAGATCAGACTTATGTAGTTCTCCCTTACGTGTTGGATTGTGTGTGAATTATGAAATGTGTGATAAGCAAGTACAATAGTGACCTAGATTTTAAATTGGAAAATATAGCTCTTACATTAGTCCTTCAATACTTCAGACCTATATATGTGTTGTCACTATAACAGATATAGAAATTGGAGAAAGTAGGGAAGCTTTTCTCACTTGAAAGTTTGATTAAATACTTTTAGTAAGTTTCCTAGTGAGTAGGTAATAAGTTTATAGGTGCATAATGAATGAGGGTTGATCTTATATTTATACCAATACCTTTGTAGATTAACTTAGATCAAATCACATAGGCTAACAATTAGGATATGTTTCATTCACAAATTAGATGACTTTAGGGTACTAGACACTTACATCAAAACATGACACCTTTATCAACATGGTTATTTATCTAGAACACAAATGTACAAGGAAAAAGAAAGAAAATATTAGCTCAAAAATTATAAAAGCATAAGATAAGTAGGTTTTAATAATTATAATAAATATATAAGGCATGGGTCATTGATTTAACTATTTTGGGAATAATGGAGTTTTATTTCTATTTTAGTTAAGGGTTTGGATTAATAAATCAGTAAATAATATTGTAATAATTAGAGTCTTGATTTGTATAATTTATTTATATTTTTTACCTTTATAAAAATATTAATAAATTAGGATAAATATAAATTACCTTGAAATAGACTAAAATAATTGTTGCAAGTCTAAAACTGACTATGTAAGACTAGGATAGTGTCATAAGTTAGAATCTAGCTTTCATTCAATGAAAGGACAAGACCTTCAAAAATAGGACCACTAGGGTTTGATGTTGTTTTCCTCTTCTACCACTATTGTCCAAACTACTCATAGAGACTTGATTTTTCTAAGTTCTTTGTGTTGTTCTTATGTGAGTCTGCTTATGAAATTTCATGTATTGAATATCGATGGAGCTCATTATAGAGCTATTTTAATATTCAAACCCTAACCCTCCATCATGATTGATAATCAAGATTTGAATCATTGAAAAAGGGGGTTAGTATGTGTAAGATGCACTAAACATGTGATTTACACCCCTTATGTGGGCATTCTACCTACATACCAATACTCCAAAGAGGGATAAAACCATATGTAGTTCTCTCACTTGATGTGATTTATGAAATAGTGTAATATGGATGTAAAAATTCTAGATTGAGAGTGCTTGAGGTAGTTAGGTACTAGTGTGAGAGTTTTAATATGTTTCTAGATGTATTGGGTGACTGTATGTAGATAATAGGAAAGTTTATTTTAGTGGTTTGTTTGTATACTTAATTTATTCGTAATATTTATCACCTCTCTTGTAAATGAACTTTGGATGGGCTTTCATAGGGAACTATCAGTCATGTGTTAAACATATTCATGCTAGGTCAGCATGATGAAGGATAGGAATTGAATTGAATTGACCATTAGGGTTCAAAGTATGATTGGATAGGAGCATCAAAAATAATATACCCTAGGGTCCAACGTTATTGTCCAGGTATGGCACTCCTATCCTATAGGCTTGGGACCTAGGGGTATAAGATTGGCCTAGGAAATAGAATTTGGTTGAGTTGGAATGAAGGTTCAGAAGTCTATGGATGATCGATAATGAGCAAAAAGGTGTTTATAATGGTCATAAAATCATGCAAGAAGGACATATGGATTGTATGTCACAAACCACACTCAAACTACCAATTTTTACATTTTTTATAACTACGTTCCCCTCACCTTTATTTTAGTGATGCAACAAAGTGAAATACTAGGATAAAGGAAAAATATAAAGTGTACTTGAACTTAATTATAAGGGTGAATCCCATGAAGCTGTGTGATGCTGAGTGTGCATAAATAGAACACATTATTTATTGTAAATTTTCAAGAGAAAATAAAGAGTAGATCAATTCTTACTAGAAATGCTATGTCTAAAATAAAAACATCCAAAAGTTGGGTAAAAGAGAGATGAAGATAAAGGAATGAATACACCTCATCAGGTATGCAAACCAATACAAAACCTATTATGATGTTGATTAGTGTTGAGTGATGCTAAGTATGTGTTGTACCAAGAGTAATACAATGAATGGAGATGAGTGCTCAATTCCCCTAGGGTGGCTCAAGAGTACAAAGGTTGTCCCTTTGGCTTCATCATCTCCCACTAAGTGAATATATGTGATCATGCATATGTTAATCAATGTTTGGGATGTGTCTCCAATCCCTCTGAGTAGGTGGATTAAGACTATAAAAGATAGCTATTCCTCAGGATCCGTTGTTGCCCACTAAGTGAAGCCATGAACTGATATTCATATGAATTTGTATCATATGAGATGGATCCTAAAGATCTATAATCTAATAAGGTGGTGTGGATAGATGAATGTGTACTAGAAACTAGGCCAATCTTGGCCACTTTGAGAGGTGGAGATTAGTCTTGTATGAAAGCCACTTCAAAGTTGGGAACTAAGTTTATGTGGAAGCCACTTGGGAATGATTCCAACCACTTATAGATGGAATAATGCATGTAACTACTAATAATACCTAAGAAATGTACTAAACTCAAAAATAAAACAAGGTAAATGTGCCACACATATTACCCCAAATCACTAATATCTATAACATGGATTTTGATCTGGAAGTTATACCAACTACCCAATCTAAAAATAGAAATGATATCCATCATGTCATGAATGATGCACCCTATATCTAGATTCTCTAAGAAAAAATATACTAAAACCACCCAATTTGAACTAAACTATTGTTAACAAAACTGTAATTGATCTTACCTTTCTATCTATTTCTAAAAATCTAGGTTTTCTATTGTTTGGATAGGAGCATTGAAAATAGGACACTTACTATTTGACACTATATTCCAAGTATGGTGCTCTTATCATTTGCTATTTTTTATGACTTTTATATATTTATCATTGTTTTCCTAGTCTATTCTACTTACTTTGGGTTCTAGTTGTTGTTTTGAGTGTTTTGAAAACTAATTTTTGACTAGTAGATGGCTTTGATCTCTGTGACAAAACACTTATTTGTTTTCCCCTCTTTTGAGGGTAGGAATGAAGACCCTAAAATGACTACCCTCAAAAGAAAGAGCCCTACAAGTGTCTTTTGCTATGAAATATATGATATAACAATGATAATCATAAAATATGTCTCAAGATATAACATAGTTTGTATTGAAGATTGTTAGATCAATAGAGGTATGCCTAGATATATGTAACAATGTAATAACATATGCAGTATACTAAATTTAAACTAGAAATGTGAGTAGTTAATTGTTATTTGTTAAGGAGGGATAGATCATGATGTCCATCATGACATCCAAGAAAGCAAGATAATGAATGATGTGGATCATAACATTGCAAAAAAATTAGAATCAAACAAGAAACAAGCATATAAGGCAAGAATCAATAATCAAGAAGCATAAAAAGTGGCCATGGAGCCAAAAAAACAAGGGACATGGGCACATTTCACTCAAACTAGAAATCAAGCATACAAGGCATGTTTAAATGCCCACATACACATACAATTGAAAACAAGCAAGGTTGGAATGAGGACCACAAGGACATAAAATATTACAATTGGAAATGCCCTAAGGCACACATAAGAATAAAAGAAAAAAACATTGGAAAATGTCTTAAGACACACACAAGAGATAAAACAGGAACTAAGAAATTCAATCACATCCTAGCTATGCAAATTGAGAAAGGAATCCATTTAAATGTTGGAAAAACAATCACATTTAACTAATCAAAGAAAGAAGTGAAAGTATGAAAGACATGTAGTACAAGACTAGGTAAATTCTAAGAAATACACAAGTACTATATACTAGTGAGTGTAGATAAAGTAATCTATGTACACTAGTAAGTGATGTACATCAACATGATAACTAAAGTGTATGGTGTAAGAACGACATAACCTGGATGGTGAAGTCATGTAGAAGATGCCCCCAGTGGGTAGATATGTCGATGTATGTATCAAATATATGAATTAGGATGACACCTCAATGAATAGAGTGAAGCAATCAAGGATCTGGATGTCACTACACATACTTAAAGAAGATCAAGTGAAGCATGGTAATGTAGATAAATCATAAAACAATAGCATAACACAATAAAATGTAAATCTAACATGGTAGTATAAATGTGAATGATGGATAATGCATACAGTGGAAATGCTTTTGATTATTTGAATGTTTTTGTATTTTGAAATGTTATATTATTTTTGGTATTTTTGAAATAACCTATGTAAAATAAATCATAAGGAAAGTATGTACAAGAAGTCTAAAAAATATGTACAAGTTAGCAAAAGGAAGATATGTACAAGAAATATTGAGAAGAAATGATACTAACTGATAAGTCTCATGAGAGACTCCCTATCATGGTGTCTTGTATCAAATAAAGTAATTGTGCATGATTTTGAAGCATAAGGGAATGGATGTGAATATGACTCTGAATATTTAGATTCATTGTTAGTATCTTGGAGATCATAATAACCTATATTGTTATACTCATTATTATCATCTTGATTTTGAACCAATGAAATGTTAGTGTTGAATTTTGTTTTATCTAGATCATTTCCTTTGATAAATTATGTCTATGAATTATTTACCTTAGGATGTTCAATAAATCCCAAACCTTGGTGACAAACATTATCAACTATTAGAATAGGAGTAGTGATGCCTTGAGCATGCTTGCCCAATATTTGACCTTGATAATCAAATTGTTGTAGATATTTTTGACCAAACCCATACTGCATTGAAATTTAAGAATCCTTTTGGAGAGGTATATTTGCATCTTTTTTTTATTTACCTATGCTTTTGGTAATATTTATTTGTCTAATTTTTCTTTTTGATCATTTTGTTGTTTTGAGCTATGCTTTGGTAACCACTTTTGTACTGTTTCAAAAGTTTACCCTTTATGAATGTGTTCCTATGCCACTATGGATTGATTGACTAGTTTACCTTGTATATGGTCCTCATTATTAATTATCTATTGTATATTTTATTTTGATGCCAAACATGAATCTATGTGATGCACATGCATATTATGATATGCATAATAATATCTGGAATTTCTCACTAGATTAGAGGAGGTAGATTGATTAGCTTAGATTTAATAAATTCCCTTAGTACCTCACTTGAAATATTATTTAATCTTTGAATTATTTTTTAATCACTAGCTATAGATTTACTTTGTTGTAATTTCTTTTTTTGATATGTATCATTGTGTGTAACCAATTGACTAGGTGAAGGTGTGTATACATGATTGGCACTAAGATGCCTTTGAGGATTTTGTATTATAATATTATTTTTTAATTTTATAATATTTTTATGTAATATCTGATTCCATGTTTGTAAATTTTAAATTAACTTTCTCATATTGGTGATTTAATCCCTTAGAGTCTCATAAGTGTAAACCCTAGTTGCTTCCGATTGAATATGTAAGCATATATGTTAAAGAGGGTTTAAATAAACTATAGGATAAATATATGCATTAAGAATAATAATATAGGATACCTCACCTTTTGTAGGGGTGATATCATGGAATTGGTTAGAGGTAAAGTATCTATCACACTCTTGGGGGAGAGGAGGAGAAGGAAATTCTTTATTATGCATAAGATATGCCATTGAAACTTGACAAGTGGTTGTTATCTTATGTAATGGATTATCTAAGTATGTAAGGATTTTATTACTAATTTAATTAAATTTAATAGAGATATAACATGTTAAAAAAGTAATGAACCCTTGTATTATAAAAAAGTAAACATTTTTTTGAAGGAAAAAGATATTAACAAGTTTAACAATAACTTTATTAATATCATTTCATATTATGAAAATTAAGCATGAAAGGGAAAGATTGAAGCTTTACATTAACATATAGTAAAATTCATCATTAATATACATTATAGGACCAATTATGGACTCCTTATTTTGTGCAAGAAATGTTTTGAAATAAGTGAGATCTATTTTTTATTTTTAATGTGAAAAATGAATTAGATGTAAAGTGATACCTCAAAAGTAGAGGGACCTAGTATATGCAACTAGGGTTTTGAAAGGAATAATTTTTTAAAAATACTAAGGTGATTTTAAAAAAAATTAAATGTGAAATTATAATTTAAATATGTATGAAAAAATCAAAAAAATACTATAAAATTTAGCAAGGAATTTTCCCCAGGGTTTGTAGGGTTTTTATGCACAAACAAAGTAAGTCAAGTTCACCAAATGATTTAACTATTTTGGGAATGATGGATTTTTATTCCTATTTTAGTTAAGGGATTAGATTAATAATTTAGTAAATAATATTACAATAATTATATTCCTAATTTTTATAATTTATCTATCTTTTTTACCTTTCTAAAAATAGTAATAAATTAGGAGAAATATAACTTAGCTTAAAACATGTTGAAACGGATGTTACAGAGTCCAAACCTAGTTGTGCAAAATTAGGAAAATGTCATAAATAAAAATATAGGTTTAATTTGGTGAAAGTATGTCATGTCCCCTTTTTCATGGACATTGACAGTCTTGATGATTAGCCTATTATGTGACCTTCATAGGCTAATAGGATGGATAGAGGGTCATAACGGAGCTTGGCTTGACTTTGATTCATAGGATTTCTACATTTGGTTTTCATTCAGGTTCTTTCAGACACATTTGGCTTGAGCTCCTATTTTTTAGAGATATTTGACATGCAGCAGAGTGCCTTTATTTTGGTATGGTCATGTGCGGAATCACTCCCTGATTCACCTGCTTCGATCGGTTCGAGGATCCGACATGTATTGACGGAGATATTAATATTTGATTGATTTAATCAAATATTAATTATTTAGCCTATTTTTAATTAGAAACCCTAATTCTAATTTAAGAAACCCTAATTAGGGCAAGCATATCTTTTTGAGGGTATAAGGGTTTCTCATGGAGGCCATTATGGATGGGATATAGATTATTGATTATTGAAAATTGAAGAAATTCTTCTGTGAAGACTAAGCCAAGGGTTCTAGGATTCCATTTGCATTGGAGAATGTTCCCTCTTTAGTGTGTGCAATTAAGAGGCTGTGGAATATCAGCTGATCTATTGCCAAATTGAGAGATAGCTTCATCCAGAAGTTATCACAGAATTTACAGGGTTGAGAGATAACTTCACACAAAAGTTATTACAGATATACTATGTATTTATTTCTTTATGTTTTGATTCAATAAATTATACAGCTAGAGATCTTTTGTGCTAAGAACATATATTTTTAGATCAGGGGTTGAAAACAGGAAAGTTGTGCCCAAATTGGCGGCCGTACCAAGTCCGTACAGGTCTGTTCAGATCCGCTCAGGCACCGACCTTGGCAGACAGAGAGCTTCCAGTAACCGACATCGATCGAATGAAGACCAACATCGGTAGAAAGCCGACCGATAGTGACCGATGTCGATGAGATATCGACCGATGACAGTGTCTGTGTGTCGACATAGAAAGGCCGAGACCTTTTAGAATCCAGATTTCATTGCCAGATTAGCAAAAGCCAGGGTTTTAAGACCAGATTTTAATATTCTTTTATTTATATGACAGAGATTCAATTGTGTAATCATCCAGAAGAACAACTGATGAGATCTTTGATTTGCTATTGAGAGATTATATTGTGATTTGTTTATGCATATGTGAATCTATTCTACAAAATTATATCTTTGTTCAGAGCTTTATGTGTTTATATATTCTCTGTTTGAAAGGGGATATTACAGTTGTTCAGAGCTTTTATAGGAGAAAAAAGAGCCCCTAAGTAAGGGACATCACAAAGTATATGACCATAAAAAATAAGACACCCTAGGGTTTGACACTATTATCCTTTTCTATCGTTATTGTCCAAACTGCTCATAGAGATCTGATTTTTCTAGATTCTTTCCACTATTCCTATATGATCTTACTTGTGAAATTTCAAGTGTTTATTGTTGATAGAGATATCTATAAATTTGTTTTAATATTAAAACACTAACCCTCCACCATGATTGATAAAAGATATTTGAATCACTTGAAAAGGGGGATTAGTGTGTGTAAGATGCATTGAACGTGTGATCCACACCCCTTATATGGGCACACTACCTACATAAAATACTTCAAAGAGGGATCAAGCCATATGTAGTTCTCTCACTTGATGTGATTTATGTAATATAGTAATTTCGATGCAAAAATTCCAAATTGAGAGTGCTTGAGGTGGCTAAGGATTGGTGTGAGGATTTAAATATGTTTACAACTATGTTGTGTGACTATATGAAAAGAATATGAAAGTTTTCCTTAGTGGTTTTTTTGTATTATTAATTTATTTATAATATTTTTCATCTTCCTTTTAAATTAACTTTGGATGGTATTTTATAGATAACTATTGGTCGTGAGTTAAATTAATTTTCTCTAGGCTGACATAATGAAGGATAGGAATCAGATGAAATTGATTATTTGGGCTTAAAGTGTGATTGGATAGGAGCACTAAAATTGGGACAACCTAGGGTATGTTGTTATTTTATAGGTATGGTGATACTATCCTACATGCTTGAGACCTAGGGGATAAGATTGGCCTAGGAAATAGAATCTGGTTGAGCTAGAATAAAGGTTTAGAAGTCTATAAATGATCAGTAATGTGAAAAAGGTGTCTTGAAGGGTCAAAAAATCATGCAATAAGGACCTATGGATTAGATGTCACAATACACACTCAAAATACCAATTTTGACATTTTATATGACTACAATCATCAATATATGATTGGTCAGACTAAGAGATAGGTCAATGGGTCATAAGAGAGAGAATATGTGAGACTTGTAGAAGTAGGAAAGGTATATAAATAAGAGGAACATCTAAGGTCTATATTTTCCACATGTACAAGACTAAGGTGCTATATAATACAAAAATATTGTTTATAAATACTAGGATTGTATGCTATCAAAACTAGGAGAAATATGTGCTTTGATCTCAATATGAAATTATGATTCTGGTGCTTTTTAATGTGGAAGCCTCCTCATGTGCTAAATGGTTTTATATGTGTTTCTATAGTCATATAATTAAAATTAATTCAAATGGGGATCATTAGGGACATAGTATGACCTTATTATAAGTTTTGATTTTTAAAATTACCTGTTATTTAGTGGGAAGACAGGAGTGGGGCCAAGGACACTATAGTGGTGTGTTATAGTCCCCTAGTGTGTTCTTATCTAATTCATGATTTTATCATGGTAAGTGTTAGGCAAAGCCTAAAAATTCTTAAGGCTGATATAAATATAGATGAGTACATTTTGGAATCATTTTTTACCTTAGAAGAGTGTGAAAGGTGGTTAAAAGTGATCAAAAGGTGCCCTAAGATAAGTCTATAGCTAAGTATGTAAAAGAGTGGTCATAAGTACATATTTTTAGCTTAAATTTTAATTTATGTGTACATAACACTATATGACCCAAAATGTCACCAAAATATGTAAATAACAAACACTTATTTATGTTCAATAAAATACATAGATCTCAATAACATTCCAACATTAGCTTCATCTTGGATAGGTGCTCATTGAATAAATACAAAATAACCCAATCATTTAGTTATACCTATAGAAAATCATAGATAAAGTCTTTAAATGAGGTGACCACAACCCTAGAGAACACAAAATGAGATTTTTTCAAGCCAAAAGGTATTACCTTGTATGCACAATAACCCCATTTATTTTTAAATGTAGTTTTAGCTTGATCTTTTGTTGTGATTTGTATGTTATGGTATCCATTGAACCCATCTATAAAAGAGTACACATCATATCCTACGACTAAATTTAGGACTTAATATTTGAATGCGATGGAGAATGGATCATTAATAAAGCCATCATTTATCAAATATTAGTCCTCACATGCCCTAATTTTACCATGAATTTTTTTTTACACCACCATTGGGCTAGTCTAATCTACCTTTTCCATTGGATAGATAATGTCTACTTTTTATATCCTATCCAACTCAGCATTTAAATTTAGTTTCATGATGGGGTTTAATTTTTATGGGAACATTTTAATAGGTAATACACACTCCTTTATCTCTATGTGGATATCCTTTAGTGAAGAGTCTACACCTTTTACTTTTGTAAACTTTGTTGGAAATACGTCTTGATAATCCACCTAAAGTCATATGTTTTTGGTGCTCTCTATCCCAATATTCCCTACCAATTTATTTAATGGATCCTAGTATATTTTTTTGGAGTCAATTAGAATTGAGTCTTTAAATTTTATCTATCCTTTTTTCTATTGAATATTAAAATTTTGTAGTTATTTATCTTTGGATTGGTATATGATCTTACCTCTATGCTCCTCAATTTCCTACTCAGGCTAAAAAAATCTGTTCAAATCCAAATACTCATCACTGTCATTGAACTTAGCATGTTCTCCATTATCTATAATTCTATTGTAAGGTTTTATCAAAATTAATCCTTATATTTAATCTATAGTTTTTTAGAGATGAATTTAAGTCCTTAGTTGTTTCCTCATATGAAGCACAATCTTATGTATTATTGATATTCTCTGCTTAGCCATGACATAATAATATACTCAAGTTTTGAAGGAATTTGTGTACCAAAGGATTATCTTTCTTGAAAATAAATGTTTGAATGAATCTTTATTATACCTATAACCAATTCTTAGTCTCCCTTATATGTTCTTGATGCATGTACCATGTTGTTGTAATAGGGGTTAAAGTATTCTTGAATATATGAACCCAATATTTAGGTTTTACACCCTATGTTAACCACACACATATACACATTCATGAATATGCATTTTGGGAAATTGTCCTTATAATGAAAATGGAAATTAATTCATGATCATAAGTTCTATTTCAAATAAATATCACAACAATTTGAAAGCGTCATCTGAGTGTAATTGATTTGACCTATGTACTTCCCATCATATCACAATAGTAATATTTAGAGCATAATTTAGTAAATTGATTGGCTAATATATATTTGGAACATGTAGTTATAGTTTAGAAATAAATTAACCCAAATCCTTTGTTGTAAAATATTGAGGTAAATGTCACTCTCTAGTGAAAACCATTCACAATGGTCTCACCTCATGATCTCCTCTTACCCAGTTTAGAATATGAGTATATGAATCCCAACTCATAGAAGATGTATCTTCCCATGGTGTTACACCTTTCAATGTGGATTCACTATAATCCATGTCTATCTCACCTATTTGACATACAAAATATATTTTAGACCTTTTTGGTGATTGCACAAAAGGTGACTTACACCTTATTATATGGAACTGTGAAATTTGAGTATTTATTATCACATGTCTAGATGAAATTTATTCTATTTGATGTAACTATTATTAATTGTCCATTTATGTATGGAAAAATTGATAATCTACAATTCATAATGTGTTATGATTAGATTATGTGCCCACTTTAAACAACTATTATACCCATATTGATAAGGTGGATCAAACTCTTTGGGTATGATGTATGTCTTTCTCTTGACCTTATTTAATGGTATAATAATAATTTCATCCCTTTAGTGTGCCTTTATTTTATTCTACACTATATTATTGGTCATTTTACCATGATAATCCAACTTCTTTCCAATTAATGTAAGGTAGTGTGTTTTATTAGTCTTTGTGTCAAATACTTTGAAATCACCTCATAATCTTAGGTTTGAAACTTTTATTTCCATATCCTCCAAATAAAAAATAGGTTCTACCCTTCCATAGTCTAAGATACCTATCATTACTAGACTATATCTAATATTTGGTCATCTAATATCTTTTTACATGGATCGAGGTATCATATTGACTATGTTCCAAAATAAAATACAACATTTGGCACCTTATGTCTTGCCAATTCAATATCCATATAATATTTGACATCATAGGGTTTCTTAGTCTTCACATACCAAACTACTTTATCATTATGCTTATAACCTCTTTGTGAAATGTCTAACAGATTATGTAAGATATCCTAATTTTTTAGAGTGTTTAGCAACTTGAGTAGATCTATAAAATCATTAAATACTCTATTATATCTCATAATATGCATGATTTGACCATACATTTAAGTGTCAATTACTATGACATTGTTCCCTCTGATGTAGTTTTCTAATGTATGTTCTATATAACCTAACTTGTTTGATACATTAAACCCTTTTCTTTCATATGATTAGGGTACTTATCTTGCTAAAAATTTATAATTCTCTAATCCCTTATAATTTCTAAAAGAGATAATCCATGCTCTACATATTTATGTCACTAATTGATTGCATGAGTGTAGAATCCTTGGGGTGTGAATTTATCATATTCACATTGTGTATAGGCTTCTCTCTTCTCTATGTTTCTAATACTATAAAATATTCAATATGGTGTTATCCAATAACTCTATAATAAACATAATACATCTACCTTTGAGGGTTAATTGGATAATTTAATGCAAACTAGTTATATTCTCCACATAAATAGTAGACAATAATTTTATGCCTATGCCATTCATCTTGTCTATGAATGATTTCATACTTTATATTCATCACAAAACCCTCCTATGTTTCCCTTATCTTTGTTATAAATACAAAATTTGTTTTTTTACCATCATATATTCCCTTTCACTGTAGTAAACCTCACCCTTGTTTATGTTGACTATCATATCCCCCATATGACCCTTGGGGATAAGATGAGATCCATCCTATAATTTTTTGTTGATATAATTTAGTGTTCCATGAATTTTTATTTAGGATATCATGGAATCCATCATGTATAGTACTATAGAGACTATGGTGTCCATCCTGCTAAACCCTAAGGCTAATAATGAGTTGAAGTGGTCATTTCAGGGTTTGGAATATTGTGTTTTATAGTATAGATCTACATTGAAACTAATATTAATAAATTATTAGTGAATTATTAATTAAATTTTTGTTTGTATTTATGTTTTTTATCATCATGATTATGAAAATTACAAAAATTATAGTATAAAATCTATAATTGTTGATATACTATTGTAAAAGATGAAATTTTACATTTGAATGTCTAACTACCTAGTATATCTCATAAAATTATGTTTCAAATTTTGAGTAATCATTCCTATGGTTCCCCTATTTTTTTCACTACATACACCACAATTTTAATTTAGGACTGTTACTTTCATGTAGATCATCCATCTTTCACAATGTATCATCTAACATTGCATTGGATTTTTGTAGTATACTATAAAATTTCCCCATAGTCTTTTATCTACTCCACCTAGATTGTGTCTACTCTAGCCTTGAACTTACAAGTGAATAGGTTTTTAGCCATGGAAAACCTAATCCAAGGTTTCATACCCTATACAAACCATATATCATTTTTTTTATCTTGAAATTAACAATATACTTTGTTTATTACATTAAATAATGTGTGATGATAGTCTCATACTGATTCTCTAGATTTTTTATGAATTTATTTCAAATATTGTATTTTTTGACTTGTATATTTATTTATTTTTAATTTTCATATCATCCAATCTTTGACATCCTAAAAGCTTATTTTGGTAGAAATACTTCTGTACATGAACTCTAGAGATTTTCATATTAAGGATGCTATGATCTTGAATTTATTTAAATCATCTATAATTACATTTTTAATATTCCATTTCATTTTTTAGATTATCAAATATCATTTTGGCTTAGTAGGCCCATCATATGACATCAAAGTAACAAAAAATCTTGCATTAAGATCCATGCTTCCAATGTTCACACTTGAAATAAATGGATATTATGGCATAGACTTTACCAATGTTTTAATATTTTTTGTAACATGAAATACAACCTAAATCAATTTATTCTTATCCAACACGTTCTTGGTGTCTTCATTATATTTATAAAATTTATCTATAAAATAATTAAACCATGTATTAACTTTACTAACTTATACACTTTTTATTCTTATTTTTTATTGATAAATTAGGCATATGGGATGTGTGCCCTTGAAATTAATGATCCATGCCTATTAATTCTACTTATTTTGAACTTATACCTAACTTCATCCTCTATATTAACATAGCTTCTTCAAAATATTTTTGCTTTTCTTCTCCAAACAATATCCTTCTTTGTAATTGAGATCTAAAATTACCTTCTAACTAATGTAATCACCCTTTTTCATATTTAAACTTTATTCCATCTCTTATGCATCCTTTTTCCAATATTTTCCATTTATGTGCTCCAATATGTTCCTTATCTTATTTTAGACCCTCTTATTTCCTCATCTTCATCATGTCCATAATCTCTAGCTCTTCCTTGAGATCTCATTCCTCCTTTGTATTAGAAAATCTCTACTCTACTCTTAGTCATAGATATATTAGGATTTTTATTTTTATTACAACTCTATTATTGTAGGTCTTAATATAGTATTATAATTTTATTTTCATTATGATTATCTTTATCCTCCATCTTATGGGTTTAGGTTCAATTTTATCTAAATATTAGTTCTTCACCATTCAATTTATTATCACACACATCCCCCTAACACTCAAAGTGACTAATCCATGTTATATAAAATATGCACCATGGTAATTTCCATGACCAACATTTTTTATCATGCATAAATTCTCTATAGATACCTATTACATATAAATCCTATGTAGCTTTGAATGCAATATACCCTTTCAAAGAAAACTCAGTAATATATCCATCAATGGTATTCTTTAGCCAATGATATATTACACATGTCCAATGTGTGTCTATATTTTTTTATCTATTATATATTTTCCTCAATCCAAACAAAGTGTTATGTTTCTCTCGACTTTAAGCAATATTACTCAATTATCAACAATAATTCAACTAAAGTAAAAAGGGTTTTATCAATGGAAAACCTAATCTAAGGTTGCATACCCTATACAAACCATGTAGCATTATTTTTATCTTGAAATTGAAAATATACTTTGTTTATTACATCAGAGAATGTGTGATGATAGTCCCATACTAATTCTCTATATTTTTGATGAATTTATTTCAAATATTGTATTGTTTGACTTGTACATTTATTTGTTTTGAATTTTTATATCATCTAGTCTTTGACATCCTGAAAGATTATTTTGGTAGAAATACTTTTGTACTTAAACTCTAGAGATTTTCCTATTAAGGATGATGCCATCTTGAATTTATTTATATCATCTATAATTACAATTTTAATCTAACATTTCATTTTTTAGATTAACAAATTTCATTTTGTCTTAGTAGGCCCATCATACAGTGTTAAAGCAACAAAAAATCCTACATTAAGATCCATGCTTCCAATTTTCACACTTGAAAATAATGGCTATTATGGCATCAACATTGCCAATGTTTTAAGATTTATTGTAACATGAAATCCAACCTCAATTAATTTATTCTTATCCAACAGTTTCTTAGTGTCTTCATTATATTTATCAAATTTATCATAAAATAATTAAACCATGTACTAACTTTACCAACTTTTACACTTTTTATTCTTATTTTTATTGATAAATTAGGAACATAGGATGTGTGCCCTTGAAATGAATGATCCATGTCTATTAATTCTACTTCTTTTGAACTCGGACCTACTTTTATCCTTTGAATTAACATAGATTCTTCAAAATATTGCTCCTTTTCTTCTCCAAACAATATCCTTATTTATAATTGAGAACTAAAATTACCTTCTAGCTGATGTAGTCACCCTTTTTCATATTTAAACTTTCTTCCATCTCTTATGCATCATTTTTCCAATATTTTTCCATTTATGTGCTTTAATATGTGCCTTATCTTATTTTAGACCCTCTTATTTCCTAATCTTCAGCATATCCATAATCTCTAGCTCTTCCTTGAGATCTCATTCCTCATTTATATTCTAAAATATCTACTCTACTTCTAGTAATATCTACATTAGGATTGTTATTTTTATTACATCTTCTCTATTATTTCAGGTCTTAATCTAGTCTTAGAAATTTACTTTTCATTATGCTTATCTTTATTCTCTATCTTTTGGGTTTAGGTTCAAGTTTATTAGAATATTAGTTCTTCATCATTCAATTTATTATCGCACACATCCCCCTAACACTCAAAGTGACTAATCCATGTTAGATAGAATATGCACCATGGTAATTTTCATGACCAACATTTTTTTATCATGCATAAATTCTCCCTAGATACCTATTACATACAAATCTTATGCAAATTTTAATGTTATATACCCTTTCATAGAAAACTAAGTAATATATCCATCAACGGTATTATTTATCTAATGATATATTACACATATCTAATGGGTTTCTATATATTTTTTTATCTATTATATCTTTTCCTCAATCTAGATAAAGTGTTATGTTTCTCTCGACTTTAAGCAATATTACTCAATTATCAACAACCATGCAACTAACAACCCAATGAATTTTCACCAAAATATTTCATATATCTTGGCATGCATAAGTCCACTTAAGGCTTATTTCATAAATCTTCATGTGCTTTTTTCCTCCAATTTTATGAAATTGTGAATTATCTCATCTATACATTTATCCAAATCTCTATCTCCAGGTAACCATCTCAACATTTTTCAATGTTCCACACTCACCACACCATTTTTAGAAGAGGTTCCTAGAAAACCCATTATAACATGTTAATTAGATTATTTGTCGGATAGAAAATACAAAATATACTTCAAGAAGCTATGATAGTAAATTAAAGTTAAACTAGGTGCACAATTATAGAGTAATTAACATGATTTGTAGTATTAATTTACCCAAAATGTTCATTATTTCAATGGATTAATAGATTACAATAAAATAGTACATAACTATGCAAATGAACATGTGTAGACATAAATAATTACCATTATTGAATCTCTATATTTCATAACATTTTTTACAGTATAATAAGTATTATACATAGAGCTTAAAAAGGCTCTATCACTTCATATTCTAGTCTTTCACTATAGGCAAAAGGAGGACTCTTCACATTATATATATTTTTCATATGAATTTAGGTGTCAAACACATCCAAAAATATATACAAAGTATAAAATAATGTAGATCACACACATTTAAAATAATTATGTATTATGGTTTTATATCCATGCTCTATTACTAGTATTAGTCTTCAAATTAGTCACATATAGCTAAACATCAATGATAAAACAATACAAAGACTCAAAATTGCACATATGTGATGTGAATCTAATTTTAATACATCTCATTGTGTTTTCTTCTATTTTCTAATCTTATATGATTTATCCCAATTTGAATGAACTCTACGTGTTCATATGTATACAAATAATACCTCTTAGATGTGTATAATAAGTTCATGAGTTAGAAACTGAAGCCAAAATGCTTCATGTCCTTTCACCTTCTCATGGATCTTTCATGATTATCTCTACCTTTCCAATAACTATATTTGTCCTTTATAATCCTTATATACCATCAAAAACTCAAATAAACTACTAAATTGAAGCCAAATGTCAAAAATGGTATAATATATGTAGCTTTGAAGGTCAGCATTCAAGGTCAAAAGATGAATAGTCATAGTTCTATAGGTCATCAATGGCTCTCAAGATCACCTAACAAGAAATTTTACCAACTTATAAAGGCCATAAATTTTGTATACAACCTCAAGATGACATGATATTTTTTTGAAATTATCTTTTTAAAGAATAATAAAACATGTAATTGAAAATTATTTTTGAAACCAAAAATATTTTTTATCCTATACAACATAAACTAGCATTTTATAGGTCTCAACATTATGTACATTTCTCAATTTTTATAGCTAATTATTCTACCAACTAAGTTACATGATAAAAATAATAAAAATTATTATCATTGAAGAAACATAAAAAGGATAAAAATATTATCCTATTTATATTTTCCCTTATAGGATCCTACATAAAATTAGCAGTGTTGAGTACAAGTTGGAAATACCCCAATCCACTTGCCTACATCTAATATTTCACATATCTTGCATAAACAAGGTAACTAGACACAAAGTTTCTACCTAGAATGAGTTAATAGAATTGGATGAAGAAGGATAAGTAATTTTATAACCTAATCAAATCTTACATGCACACACATAATAATGCTAAGAACAAAAGAGCTTAAGGAGTATTTTATCAAGTGGAATAATTTTAACAATGAAGATGTAACATGGGAGGATGAATATTTTCTAAAGTAATATCTAAAGTTGTTCAATGTTGATGGAAACATTTTTTTTAAGAGGAGGGACAGGTTACTCCCTTAACATATAACATTTATAGATATATGTTTGTTCTACTTGTGGCTTACATAACCTCTCATATTATCTTGTCACAATTATCTGTGTTATTATATTATTAGTAGGGTTAACTTATAGAATTATTTAACCTTAAAAATGGATGAGGATCCTAAATTTTGAGAATATAGGGTTAATAAATATAAATTATAATGTACAAAAGTGATAATCAGATCTAAAATAGTCCAATTGGGTGTTAAACATAGATATAAACATACACTAAATTTTATATGCTGATAATATGTTAAATATAGAAAATACAACTAAAATATGTATATGAATGACAAATAAGTAATATACTTAGTTGTATTTAATGCTAACATAAGGCTAGATCTAAAAAAATTATAAAAGAGACTTGAAGGATATTATGGAATAGTCATCAAATTCAAGATTTGAAGCTTCTAGATCTCTAAACACTAATGTCATCCTAGGATGCTTGTGTCGATGTTAGTGTAGAGGTTCAACACAAGTGTCTTATACATAATAACTCTTGGAAAAAGATTAAAAAAACACCTATATGAATTTGGGTTTGACTTTACCTTAATTTTGATGTATTCAGATCTAGGTCATGGACTATCATTCCTCATGATTTTATAAAAACCTAGTTATTCATCTTCATAGTGACCTTGGGGGAAAATGGGTTAGTGGGTACATAGTGTCGATCTAACCCCAAATACCCCTTTGTCAATGATAATTATCTACATGGTTAATAATCTAAAGAGGGCCTTAGACTAATGTAGTTATCTTCTATATGTTGGAATATATGTTAATCATGCAATATATGCAAATAAATTACAATAATGACCTAGCTCGTAATTTGGTAAATTAAGCTCTTACACTACTCCTTAGTACTTTAGACCTATAGATGTGTTATAATATGATTGGTATCGAAATAGGGAAGCTTTGTTTAATTGATTTCTCTTTAAATGCTATTTGATAAGAATACTAAGTATTATTCCCATGTTTCTAGGTGAGGAATGAATGAGGGTTGATCTTATATTTATATTAATCCCTTTGGAGAATTAACTGATATTAAAGCACTTAGGCTGACTATTATGATACATTTAATTTTAAAAATGGATGAATTTAGGGCAATAAACACTTGTGTTGGGTTAGGACACTAATGTCAATACTAGTGTTTAACATATATGTTACTGTCTATGGATCAGGAAAGTAGGTACAGGTTCATAACTTGCAAAGATGGAAGATAAGTACATTTTAAGCATTTTGGGAATGATATAAGCCTTAGATAATCAACATAAGATTGGCTGAACCAAGAGATAGGATAGTGGGCATAAGATAAATTAGATACAAGACTTGAATAAGTAAGAAAAGGTTTATAACTAAGAAGAATAGCCAAGGTCTAAGTTTTCTAAGTGTACAAGACTAAGGTGTTATATAATCCATAAATATCATATTATTTTACCCTCTTAATGAAATTTATAGTTTAAAGTAAAGTAATGTATACATGGGTGTGTATAACACACCTTATATTTGTATATGCCCAACTTAAGTGATTTTTTGGTGACTGACCTAGAACTAAGAGCATGTTATATTATATAATTAGTTCATACAATCTAGAATTGAAAGAACTTTCAATAGATTGAAATTGAAAGAAAAAGGTTTAAGAGTACATGTGTATTGATATAACCTCCTTTCCCTTTGGTAAGTTGATTTGAAAAATATGTAGCATTGTAAGGCTTTAAAATTAATATTAGGACAAATATAGATAAATCTTTAAAGTGCATATATCCAAGGAAACACACACACACACACACACAATTGATACTTGGTAGTTGAAAATAATTAAACTATGTTGCCCAATCATACTTATAACATGGTGAGGATGGATGATAAAATCAATTCTAACTTGAAAAATTAGAAAGATTGAATTATTTAATCACCTCAACCATACCAAAAATTGAACCAACTACGATAGTAGACTAGCTTAATAAAGTATCTAAAAGTTTGACCAAGGTATCAGTTTGTAAATGAGTTTTTAAATATAGTACTTATTTTTATTTTGCAATATTATATACAAATTGCATAGCACATGCACCTTCAATATGGTGACCATGCATTCTATTATATGCACATTAATATTTGGATTTATGTAAGGGACATAAAGGAGGTGCATCAATAAAATTATTTAAAAGTATATCTTTTATAATCTCACTTGACCTCTTAATAGGATTTTATTCACTTGTAGAATTATTATCATTATGTGCCTTTGGTTTTGTATTCTAATATTGATTTTTACTAGGCAGATAATTGGTATGAGAATATACAAATACATGGTTCATAGTAACATAATGTGGGTTATTCATGTATGTTATCTAATTTTGTAACTCTTTTAATAACTTATCATGTTGGTAATTTGATATTTTAGGGCTTCACAAGCACAAACCCTAGGTATTTAAAGTTGATTTCCTTGATATGAATGTATAAGATGGTCCACATTACCCCTTGGATAAAAAATAATCTAGACATGGTTAGAGGGATTAGAGACATCACCCTAATTAGGCTTATTAGGAGTAAGAGGATGTTTTTTATTCACTTAAAATGTTTTAAAAATTGTTATGAGAGAAGGATAAATAAGAGAAACAAATGTCAAGGAGAAATCAATCATTATAGTAAGGATATATCAATTTTACGCTATTAGTTGAGTTTTTTGAAAATTTGAGATAGGTTTTTTGAAAAATAGGAAATGAGATGAACCCATAAAAATAGGGAAATAAAGGTACAATATACGACCCATAGGTTTAAATTTACTAAAAATAATAAAATGCTAAATTTGAATAATTCATTAAGTTCACCAAATTTTTAACCCTAAAATAGATGAGGATCCTAAATTTAGAGTATATAGGGTTAATTATATATAAATAATAATGTACAAGGTAATAATCAGATCTACAACAAGCTAATTGGTTGTTAAACTCAAATATAAACATACACTAAATTTCTTATTTTGAGAATAGGCTAAATATAGAAAGTACAACTAAGATATGCATGGAAATGACAAATAAGTAATACAGTTATCTAGTTCTAATTATAAAATAGGGTTAGATCTAGAATAGGTAGAAAGCAGGTTGGAAGGAGATTTTAGAATAATCATCAGATTGTAGATCTATCATTTCTAGAGCTTAAGACATTAACATCATCCTAGGGTGGCTACATCGATACTAATTTATAGGCTTGATTCAAGTGTCTTATATGGAATACCTAAAAAACAATGATGTGACCACTTGGATTATTTTAGGTTTGACCTTGCCTTCACTCTAATGCATTCAGATATGGGTCTTGGATTATCGTTCCTCATGAATTTACAAAACCCTAGTTCTTCATCTTTATAGTGACCTTAGGGGAAAATGGGTTAGTGAGCTCATGATGTTTATTTGACCCAAATACCAATATATTAATGATCATTGAATACATATCCAATACTCTAAATAGGGACTCATAATTATGTAGTTCTCCCCTATTTATTGGCATGTGTATGAATCATGAAATATAAACAAAGCAAGTAAAATAATTACCTGGCTTATAACTTAGAAAATTAGGCTCTTAGGATTCTCCTTAGTAATATAGACCTATATATGTTTTTTTATTATTAATGGTATGGAAATAGTGAAGTTTTAATGAATTGAGTGCTCTATGAATGCTTTTTGGTAAGAATACTAGGTATTATTCCTATGTTGATAGGTGAAAAATGAATGAGGGATGATCTTATATTTATATCAATCCCTTTGGAGAAGTAAACTGAATTAAATCACTTAATATAACCATTAGGATACATTCATTTTCAAAATAGATGACTTTAGGTCACTAGACACTTGCATCAAGTTAAGACACTAATGTTGATGTTAGTGTCTGTCTCGAATGTTAGTGTCTAGGAAAAAAGAAAGTAGGTATAGATTCAAAACTTGTAGAGATGGAAGATAAGTATAGTTTAAGAATTATGGGAGAGATATATTCCCTTGGTTATCAACATAAGACTATTCATACTAATAGATAGGGCAATGGGTATAACATAAAGTAGATGCAAGACTTGAAAAAGAGGGAATAGGTCTATAACTGAAAGGAAAAGCCAAGGTGTGAGTTTTCTAATATAAAATGCTAAGGTGATATGTAATCTATAAATATAATATATGGGAATAGCTATGGCATAATTAGATATATATATGAGTTATTAATTAGTCTTTGATCATCATATTGTAAACTATGATCTTATTTTATTTTTGTGGAGGTTTCCACTTGAAGTGGCTAAATATATTTATCAAGTATTCTACTCTTCCAACAATTATTGTTGTGGATCTACTTATTATTTACATATTTTTGTGATATATTGTTCCATTTATATCAATCATTTAAGTAATTTTATCATATTAATAGGGAAATTAAATGTAGCTGAAATCATGAAAAATGCATGAAAATTCAAATCTCGATAATTAGTTTCAAAAACATTAAAACGGTGACAAAATTAGTGCTCTATTTATGAATTAGATAATATAACCACCATTGTGTTTTTTCAAACCACTGAATGGTTTCATATCCACTGCAGTGATTACATGAACCTTTATGGTGGTTTCACCATGGTTCAAGAATTTTTAAAACATGAATGGATAAAGGGTGAAAAAGAAAAATTTGAGGTTTGCAATAGCCATAAAAGGGGTAAAATATAAAAAAATGGAGAGGACTAGGTTTGAGGATTTTTTAATGGATATCATTACATCATAATTGGATTTTTAATAAAATGTTACACCATGCAAAATTTGGGCCTATACACATACTTAAAACACTAAATGTTGTTATACTTAGGTACAAAATTTCCTACTTTATCCTTTTAATCTAATATTGTCAATACTAGAATAAAATGGGGGAATTTAGAGACACATAAATTCAGTATTATACCCTTTAAATTTTTTTATAAAACCTCTCCTTAACATACATGACTTGTGCCTACACAAATAACTCTTGCACACCCTTCTCTCCTATCCATTCATCTTTTTGTGAGATTGGCTTTCCCAATTTTCCATCATTCATATATAAGATATCCCTAGTTTGTGTTTAATTGATTTATTATCCTAAATATTCAATTTTCATACTTCATATCACTATTTAATTCTTTGTGGATAGTGATGAAAATAATTAAATTTCGATGGTTACCCACAATGTCTACCTTGGCCAATAGTGTCCCAAGTTCTTCAAACAACTATTTTTCAAATTCAAAACCTTCCCTTGGGTTGGTGTTGACCCAATTTTAATTTTAGTCAAATTGGATCAAATCCTAAATTTTTTTAACTTTTTAAGAATTTTTATATATGTCCTATAGGGTCTCATGTTGGTCTAAATTTCTTATCTTATCCCTACTCTAGTCCTTGTTGAAGCCCATCCTCCTTGTACTAATCAAGTCAACAAAATTCAACCTTGGTAAAACTTGTCCAAAGGTTAAAATTGTGTTATAAATATTCTAATATGGTAATTTAGGTGTCCTAAGGTGTTTTTAAGTCATATTTATCCTTTACCATGTTTTATATGCAAAAATATGCCTTTTAGCCACTTTTATAGCTCAATTAATAACATATACAGACTTTATAAGGAATAATATTTGTCACAAAGGTGATTTTAAATGTGTAATAGGTTAGGAGATGTCAGGATCTGTTAGTATTTAGTTAAATAAGTAGTTATGTGCAGAAATGGGGAGTTTTCCCTTGATTTTAGGCCCTTTTGGGTACTTGTACGGACTTGGTCATCTCATATTCAAAATAAAAACATATATTAACCTCCCTAAACTAATTTTCATGATTTATTTGTATAGGTTTCATCAGAATATTTAGTTTAATCTTCCATTTTTCCACTTTCTCCTTGCAAGCTAAGAAATGTCACTTTCAAATGCTTGGTGTGGTCCGTAAAGTTGGAGTTGGGAAGAATGATTTTTTGTTTTGAAAATTATATAAGTTTACTTCAAATTAATATTAATAAGTTTCATTTTTGTGTATTCTCCTTTATGAACCATCACTTAGACCCTACGCAACTTTTTATGCACTTTCATCTAAGAGGGGTCACTATTTGCACTTGTTTCAGAAGATTTTGATTTGATTTGATAGTTTTGATGGTTTCATATGTTTTTAAGGGTACTTATACAGGTTTTTCATGGTTATATTGGATTTATAAGTTATCAAATGCCTAGGAAATCCTTTTCTAGGCTTGTTCTTACTTTGGACCATGTTTGTTACCTTTGATCATAAATATGCACCTATAGGTGCCTTAAATGAAGGATTTACATGTAAATATAATGCATGAAAGGTGTATCATATGTTTTTAATTAAAAAATGTGCACGTTATGACCAAATTATGAGTCATGAGGCCTAAACTGTGCACCTCGTTCATATTTTCTTTCTCTATTTGCCCTTTTCACCTTTAGGTAGGTGATTCTCACATTGAAAAATGTGTTTTGAGGATGATATCCAAGTTTTATTGGTATAATTTATCAATTTTAGGATTTAAAAATATAATTAAGGTGTTAGGAGGATTTTAACAAGTTTTCTTGCTTATTTCCATACTTCCTATCTACACACAGTCAATGCATACTTTCAAGTGGCCTAAACAAAGAATATGAGGGTTATTTAGTGACTTTGTGAAACTTAATAAACTCTTATTTTTCCTTTGTATGATGGATTGTCATTATATACCCTTGTGAAGGGGTAAAAATAACAAGGCAAAATTTGGAAATACATGTTGAAGGATAAAGGACTGAGTTATGGAGCTTTTCCCTAAATTGAGAAAATAGAGAACTAGAGGACTTTATGATTACCTTGTCACATGGTGGTAATGACTTATAAGATATATATCCTAGTAAAATATATTTCAACTATCATGGAATAGTCCATTTACAAACTTGAAGGACAAATGGTGGTGGGAAGGTGGTCTTTTGGATTCTCAAAAATGCCTATGAATACACTGAATTCTATCAATGATGTCTACAAGACTTGGAGATGTTAGATAACCTTTAACACCAAAGTTGATCATTGAACCTATAAACGTGATATAATGGTTTCAAATGGTTAAGGAGATAGTTTTGACATGAATCACTATCAGATTAGGGTGTTAAATGGTGTCATGTTCCTCACATTCACTTTCAGTCCATACAAGGGACTGAGAACACCCAGCTACAATAGGATTTCAACTCTTTGAGTAAATTATTGTGTCCTAGGTTGGTAATAAATAATTACCAAGATTTTAATGGTTATATTATTAAACATGGAACTTGAACACATAAAATGTTTTAATATAGTGCTTTGCTCCTCTAGCATACTTTATTTGTACACATGGCTTAAATATGAACTTACAACAAAGAAGCTAGTAGTGAGCTAGTATCAATGTTTGGTGGTGTTTGAAGGTGTATAAAGTGTTTTAAATAATGGTTATGCATGGTATGGCCTAAATTATTAATAACTAATCTTAGAGACACCTTGATCAATGAACAAAACCCCATCTTAACACCTACAGGCAAGGAATGAGGAGTAGTTTATCTCAGTCCAACAGAGTAGAGGATGGGATAATATTGATGCCTTTCATGTTTAAATAAAACATATAAATGAATTAGTAAAGTTTAATGGTATTAAAATAATAAATTAAGGATACATATATCATTCCAAATCTATATCAAATACCTTAAACACCTACAAGTAGAGGAGGATGGGTAATGACTGTCACAATCAGAAAGTGACATGAAAAGGGTCTTAATTGAGGTTCTAGTGGTATTTAAAATTGAAATAAAGAATATATTACATGTATTAAATGATATATAAGTAATGAATTATATTTATACATTTTTATAGGATTAAAAAAAGTCCAAGTACACCTACAGGTGTGACTGTGAGGGAAAACATAGTTATAGCAAGGAGTGAAGGGTTGATCTTGGAGTGTAGAGTGTGAAAAACATATGATTTTGGAAATATGATTGAATATTATCACATATTAATGTTTATTATAACATATTAGTAAATAAATAATGATTCATATTTATCAAAAAGAGATCTTAAACCACACTTACTACAGTCTTGGTCTAATACCTTACACATAGTCTACCTATACAAGTTCAATCTTGGGTTTTGTGTCTTTCAAAGGTATAAATCATGAAATAATGGGTCAAAATTTGGTAAATAAAACCAGTATTAATTTAAAAACCTCTTAAAATGTTTAATTTTATGGAACAAACAAAGGAACATGCCTCTCTTCTATCTCAGAGATAGGGCACTTTTGCCTTACATGAAGAGGCAGTTTTGAGGGAAAAAGCTAAAATGATGAGCCAAAGGTAAATAAAGCTACTAAAGGTGATTTTATAAGATGGGAAACACATAATAAAATATTGGAAACTATATATAAGGTTTGAATACTAACATGGTGGTCTAGACAAGGAGGTCTGTAGGCAGACCTAGTGAAACAACATGCAAATCGAGCCTCAAAGGAGGGACCATTTTTAGTTTTGGCCTTAGTTAATAATTTAAGTGATTTGTATCACCTTAATGGAGGTAAAAATTAAGTTTTTTAATCTTATATTTATGTAAGTTAATTAAAGAGGCTTGAGCTGCAAAGTTCCATGTAAGGTCTAGTAAGCCTAGTCTAAGCCTAGTGCCTAAAAGAGAGTTCCACCATTTTTAGGACTAGATGACCATTAAAGCCTATTTAATAAAGTTTATGGGAAGTTAAAATAGGTTTTATAACCATAATATGTAGATGAGGCCTCCAAAAAGCCATTTTTTTGGCTTAATATGCATTCAAACCCTATCAAATATGTAAGAATAACCCAAGTAGCCAATTTGAGATGCTCATATCACACATAACACTTTGAATGGGACCTTGAGTGGTTTTTTGATGATGAATAATGTCATCAAGAATCATTTAGTGTAATTTTTTAAAATTTATAACATGTCATGGCTATGAACAAACATTAAGACCAGAAGTGACTAGAATCCCTTTCAATCCCTTGTTAAGGACACGATGGAGAAGATGAGGCAAATAAAGTATCCATAAGGGTTAGAAAGGAAATGAAAACAATTTTAGGATGAAAATGACTCTCTAGTGACATGAAACATGCTAATTTTTTTGTACTACACCTGTATGGATGGTATAGAATAGGGCTTATTTTGAAAACAAATGTGGGTTTTACAGGTTTGGAAGACTTTCAAGAGACTAAATCACTTCTGAGAGAAATTTTAGGACCTTTTATAATTCCTCATATCAATTTTATGAATTATATAATTTCCCAAAGTCTATCTACCATCTCTTTCATTTCAACCAGTCTAGTGGGCAAATAGTGAACACGTAGGAAAAAGTGGTGAAACTTCAATTGGGAATCCTTTTAAGGATTATTTTATGAAATTGGTGATATGGAAACCATTGAAAACATGTCATACCTATTTTTGGAAGGATAATATTGTATAATTTGGAATATTTTAGTTGCCAAATGTGAGAGGTGCATGAAGAAAAGTCATTTTGGGATTGTTTGAGATGATTGTGCATGGATAGAAGAATAAGAATGATCACAAGCCACTCCAATGCATGTGAGGTTTTTTTTTTAACCCCTCACACTTTTATATATTATACTAACTATTCTTATGAAGTGATGAGGTAGTTTTGAAATGCAAATCATGAAGGGCAGTTTTTTGTGCAAGGAAATGATTTTTTAGGCTACTTTGCAAGAGTTAGATTGTTTTAAATGACACTTTTATCTCTTGAAATTTCATGTATCACCCAATATATCTCTTACATGAACAAATAATTTATATTTTTATTGGGACAAGTGTGTAATGACTCTCTCTCTCTCTCTCTCTCTCTCTCTCTCTCTCTCTCTCTCTCTCTCTCTCTCTCTCTCTCTCTCTCTCTCTCTCTCTCTCTCTCTCTCTCTCTCTCTCTCTCTCTCTCTCTCTCTCTCTCTCTCTCTCTCTCTCTCTCTCTCTCTCTCTCTTCATATTATCTATATAAACTAGCCTTTTTGGCATTGTATTGGATATTTCCACCTTGGTATGGTGAATCCCTACAAATGTTTTTCCTTGATATAATAAATATATATTTTTTACCTTATTAAATATTTCATTAAGTGTACATAAATGTTGTTGGTCTTGTTCAAGTTTAGCTTAGTTTACCTTTACATGTTACTCTTCCTAGTACCTTATGTTTTATAATATATCTTTTTAAAGTCATCAATAAGTGTCTAATGTTTATATTTCAAGTTTATTGAGTATTATATTTAATATTGTGTCTTATAATGCCTATTTTCTAAGTCTTCCTAGCCTAAGTTATCTCCAAGACCCCATGCTTGAAACATTGATGTGAGAGAGAAGATTATCATTGGATGAATTGTATGTGAAAACTTCTCCTTAGTTCCAAGTGTAGGTTAAAACATGTGAGTAGAGAATGTATTTGGTTTATAACCTCTCATATATTATATTTTATTTCATATATTTGTATCCCTTTTTATCTCCCCAATTGTTAGTAGTAGGATTGAGTTATAGTGATGCATCAAGGGGAACTAGCCCCTAATCTAGAGATCCACCTCACATTTAGTGACCCAAAACCTTGAGGTGGTTCCATTATGCCACTTTAACAAGGATATACTTTCCATCTCCTCATTTTTTTCAAGTTCAAGTGACAATAGTTGGCTCACATATTATGATAAAATCTGTGTGTGTGTGTGTGTGTGTGTGTGTGTGTGTGTGTGTGTGTGTGTGTGTAAACACATCAGAGATTTAGATGCATAATTAATAAGTAGAGGTATATATCAATGGCATATAATATAGGTGAGACAACCTCCAATATATGTTAAAAATCCATAATTGATATTCATTAATGATGAACACCCCAATACACAAATCCTCTTCTTTTCACTCTCTATGATAATCCTTCAAAATACTCTATATACAATATTTACTACACATAAATATAAATAATAATATTAAAAAAATCATGAGTGTATACACCCCATTTAGCTGCATTTCATGTTTATAGTGGAATTTAGATTGATTTCTACCAAACAATACAAATTAAGCCTATAAATCACCAAAATGTTCAAATTCCTCCACGCATGGGATATAATTATCCATAAATATGTTGAGGCTTCCTCATTTTGGGTATTATCCTGTATGTAATGATAACTATCTTGGATTCAACCCTAGTCAAATTACAACCTAGAAAATTAATAAATTATCCTTTCAATCTATTAATGCAAAACACTAAAAAAAATCCTAAATGCCAAAAACCCTAAGCAAGATTAATTAAAAATCAAATTCAATTAGGGAATTAAATTTCATAAAAAAATTAATTTTTCAATAAAGATGAGGTCATAGTCAAAATAATTAATAATATATTTTATAAATTCTAAAATTAAAATAAAAGGTGAGTCACACCTCATAAATATATTCTATGAGTTGTTAAGGCTCATAAATATCTTCTATATTTTTTCAAGCCTTCATAATTGCTTTGACACAACCCAAGGTTAATCTAAAGTTGACCAATGTTAATCTAGACTCAACCAAGGTTAAAATTAAACCTAACTTCACTTGAGTTAGAATTATTTTTAGAACCTATAAATACAAGTGCTATTGTCCCTATCTAAACAGGCTCTCAAACCAATGTTATAATGTTAGATTGATTACAAAGAAGATTCACCAAGTCAAGCCTCAAGTGGTCTTAGAGAAGTTATTCCCAAATGGAAATTTCATTGATGAAAGTCTCTATTACCCACAAGATGAGCATGAACATCCTTTATGCCAATGAATGAGCACTAGTTTGACATTGGAAGTAAGATAATCTTGTATTTATCTTCTATTTGTAATTGTTTTCATTATTTCAAGTTAACCCAAGTAATTATTCAAGACTATTTTAGTTTATATTATATTTTTTGATTTTAATTTTATTTTGATTTCAATAATAATAAAATAATGAAATTTGGCTCTTTAGATTCCTAATGATACATAATGGCATGCCTAGTGAGACCAGACACTCCACATGGACCAAAGTAGTGACATGAAACCTTAAAAATATCACTCATAACATCAAGTTTTTAGTTTTATCATTTAATTTCCCATCATTTTAATTATTTTTTAATTAGTGAGTTCACCCTGATAAATGATGACTTCACTTATTTTGTCCTCTATTTTGTGATTGTTTATTTTCTAGGAAAATAAAGACTTCACTCTATTTAGAAAACAAAGACTTCATTTGATAGTGAAATTGGTGACTTTGGCAAAGGAAAATAGTGACTTTGTTCCTACATTTTGGTATCTTCACCAAGTAATTCTTCTCATAAATTTTGGTGACTTCACTCATTTTTTAGACATAAATAATCACTTTGATTAACTTCATTGGTGTTTTCATGCCTGATAAATAATGACTTCACTAGATCCTATTTTCTATCTATTCATTTTCAATAAGAAAATAGTGAATTCATTATGTTCAAAAAATAGTGACTTCACTCTATTTATAAATCAATGACTTCACTTTGTGTGAAAAACTTGAGAGATTGAAATTTAAATTTTCTTTTTGGCAAACTCTTTTTCATAAAGATAAGTAAACCCCCTAATATTTTTTGTAAGAAACTAAGTCAAGAAAAGGAGGTTTAAACACTTAAAAATTTCATTCACACTTATGTTTTAATGCTTAATTTTTTCTTAATGACTTTCCTTTTTGCCTTTCAAAGTTCCAAGTGAAAACAACAAAGCCAAGGGGCCAAATTTAAATTCACATATTGTTTGGTGCTATAAAAAGAATAACCTCATTATATTAATGATCTTAAGAGGTTTTTTCTTTTGCTTGTTCATGTTTTCAAAAGTAATTAGTTTCCATTTATTATATTAATTTATTTTTGGCAAAATGAACTTCATGTGTATGCTCTCCCATTGTCCCCTTTAGGGAACTTGGGTGATCAAAAGTGATTTGTTTCTTACTTTGTCTAGTTGAGTCTAGAAAGGGAATAAATTTCTCATATTCTCTCTCCAATATTTTAATGACTTGGGTGACCCATAAATGACCCTAAATTTATTCTAATTTTTCATTTATTTCTTTTTCTATATTAACTTATGGGTAGAAGTTCATCACCTCCTCATAAGTTATTTAATGGAGTGTTGACCTATGGTTTCATCTCTTAATATCATTCCAACCCCACTTTGTAGTGGGGTATATAAACTAGGCACATGATACTAGAATTGAATAGTGGCTGAGTGGTTAGCTTGGTCATTATAATAAAAACCAAAATCAATTCATGCTAAACATCAAAATTTACTAAGTAGTACATATTTAAAGTTGTTGTGTAAAGGACTAGACCTTTTCATTATAAGTTAGAAAGTTTTAATCCAATTGATGTGATGTGCCCTTATGTTATCCACACTTGGGACCATTTAGATCATTTCAAAAATTATAGACTTTAGTAAACCCCACTTTTCCATGAAATATCCTACCAAATACCAAGTGTTTAGTCATTCCAAGTTACTTATCATTTACCAATTCTTGGGATAAAGAGGGGGGATTTAAAAACCCTACCTCTATGTGCTCTTTAAATTTTATATTAACACTTAATTAGTTTCAAGATTGGTATATCGATGGGAAATTTGATGGAATCTATGCATAACTTATCAATTTTAGGGTAGGATGTACACTTAGGTGTTTTTTATATTATTTTTACTTGCATTTGTTATAAGGTAAAATTTTAATTTTATTTCAAAACCAAATCAAAAACTTTTAGAAAAAATATGAGTTGTAAACCACTTTGAACCAAGATGTGTTATGTTTCCAAATCACTCAAAACATTTTCCTTACATTGAGATTTCAAAAAGCCACTTTTGTACCACTTGTTCAAAGGACTATTGTCATTTTATCCATTTTATTCCAAAACACTTGTCTTGTTCAAAACCAAGTTCAAAACCCATGCATGCCTTTATTTCCAAAAATGTTTAGTTATGTTGCCCATTTGAGTCTAGGCCATTGTTCATTTAAAAATACAAGTCTTTTAAAATATCATTCAAAATATATCTTTTAAATTTCCAAACTAAAATAATTGGTTTTACTTGAGTATTGTTTACAACTTGGGACATCATGAATCACCTTTTTTATCTTTAGATTATGCAAGTTATGTTGATTTTAGTTTGATTTTTAAAGACCTTTGCCTAAATACTAACTATGTTATTTGTTTCAAATTAATATTTTTAGACTTGAGAGTTTTCCAAGTTTCTATCCTAGACTAAATTATGTGCCAAGACCTATTTCATGTGACTAAATCAAGTTTGTTTTCAAATGCCTATCCCAAGTTTGTTTATGTCAAGACCTATTTTTCATTCCTAAATTGAGTTTATTTTTAAATGCTTATCCCATGTTTTTTCAAGACTAATTTCACTTAGAACTAGACCAAGTTTATTTCCATGTCCAAATTGACCACATTAAAATCTAAGCCTTTTCCAAACACAAGTATTTCAACCAAATTATACCATCATGCTAAGTCAAGGTTTATTTTTAAACCCACATTCCAATCCAATTAGGATCATTTTTGACCCATTTTGGACCATTCCAATCATTTTTAAATCCAATCTAGACCTAGACCAAGTTCATTTCATAACCAAGACAAAGTTCAACACCATTTTTTATAGACTAAAACTAACCTATTTTGGATAATTTTTAAACAATGCCATGAAAATTATCATATGTTGAAACCACCCTTCTTTTGGCCAATTAAAGTACCAAGTTTCCTTTTCAATGATAATGGTACCCAATCTACTACTTATGTGATAATCCCCCTTTAGCTTGCATTAGCAACCAAGCTCTATAGTTCCCAAGTATTACCATTTTATGCCCTCTTCCTTTGGTCTACATTAATAACCAAGGTCTGTATCACCCAAACATTACCATTTCCAACCCTGCTACATTTCCCTACATTAGCAACTAAGCTCCACAACACCCAAGGATTGCCATTTTAGGTCCTCCTCCTTTAGTTTGTATTAGTAACCAAGATTTGTAATGCCCAAGGATTATCATTCTAAGCCCTCCTCCTTTATCATGTGTTAGCAACCAAGATATGCAGTACCCAAGGATTACCATTCTAGGCCTTCCTCCTTTGGCCTACATTAGCAACCAATCTCTTCAATGCCTAAGTTTTTTCATTTTAGGCCCTTCCCCTTTTATTTTATATCTAGTAGCTCATTATCTCAATAAGGTTGCACAATAACACTATGCATATTAAAATTACCATCATAGACCCATATTAAGTCTTTGTTGATCCCATATTAGATGAGCCTATTTCAAAATATCCCATTATTGAACTATAGGTCATTACTCATCCATTACCAAACATTCCCCACTTTAAAAACTCTAATCTAATGTTTGAGCCACAATAGAGCCAATCATTACATCTCCAATAACTATCATTTCCTCTCCAAGAACTATCATTTAAAGACAAAAATGTGTCCAAATATGATATTTTGCAACCAAATTAAACCAAGGCCAAGATAACCAATCAAACTCTGATATTTTTGTTGAAACACCTATTTGTGATGATTTAACATGTGTTGAGTTAGCCTTAAACCATTTCCCTATCTTTGAGGACCCTCACTTTGATAAGCCAATCTATGTGGAGTTTCTTATTAACCTTTTCCCTTTTGTTAAGGAGTCTCACTTTGACAAGCCAATCTTTGTTGAGTCACCCTTCAACCATTGCCTTATATTTTAGGTGCCTCATTTTGATAAGCTAGTCTCTATGGAGATATAAGTTGACCATTTCCCTTTGTTTGAGAATCCTCACTTTGATAATCCAATCTTTTTTGAGTCCTTATTAGAAGCCCCTATTTATAAAGATCCCATTTCTCAACTATAGGCCATTAAGAGTCCTTTACCACCACACCAAAAGAATAATCAACATTAAATTTTGGTTCTATTTTTGAATTGATATCATATTTATCATTAGAAATAGAATCAACATTAGTATCAACATCAGATTCAAAGTCCTTTGATTTAGACTCAAATTTAGAGTAAAAATATATTAGTGAATGTTATAACATTGGTTACACACACCTTGAAAATTAGTTTGAATATATTTGTGGTCCTTCCATATTTTTTGAGGATGATTACTTTATCATCAACACAAGTTTTCATAGTATCTTTTATGAGGATTTTTTTATCTCTTCCCATTCTATTATTATTCCAATTTATATTAAAACCAACTAATCTAGCCATTACATTGACATTACACCTCCCACGAGTGTCAATTAGGACTGACAAAATCACACATTTTTGAACTACATCCATGGTAACATATAATTTATATAATATTAGGGGGAGTACAACCACATTCATGTAAAAAAAGAAAAATATCATAATGAAACCTTTTTGGAGGTGTTAGTGGTTAATCAAAGTTGAAACTTAGCATCTTATAGTGAAACCTTGTTTGATGTGCTAGAAGACAATCAAATTCAAAATTCAACATTCCTTAGTGAAAAATTCCTTGAGGTGCTATGAAATAATAAAGACAACTTTATTTGTGAAAATATATTTGAGGCACAAATAGCTAAGCATAATAGTTTTTCATTACTTGATGAAGACATTATTGAATATAACATCAATATAGCTTCCGATCTAATTCATAATTAAATGGAAACATATCTTAGTCTTAGACAATAGAAAAATTTGGGGGTCCTATCAAAAACATATTGAGAATTTTTTGGCCCCACCAAAAACAAAATTATGTCAAATCCAAAATCAAAAACATTGTGTGTGCCTAAAAATTCCAATATTCATTTATTTCCCAGCCATTATACATTCCATTATGATCTATTTCTCCATTACATACCTATTTTACATTTCTAACTTATACATTTAAGCCATTTTCCATCCTTATTTATCATCCCTAGAAACACTTTCCTTTACAGAGGCTACAAAGACATCTTGTCTCAAAGTTTGAAGGAAATAAAATCAAAGACCAATGAAGATTGTAATAACATTATTAAATTTCAAATCAGTTGTAGGTTCTTGATAGTGCAACTATATAGAAGGGGTGTGGACTAGCAATTTACAATAATTGACTATTTTGGTTGTATCATATGTTGATTAGGATGTGCATCTCCACATCAGTAGGAATAGAAGAATCATACCTTGCCTTGCCCTTTACCTTGAATTACCATTATTTAATTCCTTTCATTTTACATTACCCTTGCCTTACCATCATTTCATACCCTACCATTTACCTTGTCCTAACTTTTACCTTGCCTTACCCTTATTTCATGCCTTACCATTTACCTTACCATTTGCCTTCCCTTTTCATTTGCCTCACCTTACCATCCTTTCATACCTTATCATATGTTGAACTACATTGACTTGAGTTACTTTGGGACTATGTAGGTAGGCTCAATTTATATTGAGGTTAGCTTACTCACCCCTTTTACCACACTCTCACTATTTTACAAGTTATACAATTATATATTTTGTAATATTCCATTGAGTTGAGATACTAAAAAAAACCTAAACATTTGAAACATTTCCAACCATTCCTTCACTATAATGTATAAATACATTAACTTGAGGTCCTTCAACACTATATATTCAATGCTCAATTTACATTAAGGTTAGCTCAGTCACCCCATTTTCTACATTCTTGCTATTTTATGAGTTAGACCATTTTATATCTCATAATCTTCCATTGAGTTGAGATACCAAAAAAACCCAAAACATTAGAAACATTTTCAACCATTATTCTATTTTAATGTGGAAATATAATGAATTGAGGTCCTTCAAGATTATTTAGGTAGTATTCAGTGTTTTTTTAGGTCATCTTAGTCACCCCTTTTTCCATAAAGTACAAACCTCATCATTTTATGATTAAAAAAAGACACATTCTCTATTTTACGAGTGGTATCTTGTCAAACACTACTTATTTAAGGTACCCAAAACATTCCAAAAACATTAAAAATATTTCAAACTTATAATTTGGAAATGGCTTACAATTTCCTAGAGAGATATAAAGACCCAAAATCCAAAAACATTTGTCTTATCCTAATCTTAGTCAACAATCCATAATCCACCCTACTAGGTAAAATTAATTATCAATTCCAATCCATTCCACTACCATTGGGGGTATAACCTTCCCTTTTAATGTATCCTTTCTTAGGGGAACCATCCAATTCACACTTTTAGGCCAAGCTCACAACTTTCATCTTACTAGGGAAAATCAAAGCGTGTAGCTTATAGAAGGATATATTATCCTCAAATGTCATTACCTTGCATATAGATTACTTGGGGAAACCATTTATTTATCATTCCATTGAGACTTCACACATAGATATTGACTTGGTTAATGGCAAGATACTTTTTATTGATTTTATTTTCAAGATTCATGTGTGTTTATTTGCGTGTTTATTTACATTCATTAGTGTGCCTTGAATTAGTGTATATGTGTTCATTGGGTGATTTCTTGAACATTTAACTTAATTTCATCTGTATTTATATGTCAACATTATCATCATGGATTTTATCATTGGTATATTATCTTTAATTATATATTGGATCAGAAGTCAGTCCTTATACACATTATGGCCAGGTCATCATGGTGCATACAATCATGTGCTATAACAAAAATAAGGATAGTGGAACTTGTTGACGCTGGAAAGTGCACCCAGCGGCAGGAACACAGATTCCTGCCCTCTCCCCGCAACATGGAAACCCCTCTCTCGCCTGTGGGATGGCGAAGCAGGAGAGGAGAGTCTCTAGATATGGGCTAGTTCCCTCTGATGTATCTTGTTTGTTTCAGGTAATGCAAAAATATAGATATATAGGTATACACTTGGGGGGGGGGGGGTGAAAAGAGAGAGAAAAGCTTGAAAACAAACAGCCTACTCTAAAAGAGGTGATACACCAAAAATAGGTGACCTTCCCACATCCACTCTCAGGATCAGACAAAAACATACGTACACTCAGATCTAGCAGAAAAGACCAGGTCTCTGGGATGACAGGGAGGTTCTTATGGGAAGCACAAGAAATAGGGACTCACCAAGGTGATGAGAAACACACACTGTAAGTGACCTCACCTGTTCAATACCTCTGAAACAGAACTCTACTCCTGGTAGCATCAGACAGTGGCGCTTCGTAGATCACAGGTTTGCTGGTGTTGAACCTGTGAGAGCATCAAGAGACAATGACTGGACACAAATTAACATTCAATGCATACACTGATAGATCCATCCAAATAGAGGTAAGAACTATATTTTTATTGATTCAGGTGGGAAATTTGCAGAGCAGTGCTCTTTACAAAAGTCAGGAAGATCCCTAGAAAATGACTAAGTCCTTGTATTTATAGCAGAAGAGCCAAGAGAAGTCTCATTGAAAAGTGTGAAAAACACTATTGATGACATCACAAGTCTGCCAAGACCATGTTGGTTGCCTTGTTTTACGTGCTGGTCTTCTCCTTTGGCGGCTGGGTGGGTTTTTTCTTGTGCACTACAGGGGAATTTTGCCGCCCTTTGCATGAACTTCATGTAGGAATACCTGCCGACGTCGGCCGATAAGCTGCCGACGGTGGCAATCTTGCCGACGTCGGTTAAAGTAAGCTGCCGACGTCGGTATAGTTATACTCTGCGTGGCAATTTCCATTTCCCCGCCATGGGGTGGGGTTTTCCATTTCACCGCCATGGGCGGGCTTTTTCATTTCACCGCCATGGGCGGGCTTTTTCATTTCACCGCCATGGGCAGGCTTTTTCATTTCACCGCCATGGGTGGGTTTTTCTGGTTTTTGTGCCTGCCCTTGTGCTGCCGATGTCGGCGGTTCTGCCGACGTCGGTCTCTGTAAGGTGCCGACGATGGCAGTATTAACGACATCGGCCGATGTCTTTGCTTTTCTTTGTGTTGTGGGTGGCGAATTTGCCACCCTCTGCATTTTCTTCATAGACGGGCTCATTTTACCCGCCCTTGTAGTGGGCAGCGATTCTGCCGCCCTCTGCATTTTTTCTACCTCTTTTTTGACTAAGTGTCGAAACTTCATTTTTTTCCCCCTTTCTTCCCTTGTGGACATCTGAAGATTCTGTCCTTCACTGCGTATTCTCTGCAACGGCACTGTCAAGACCTGAAAGTGGACCTTGCAACCTGAAATGACTGGGCCTGCGAAGCAGGTGTAGGAGGTGACCGAGATTTTGCCTGAGGGGCAAAATTGGGTCAACAAATTGGTGACTCACGGGGGAAGCGTGCCTGCTATGCTTAGAACCCAGTTGCCTTACATATCCATTGGGTGCGGAGTCGGATGGTGACTTTGAAGCGAGTTCACAACAACTTTTGAAGATTCCAAAATCAAAAATATAGAAATTACCCCCAAACCAAGGGAAACACACAAGACTAAAAACAACTAACTGTGCAAACTGCACTTAGGGAAAATAGGGAAACAACTGAAAGCAAACTATTATATACAACTAGCCAGGAATGCTCGTATCCCTCCTGGATCAAAAGGAAAATTTCTCAAGTCCCCTTCCTGGTGAAGGGACTTATCATGACAGGCAAGTAGCTGAAAGAAAATGAGATTTGGTGACTTGCTCTTCCTGCCTGTCACCTGAGTTGGCTGGAAATTGACGGGATCAAAATCGAACATGCCTCCAATATATACGTACTCTGATTGTTCTGAGAGGCCTGTTGGATGCTGGCTCTTGAAATTGGTGCTCTCCACCAAGAAATCAATGGCTGTCGATTTATCACCGTAAGCCTTTTGATCTGCACAATTCTTCTGCAATGTATCATGGTCTGATTTGTTTCTTTCTGTCTCTTTGAAAACTCTGTCAAACTTGTCCTCTGCTTCTTCGTGGCCTTCTTGAAGAAAGTTGACTGTGGTGATGTCTAAAAGGGGCTCACAAAATGATTGTTCATCCCACAAGACTTCACTTTCTTGTCTAAAGCTCAGTTCTTCAAGGCATTCCTCCAAGAAGACAGACCTCTCCTTTTCCTCTTTGCTGATCAGGTTTTCTAGATTTTCAAAAACATTCTCCTGATCTTCCTCTTTTTTAGGCTCTTCAATGTAGTTATCCTCATCAATACAGCAAGAAAGTTCATCAAACTGAGGGGAAGAGAGCTTACCACGCATTTGTTCCTCTTCGAATTGCTGGAACATCTGCATATACGCAAGGCCTGCATCTTCTCTACTGCTAATAAGGTCTTCACAAAGAGTGTCAATGATGATTTCTTCTTCGTTGTTGCTCATGACAACCTCTTGAAGGACTGCAGATTGGATCTTTTGTTCCTCACCTACCTCTTGCAAAATAGGGTCTTCCTCGAGAAGGGAGGAAGTGGAAAAAACATGTGGGAGAGGGGGCAGCCCTTGAGCTAGAATCGAATGATTCTCCTCCCTCCACTTGGTCAACACCTCGTCAATATCAGGGGCAGCCTGATAACTCTCTTGGAAATGTGTAGGTGGGGTGTGTTCAGGCATGGAATGTGTTGTTTGGTCTGAACCGTCCACCACACATTGGCTGAGGGAATACTCTTTAGAATCCAACTCTGCAATTCTCCTACTCAGATTTTCTTGAAAAATATTTTCCTGGAGGCTGCCAGCATTATCATAGGCAGGCACAACTTCAGCTTCTTCAAGGTTTTGAGAAAAACCTTACTTTTCTTCTTCTTTGCTACCTGATGATTCCACTGTCTTCCCCCAATTTAGGATCCCTGAATTTGAATCTTGCTCCTGTGAACAGGCAGCAACTTTGTTCTCCATGAGGTCCTGAGTTTCTTCTGCAAGGTCTGAAAAATTTAACTCTTTTTCAAGGAGAAGCTTCATCCTAGCCTCTAAGTCTTCAATCTATCTAGCTAGGTTTTCCTGGAAGAGTCTTTCTTGGAGGTCACCAGCATGATCCTCTTCAAAGCTCTAAGCTGGTCCTTGACATTCTTTCCTCCAACTTGGAATTTGCACATCATGCTGGAAAACTTGGGGAGGCTGAGGAATGCAAGGAAAACACTGTTGGTGCATTGGAGGAGCTTCTAGAAGAGGGACGTGCTCGCTGGTAGTATTATTCTCAATGGGAGATTCCTAATCTGAGGAGTTGAAAAGATTGATCTCCATGGGAGGTTGCTCTGATGCCCTCTGGTGTTGGAAGGCTAGGCGTACGGGATTGGGAGGAGCAGTATTTGATGAGTTGGAGTGAGCAAGTGCAATTTGGTAAAATGGATTTGGTGTAAAAGAGGGGGTTTTCTTTAGGTTAGGAGGGGGTACACAAGGCTGGTTGCCTTGAATAGATGGATTTCTCCATTTTCTTACCTCCTTCTTCATGGACTGTACGGCTTGTGCTTGCCTAAACAAGCGCTCCTCTTTATACATCAGCTCCTGCTGATACTTGTGCTGCTCTTCCAATCTATCAATTTCTTTTGTCTGCTTCTCAAATTCCAATGCCACCTCCCTTATAGTTGCAGGGCAACTAGGAGAGCTACTTGAGGGGATTCCATAAATATTTGAAGTCTGATCGATATTATATGAAGGAGAACAAAATCCATGATTTTGTGCAAAAGAAGAATACATACAAGAAATGGATGATTTTTTATGGCACCAGGCTGCTTAACCAGCAGGTTTAACTCATAGTCGCCAGATGCTGGAGAAACTTGATTTGTTGTAACAGGACCAGCATCAGTCCTGAAACCTTACTGCATTGGAAAACTTGTTAAAACAAAAGTCCCACCGGGCGTGCCAGAACTGTTGACGCTGGAAAGTGCACCCAGCGGTAGGAACACGGATTCCTGCCCTCTCCCCGCAACATGGAAACCCCTCTCTCGCCTGTGGGACGGTGAAGCAGGAGAGGAGAGTCTCTATATATGGGCTAGTTCCCTCTGATGTATCTTGTTTGTTTCAGGTAATACAAAAATATAGATATATAGGTATACACTTGGGGGGGGGGTGAAAAGAGAGAGAAAATCTTGAAAACAAATAGCCTACTCTAAAAGAGGTGATACACCAAAAACAGGTGACCTTCCCACATCCACTCTCAGGATCAGACAAAAACATACATACACTCAGATCTGGCAGAAAAGACCAGGTCTTTGGGATGACAGGGAGGTTCTTATGGGAAGCACAAGAAACAGGGACTCACCAAGGTGATGAGAAACACACACTGTAAGTGACCTCACCTGTTCAATACCTCTGAAACAAAACTCTACTCCTGGCAGCAGCAGACAGTGGCGCTTCATAGATCACAGGTTTGCTGGTGTTGAACCTGTGAGAGCATCAAGAGACAATGACTGGACACAGATTAACATTCAATGCATACACTGATAGATCCATCCAAATAGAGGTAAGAACTGTATTTTTATTGATTCAGGTGGGAAATTTGCAGAGCAGTGCTCTTTACAAAAGTTAGGAAGATCCCTAGAAAATGACTAAGTCCTTGTATTTATAGCAGAAGAGCCAAGAGAAGTCTCATTGAAAAGTGTGAAAAACACTATTGATGACGTCACAAGTCTGCCAAGACCATGCTGGTTGCCTCGTTTTACGTGCTGGTCTTCTCCTTTGGCGGCTGGGCGGGTTTTTTCTTGTGCACTGCAGGGGAATTTTGCCGCCCTTTGCATGAACTTCATGTAGGAATACCTACCGACGTCGGCTGATAAGCTGCCGACGGCGGCAATCTTGCCGACGTCGGTTAAAGTAAGCTGCCGACGTCGGTATAGTTATACTCTGTGCGGAAATTTCCCTTTCCCCGCCATGGGGCGGGGTTTTCCATTTCACCACCATGGGCGGGCTTTTTCATTTCACCGCCATGGGTGGGCTTTTTTATTTCACCGCCATGGGCGGGCTTTTTCATTTCACCGCCATGGGCGGGTTTTTCTGGTTTTTGTGCCTGCCCTTGTGCTGCCGACGTCGGCGGTTCTGCCGACGTCGGTCTCTGTAAGGTGCCGACGATGGCAGTATTGCCGACGTCGGCTGATGTCTTTGCTTTTCTTTGTGTTTTGGGCGGCGAATTCGCCGCCCTCTGCATTTTCTTCGTAGACGGGCTCATTTTACCCACCCTTGTAGTGGGCGGCGATTCTGCCGCCCTCTGCATTTTTTCTGCCTCTTTTTTGACTAAGTGTCGAAACTTCATTTTTTTCCCCCTTTCTTCCCTTGTGGACATCTGAAGATTCTGTCCTTCACTGCCTATTCTCTGCAACGACGCTGTCAAGACCTGAAAGTGGACCTTGCAACCTGAAATGACTGGGCCTGCGAAGCAGGTGTAGGAGGTGACCGAGATTTTGCCTGAGGGGCAAAATTGGGTCAACAGAACTTATAAGAAATGTAGTGGGTAGTAATTCTCCTTGTTCACAATTATCAAATCCTAAACATCACCCAAACATAGAGTAATTAAACTAAAAATTAATGGTAATCCTTGATAGTTAGTATGTGCATCCGTATACTAGTAAGTAACCCAAATTCATACCTATCCTTATTATATTTCAACATCAATTCATGATTATAGGTTTATTATGTGAGTTTTCTTTGACCCATTGTGGAAAATAGATACTTATCCCCTACTCTTTGATTAAATAAACTCATTGACCATTTTCATTGTATCAATGCTAATAAGGACAAACATATCCACATTGGTAGGTATAACCAAATAATCCACATTGATAAATTATTATTCTTTTATTCTATTCCTCATTCCATTTTCTCCTACTATTGTGCAAATTACATTGGTATGAGGTCTATGTGGAATATGTGGTAGTGATTAAATATATGAAGTATTTCGAGCCAACTCAACCACTATTATTCTTTCATCCCAATTATTATCTTCTAATAATGTCTTTCATCACTTTGTGCATCCACATATGCCTAATCATTTGTGTCTTCTTCAATTTTTGAAAAATCATCAGACCATTGCTCCTATAATTGAGCCTAATCATATATAATCTATGTCATGGGTTATATTTTTGAGTTATAATTTTTAAACTGACCTAATAAGAAAAAATCAATTTATCACAATAAAATCTACCCTACTGGGGTAAAATAATTATTTAATCTAGGTCATCAAAAGGATTATAATCACCTTTAGTCAAATCATTATTTCAACCTATTTATCATACTGGGGCATATAACTATGACACTAATTATAAATTCCTTCAGGAAAATCAATATTTTAATTAATGTGTGCAATAATTATCTCAATTGGATTAATATCATTCATGGGTTAATTTTGTATGTAATGGGAAATGAAACAGATCTAAAAATCAATCCTATCTCAAAGAAGATAAATCCTACTTACACTTCTGATTGGGGATACATTAGATAGTTTGGGTCATGACCAATATGGATCCATTAGACCTAGATAAGAGATATATTACCATAAATAATATCACTAGGGAGGGTTTTAAAAAATTTAGTGAAGAAAAACTATGTAGTAACCATAACTATGTCATATGTTTTCATATTTACTAAAATAATAAGTAAAGTAAAGTCTAATCTAATGATCACCAAATCTTGATGCAAAAAGTGGAGGTAATAAACATTAAAATTAAAAATGCATGGAATACATATACACATAAATGTATATAAAATTTTAATGCATGTAAGAGAAGTATAAATGAATATCTATGTACTCTTATAAAGTAGGAACAAAGTTACAAGTACTTACCTTTGAAGATGAACCCATTGAGCCTCAATCTCTCCCTTAGCCAAGGTGATCCATAATAGGTTGTTGTGGTATGTAATGATGACAAAGATAAATTATCATTAGGATACACAACCTATCAATGCATCCAAAAGACTTCTCCATAAGACAAGATCCATATTCCAAAGAAAGTATGAAACCCTAATCTTGTTCCTAAAGTAGAATGGTGGATAAGCAGATGCAAAATATATCTTACTTCTTCTTCTCTTCTATTAGAAATGGAGAAATTAATTGCTTTATATAGGTGGATCTAACCAAAAAAATTTCCAAAATTTTAGGCTAACAAGGTTAACCTGATTGACCAAGTATCATAATTGACAAAAATAAGCTAGGTCATAGACAAGGTCAGCTAGGGGATGACCTAGACCTTAATAAGTTTTTTCAATAAGAATACAAGTTCTATGTGGTCAATTATGTAATGTAAACTATAAAAAAGGGGTTTAGGTTAGGTAATGAGATAATGAAGGTGGTATAAGACTAGAAGAGGGTGAAAATAGGAGGCAAAGCTTAGGGAAATAGTTTTAGGATATAATCATGTAAACAGCAAGTGGAAAAAAGGGATAAAAATCCTATGAAACACCAATGGTCTACCCACCCCTTTCTTGGTGCACCCCTTAGGGAATGCATTCAAAGAGATTAAGACTTTATGGATTCTTATAAGCTATATGTGATGAGTAATTGATAACTTTTGAAAATATTATGTGTATACATATGCCCCACTCAAAGCTAATCACATGTTGCATAGGTGGAGCACAAGATTGTACTTCAGAAAAAGAACATAATGATACATAACATTGAAACTGAATAAAGTTTAGTAAGGAGAAAATAAGATAAATGAAAGGACATAATTGAAAATGACATAAATTTACTTACCTTAGTGTTTTAGATGAATAAATATATGTCAAAAAGGTGAAGGTGTCCAAATATGAGGAACTTTACATGAACCTATAGAGATTAGCAAAAAAAGAGCAAAAAATAATTTTTTTTCAACATGGACATATAATATTGGAAAATATTCTCTAAAAAATTAGGATTATAGAATTTTTTATGGTTTGGAGAAAGATTTAGTAGAGACAAAGATATGATCAAAATAAGATATTAGATGATAAATATTAGAAGGGTAAATAATTTTGAAATAGTAAATATAAATAGGGTGAAAAAGAATTCATTTATTATTATTTATTCTTTTGAGAAAAAGATAGCTCTGATAGACCTAGTGATAGATCCAAAGAGCCAGGATGGTGAGGATATGGCAACTTAGATAAGGAGGATGCATAGTGGCTACATCAAGTGTAGCATAAATAAGCAACTGATAATTTCAATTTTTTGGAGTATTTATTGAAATTGAGTGATTTACAAAAAATTAACTATTAGATAAAATTTAGACATCAAAATGAACCCTAAGAAATTTGTAGGGGTATTAGAGATTAAACAGGGTAGTGGGTAAGGAGTCAAACTAATAAATGCCCAAATAATTTATGGAAATTAGTCAAAAAGTCATCATATAGAACTAACAAGGTCAACCAAGTCAACTTAGTTTGTAAAAGACAAGGAAAAATAGTGGGTCTACTTAGTAGTAAGTGGTAGACTTAGTTGGTTAGGTGAAAAGGATGACTTAGTACTAATGGGCTGACTTAGTTTGTTAGTAAGTCACCAAATTCATACTATAGAGGATGAAAGGGGTTGAATTAGTACTGTTTATGCTAGATAGGGTCCATCTTAGTATTAAAAATGTCAATTTTGTTGAAATTATGACAAGGTCGATCTAGTATCCCTAAAAGAGGATAGGGTCGATTTATTTTGTAATAGGTCCATTAGGGAGAGAACAAAGAAACTAAATGAAGTAAACTATTTATTATGAATGGCATGGAGGTATAATGCATCCTTTATTTTTTGATATTTTATAGAGGTGCTAGATTTTTTAGTGATTGATCATGCCTCATGGTTACTTGATTTGGAGTGATTGACAGATGTCAACAGAGCAATATTGATTTCATTGGGTGTGGGAGGTATCATGGAAATGAGACACATCCCACTGAGTGTTGATCTTGTTGTCATGTTCCTTAAAGCATGGGAATAGTTTACCAAATTTTTTTAATGGGTGGTGGATGGGGATACCATAGAGGTAGGTATCAAACTAGAGGGCATCCATGCATTGCTTGGACTACCTATAAGAGGGACACCAGTGATCATAAGGACAATGATCTAGAGGAGAGATTAACACTAGCCAGGTGGGTGAAATGCTCAAATAAGATCTACCCAAGGCTAAGGGTGAGATTATTTGATGTATATATAGCATGTATTCTAGATATCTAAAAGGATATAATTGGACTTATGATAACATGGGTGGTGTGTCATAAGTTAGATGGTAAGGTATTATTATATGCAATAGCCTTGTGCTAGTCCATTTTGGATCAAGGAATACTATATGATTTTTGATATGTCATCTTGGTCTAGTTCATGCATTGTGTATATGGGATGTTTTCCAGAGGAAAGAAAACCATGGGACCAATAGTGTTACTGAGCACATGGATATATGAGAGGTTTCCAATGTATAAACTAGTTAGGTTACCCCATGTGGTTTATGATAGGTTACATTAGGTTTGTAGATGGAGATATAATAAGGTAGTGTGGGTTGTGCCACCATGCCATCATTGTAGATAGTCATGTGAGGAGAGATCATGTGGCATCCTTATGCACATATTGATACTATTTATCCTAGTTATGTGACCATGGTGTTAGGTTTGGCTTAAGTGTGGATCATGGGATACTATACCTAGTGGGTAGATATGTAACTAGTGGCATGCTTACTAGGATAATTTGGACTCCCATACCCAACTCTTATAATAGTGACTATGTTTTGGGAATTGTATTCGAGAGTGCCAAGGGGGAGAGGAGGAGGAAGAGTACCAATTGAGAGACTAAAGATCAGGCTACAATGTATGAGACCATGGACTGGCTGAGCATGCTAGCATGTAGCCAGAGGAAGAGAGGGAATGAGCGTGTATGTAAGGGAATAATAGGTATCATAGTAGGTAACATAGTAGGAAGAACAATGACCACCTCAAGCACACAACTGATGGAAATGACATTGGCAGGTTTGAGCACAAAGGAGATTAATTATGAAAGAAGACCCAATAGTTAGCCTAAGGTAGATCTAGTTCATAGAGGCACCACTAAGGAGAGTCACATGAAGTACATGAGTGGTGAATCTAGGATTTTATTTGATAGGGAGGCATCCCATAAACAAGGTGTTCATAGGATGGGATGATGGAGAGATCATTATTGATGGATGAGTAGATGAGGAGATGGTGGTTGGTGACACTAGGATAGGTAAGAAATGTTGTAATTTTTAGTCTTTGAGATCAAATACTAGCTATATATTATTGTATATAGATAGATAGATAGATAGATAGATAGATAGATAGATAGATAGATAGATTTTGAGATGTATATGTGATCTAATATTTATGTGGGTTATGGTTTTTTAGACCCCATGATATAATATATTCAATGGGGATCCTATTCATGGTAGTACACCATGACATTTTGGATAAAGTGTTAGTATCATACAACCCCACCATGCTAGATGATCCTATAGTACCATCTACCCCATCTCAGGTAGGATGGTTTATACTAGTGATGGAGGTTGTGAGGTAGCTATAGACATATGGTGATGGATTTTAGCCATTGATAGGGGTGGGAATAGGATAGGTACAAGCCTAATAGGCCCTAGTTTAGAAGAGATCCACACATATGGCTACCATAATCTAGCTAGGATAGGTACAGAGCTAGGTGGCCAAGCTATAGGGATGGGTAGCAAGGTTGACATATTTAACATCCTCATTATAGTATACTATGTAAACAAGATTATTTAAGGAATCTATGGGAATCATGTCTAGGTCATGATATAGGCATGATGGAGCCCAACCATAAAGTTGAAGCAATATATTTTTGTACCATTATGTAAAAACACATGATATATATAGATATTTTGATTTGATAGTTGGATTTTGGTCTCATGAGTTATATTTTGGTTGTGGTTATTGATACATGGATATATTTCTTTCCATCACATGTATTTTACTTTTTTTGTATATGTAAAGGAAATATATGTGGAGTGTTTTCTTTTCTATCATTATGTAGTACACATGCATGGTTAAAAAGAAACTGGCAAAAAAGGACTTTGGAAAAATATAATTAATCATAAACAAATGCATTGCACATTATGTCATGATGGGAAATGTGTGATAACAAAAGATGACTAAGTATAAGTAAACCAAAAAGAGGACAATTTTTTTTTTGAACCATAAAAAAGAATGGCACCAAATTAAAATAAGTAAAATCACACTAAATCACATTGGAAAGTATGAAATTAATGTAATAAAATGGAAAGCACATGAAATACCAATGGTAGAAAAAAATTAATTAAGTCAATCAATCATACTAAATAATTTTTGTAAGTGTAAAATAAAAACAAAATTGGAAAAATGGTCTTAAATTAATCACATTAATTCAAGTTGGGATGTATGAAAAAATTAAGAAAAATGGTTGGATTCTTACATGCAATCAGAAAATAAGAAAATAAAAGTGAAAGATTAATGAAGTAAGCATAAAACATACTAAATTAATATGGGAAGCATGTCAATGATGTGTAACTCATAATAAATCATGACTTATATTAAATTTGACACATGTAATTTTTTATGACTCGGGTATTGGAAAATTTTATGAGGAAGGCCAAGTCTTATCTATGGTCTTACACTAAAACTCATAAACAAAACAAAAATGAGGTGTAAATGATTTTAAAATGGTAAAATATGGAAAAAAGGAATTTTTTTAATGGTAATGTGAAAATTTGGTAATATTTTAGCAAGGGCTGGTCCTTTCCAAGGTCTTACACTATAACTCACAAATCGAATCCCTAGGGGGAGTGATCAATGAACAAAATAATATTTATCAAGGGGAAATATTTGTATTATAGGAAGGGAAAAAGGGAATGTAAGAAAAATAATATAATCACATTATGATAAGACCTTAAGAAACATAAGGCATACTAAGGACATAGAAAGGCACTAAGTGACTAGTGATCATCAATATACAAAAGATACTTGTTCACTATAGGCACAAAGATGTATGGGTAAATAAATGTGGTACTAAGATTAACTCATATTTTTTTTTTGGAAGTAAAATGGACCTACCTTCCCATAATATGTTCCCCATTCTTTAGGACCACTTATAGAACCATCAATTTATTGAAAAGATTGGGTACTTAAAATTTTTTATTATCCTTTTCTAATCTATGGCCTACTGCACCCCAATGGACCTCAACTATGTTATGAGACCAAATTTGGAGTTTGATATGCGATTATAAAAATGATATGTGCTTAGAATCACATCTTTTAGTGTAATTTGACTTTTGAATATTTTCAATGTTACCTTTTTTATCATTACCTTTTGTTAAATGATTTGGCTTCTGAATTTGTATGGATTTTAAATTCCTCCTCCTTATAGATTTGGAATGACCAATAATGAGATATAAAGTGATACACATGAATGAGAACTAGGCTTATGATAAAGGAATATAAGTATCCAAAGATATGACTGACCAAAACACTTAGGCTTAACTATGAACCAACATGTTATCTCAAGTTTTAACCATGTGCATGCTTAGTTTATGAAAGGAAATAAGGGGAAATAAAGGGGGATCCAAAGTGGACTGGTAAAAGGAGATTATAATGAGATGAATTGTTTACTAATTTATTAGATGGTAAATAAGAAAAGACAAAAGGGAGCAAGGTTTGTATAACTAAGTTACAATAACAATTATCCATGTTTATATAGATAAGATAACAAATAATCATGAAAGAGAACAAGATAACCATAGAAAATGAACTCATGAATAATAATTATGTAATCATGAAAAATAATTCATAAGAGAACATAAGAATAATAATTAAATAATAATAAACATGTAATGAGAAACAAAATTAATCATGTAAGATAGATAAGAATTTGACACAATGTCAAATCATATAGGATAGATAAATGTAAAATTTGAAGTACACATCCAATCCAAATGAATAAATAAATGAAATGAAACCATATTTGTATTCATAAATACTTATATATTTGTACACACACATTATCCATAGAATATTATAAGTATCTATAAAGCTAAGCTTAGATTGAAACCAAAGTCTCATCGATCTTCAGGGAAAGTTGAGCAAATATTTCACATTGAAACTCCTCAATGGAAAATGTAGAAATGATTGAAGGAACATTTTGATGAGGGATATCATGTATGAGATGCTCAGGATAAGGAATGGGAAGGGACTCTATGGGAGATGAAGAGATCACTAGTGGAAAATGAGCCATGCGTGAAGGAGTCATTAGTGGAGAAGGTACCATCAGTGAAGGAGGATCCATGGGTGAGGGAATCATGGGTAGAGAAGGGACCATAGGTGTTGGAGCTATGGGGGAAGAATAATATTCTTTATTACAAGGGAGACCTATGGTGGGAAGGGTATTATGTGCATGAATGGCATGAGGTGATTCTTGATATGCTACTAAAGGATGTGGTAATAATCAATATGATGAGTACTACATTGGTGACAAAGAAAATATACCTATCCATATTTAGGAAGCTATTCAAGTAATAATATTTTGGGAGGTATAGCCTTATATATGGGTTAAGGAGTGATAGGATGCAATTTGTCGAATATTATCACAATTTATGATAATGTATGGATGAATAATTATATGTTTCATGAAAGAAACATATATGCTTGTTACTAGACTTTATAGGTGTACTAATAAAGGGAATGGAAATAGAAGTCAAGGAAGGTTAGTGTAATGAATAGTCTCTAGTCCAATTATCAATATCTTTTTTAATATCACAATAGGGTTGATTGGCCCATTTGGTGGGTAAAGAAGCAAGATGTGGTAAAGGGAACAAACCATCACCAAGGGAAGGTGGGGTTAATGAAGATACTAGGTAAGGATCAATTGAAGGAGTATTAGGATCATAAATAAGGAGACTAATATGGGGAAGAAGTGGGAATAAGATTCAAACTAGACTCAATTCAGGGAGGGGTAGGATGTATAGAAGGCTAAAGGACAGTCATTATCATTTTAAGGATAAGTCAAGTAGAGGGGTCCTAGTATCTATAAAAGTGATAGAGACTAGTCATAACATGATCTATAAGCATACTTCTATGAGAATATTTATAAATTGGAGGTGTGTGCACCATCTCTACCTTATGAATAAGAGGGAAAATGCTAAAATGAGGAATTATATAGTATAGAAAGCTATAAGATATATGAAAATATTAAATCAAAGAAGAATGATGATGAATAATTTTAGCATCTCAAGCCTAAATAAGACCTAATAACGGATCATCTAAGGTATATCCATTGTCATATTCAGGTGTATCAAGACCAATGTCATAGGTAGGGATGACCTTATCATCTGATGCAGTGTGATGAATAGAGTGCTGAGTCTTAGTTAAGATAACTTGTATATCATGACTACGTGGTTGATGAAAATGTGGTTTTAGAGAAGGTTAGAGCTAGAAAATGAGATGAGGTGAGAGATATAAGGTTTTTATCTTGAGATTGATCTCATCATGCTCATCATCATCATCTAAATCTAAGAAGTTAGGTGGGATATTCTTGATGATTTTTGGGTGACCATTGTAACTTTGGGTTGAGTTGACATAAAAGTTAAACCATTAATATTCATGAAAGGGAATGTTTAGCAAGGGTTAAAGGGTTGGAATCTTGAATACACCATAGTCTTGTAATTATAAAAAATTATAAGGGTTAGTGTCACCTTGAGTCCTATAGATTGCTCCATTATGAGGAAATTTTACATATTGGCAAATGGATGAGGCAAATGTTGTCATACGATGCATATATGTCTTATTGAGTAAAATGTTATAATATAGAGGAAATTTTAAGATAATCACCTTGACTCAAATAGTAGTAGGTGGGATGGTGATAGGGAGTCACACATAGCCTAATGATGGCATTTTCCTTTAGTCATATCCTTGACATGTGTGTGGACTTAATATTACATTTAGAATATCTACGAGTTTTGATAAAATCAAGAGAGGCAACACAATTTCATAAACCTTCATCAATCAAGGCATGATTGACTTGTATATCACCAATCTGGACACTAATGAAGAGGGAAGGATCATTCTCATGAAGCATAAAATCATCGGGGAATATAAAAACAATGGGGAATTTGAGGGAAAAATTATTTCATCAACATATATGGACATCTCTTTGAACTATTGTAAAATTCTATCTTCTAATCTAGATAAGGTGGATTCATGTCCCTCTAAGGGAAGATGAGGGATGTTTAGTTCAAACAAAAACTGCATAAGATGATTACAATGATGTGGAAAAGTCTACATAAGTTGGATAAATGGGATTTGAGATGAGAGATTAGTAAGTTTTATGACAGGATCCCATTCATCATAACCCATAAGGGTACTCTTATAAAGAGGTGCATAGTGTTAAATGAGTCCTTAGAAGGAGGATCCTAAGTTTATGTGAATTTATGTTGATAACATGCGTGACATTTAATTGGAGACTAATTTTTTTAATTTTCTTGAGAAGATAGGGTAATTGATGTAGGTTTGGTTTTATATAAATTAGAAGAGGTATTAATATAAGTTTGAGTATCATTTGTGATGGATAATTAATTTGGATAAGTGGTAGAAATGATATGTGAAATTTTATCCAAAAGAGGTGTTGGAATTGGATTGTCAAAATATATAAGGTTTTTTTGGCCCAACTCTATTAAGTGAGTTGGGGAAGAATCTTGGATAACATGAAAAGTACGAGACAATTAAGGAGTGTGGATGGGATGAGGATCAATGAAGGCAACCACCATTCACATATTAGTTATATTAACCACATTCTCTTCTAGAGTTAGGTCTATAAGATTTTCAAAATTATTGGTAGAAGGGGTAAGCTTATCTTGGTGGTCTTGGTGATTTGGAAGAGGATATTTATAGATGTCTAAATGAGAATTATCTTAGTTCAAAGCTTGAGATTTAGTTTGTGTTCATGGGATTTGAAGCAAATGGCATAGGCTTGGTGAAATTTATTAATGATATAATTATGGTCAAAATTAGGACTGAGAAGGAAATCCATATTCAAATTATGAAGTTGCCTACAAGTCTCATGAGAATGACCCCAACTAGTATGAAACCAATAAAATTTATTGGGATCATACGAATATTTCATGGGACAAGTGGGATCAAGTTATCATAGAAGAGCCCTTGGTAGACACTTTTGTAATTCCACTAAGGATAAATTTTTATGAACATTGATGTTATTTTTTGAAGATAAATGAGGATTAGTGATGTGGTTTGGAGAGGAAGCTTGTTTTGAAACCTAGTTGGGAACAATAGCTTGAATAATATGAATGGTATCATAAGAATTAGTGGCGTCATCATTTTGAGTATGATAATTATTATTTTTTATTAACATTTGAGCACCCAAAGAAGGTTGGGATGGCTCAAATTTATTCATAAGTAAATATTGGTTCTTGGATTGGTCAATGGCCTCTTCTAAAGTGAATGGAGAGAGAGTTCAGACTCGATATTTTAACTTGGGATAAAGAGCATTGGTAAATATATGAAAGAGGTGATCATCTACTATATTATGTTCACATTTTTTAGATAAGGTTTTCCTCTAATTGATGAGAGCTTGTGAAGGTTGTGTCTCAATTTGCTTACAATTGATAAAATGGGCCAAGGTATTTTTAGGGAGATCACTAGTTTTAAACTCTTGAACTAGAGCATTGACTAAATCTTCCAAACTAGTGATGAAATGAGGTTTGAGTTGGTTATAACAATCTAAAGCGTCTCTAGATATATTTTTTTCCAATAGCTTGGTGGTGGCAAAAGTATTTATCTTGACCCAATCTTTATATAGATTTCCAAATGTTTCTAAGTGGAGAGTATGATTGGTTGACCCATTGTAACTGATAGTAGGGGTGATATCTCATATATAAATGTTATAAATTTTAGGCATAAGAGGTTCATTTTTAAAGTTCTTAATTTTTTTAATAAGAGGAGGTTAAGGGATAAGATTGCCATGGGAATCCTTAAGGAGAGGTGGGAGGAATTTTGGTTACGCATTCCCCATGAAACCTATTGAGAGTAGTTTTGAAGATGGATAAGATGATTTTGCATTTGCATCATTTGGTTGGCATTATTTGCTTGGAAAGTATTCATTTTATTTAGAGTTTGTAATTGAAGTTTATGGGTTTGAGTGGAATTATTTTCATTGTGTGAAGAATTGGCATTGAAATTAGTGGCTTGGGCACCACTATGGATGTTATTAATGGATTGAGAAGAATTTTTGGTAAGTGAGGAACTATTAACATGATTTTCTTGTGTGGAAAAATATGTAATAGTAAAGGGATGATAATAATTTTCACTAGAGGCATGATTACCCTAGGTAGAAGATGATGCACTAGTGGAATAATTGAGAAGTGAAGGTCTTTAAAAAGGCACACTATATGTATAATTTGTCATGTTAGTAGAGATACTAGGCATGAAGGTGGAGGAAATCAGAGAGGAAGATGCCATTTTATGATAAGGGATCAAAATAGAAGGGAGAGGTTGAGAAGAAACAAAGATAGTGTCCCAAAATCTATGTGAGAATTTGTGAGAAGGTGAATGTTACTCCTTGACTTGACCACTTATCATGAGATGGTAAATAATAGAAGGATATTTTCCTTGATGTTGAAGAAACTCATTGATGAAGAAAAACATTTCTAGAGTATACTCTAATTTAGGTTGATCTTCTAAGGAGAATAGAGGGTTGTGAACTAAAGAGAAATGAGGAGGGGTTCCATAATTTTTAATGTGAGTGGCTACATGCACATTAATTTCATCTAGGGTAGGATCCATAACTTGTTTATGGGAGAGCCTATTGGGGTTGGTGAAGCTCATCATATCTATTAAATTCAAATTAGTGTTATCTTCAAACAATAAGTTCATGATGAGGGAGAAATATTAAAGGAGATGAATTTGATGTGAAGGTAAAGAGGTAGAATGGATACTGAATTGACCAGGTCAGCTATGTTCTATAGTCCAAGAGGTAGATAAGGGTAAAAAGTTATAAAGGTTGACTTTATACTATATATATGGTATGAAATTGAGATGATAAGGATATAGGGTCGATTAGGTTGACTTAGTACTATAACTTGACTGGTAGAGAGGAATATAGAGTTGTATAAGTTGACTATGTATTATAGTTTAGGAGATAAAGTAGGTAGAAAAAGAAACATAGTCATACAGGTCAACTATATACTATTGATAGGGGAAACACAATCTATAAGAGACAGTACTAAATAGATTAATAGTATGATAAAATAAGTAAAATTGTGAAATATGATTAAAGTGAGAAATAAAAGAAAACACACAAAAAATTGGGTCAATGTGAATGATCCAATTGGAGCACACAATACAAAACCTTAAACCAACACTATCTAATGCAATTTTTTTAATACAACACAATATGATCAGATAAAAAGTTTTCAACTAAAAAAAATGCTAAGTGGTCATCTTGAGTGTTATTAGATTATTAGAAAGTATTATTTTAAGTGTGATAGGGAAGTTGGCTAAAAATAGGGAATTAGAAATTAATCTATGGATCATTTTAGGATGTTTAGGCTCAAAGGGATATGTGTTGGTAATGGTACTTGTTTCACTCAAATTTTTCTATTATTCATAAAAAGGTAGTAAACCTAGAAATATAGGTTGTGGTAAGAATACCTGATAAAAGTGTGCATGTGTTGAATCAAACGATTGTGAAGAGATCCTGTTTGGCTTGGGAGGATGACCTACATATAAGAAATCACTAAAGTAAACTTATTTTTTAGACAGATAATAAGGTGGATTACCTAGTGCTAACTAGATCTTGAAAGTGAGAGCTTCCTTAGGGGATGTAAATCCACTATTTTAGAATAATTAAGTTAATAAAATAGAAAGAAAGTACTTGTATCAATGATCAAAAATTACTAAAATTGATAACAATAATTGCTTGATAAACAAATATGCTAGAATGATCAAATTAGCGATAAACTAATTAGTGCGAGTACTAATGGGTCAAGATGTGATTCATAAAACTTGAAAGGGGTTTGTGAGTGATCAAAAACATAAAAAAGTGAATTAGGTCAGGAAAAAGAGGTGAAATTAGCTTGTTGGATTTTTATACCAAAGGTGACCATCGACAGTTGGGTTGACCATCAGTGGTTAGGATTGACCATCAATGGTTATGTTGATTGTCGATGGTTGACTATGTTCAAAATTGGGTTTGATCAGTAGCAAATTGATGGGATTCAAAGATGAATTTTAGAGGTTGGTCAAAGGCTAAATTAATTTTGAAATAGAAATAAAGCACATGTATAGTAAAAAATAAGGGCTTGCCTTACCATAAGTGGTTTGGATGAGTAGTTGGTGTAGTTATCATGTAGGTAGGATCTATCTTGATTTTAGTAGAGTAATAGTGCCTAAAAGCTTTAGCTTGATAATGTGGATGATGTTGGTTGACCTTTAAAAGAACATTATGAATATATAAGCTCATGATAATAATTATAAATCCTTTTGCTCTTACAACTCTCTCCTTTCTATAGGTAAGGGCCAAAGGTTCAAGAGAGGGTGTAACTGGGGCTTATAAATTTAATTCATCCATGTAATGCCTTGCAAGGAGATTTGGATGACTTATATTTAGAAAAGGTAGCTACAAATTTACATGGTGTTTATATGTAGAAGGTTAGGTGATTGAGCCTGATCATCGATGGTTGGGCTGACTATTAATGGTTAGCATGATCATCGATGGTCAAGGATAAACATAAAAATAGCCTAAAGGGCCATATTTAATCCTAGTAAATCTAAACTGATGAAAATAGGCCTAGGTAAGGAAAAAAAGGTTGAGGGGTCTGTTAGGGGTCAAGACACTTGGAAATGCATGTGAAAAAATATAGTGTCTACATTTTACCCCTTTTTGTTGTGTGGCTTGAATCAACAAGTTGTAAAACAAAAATAGAAGTTGGGTAAGGTCAAGGTTTCCTTGAGTTAGGAGGAGGTATTCCCTATCAAATTAGGATGTGATGAGGAAATGAAATCAAGTCAAGGTTTGATAAGTGGTAGGTGGTAAGGTGAGATGCATAAACTGTAAATAAAAAATGACTAAGTGTGATAGGGTAGATCATGAAAATACTAAAGTTGCAAATGTTAATAAATAATAAGGTTGGTGAAAATAATATAAGTGACCAATGTATCATGTGACTACTATAATCATGGTAGTGGGATACACCTGTTAGTCTCCAAGGTAGGTTTAGTGTTTTTTTAGGTATCTAAGGTAGGAAGTGATCCTATGAAAATACCAAATGGGTCAATGTGTGATGGGTATTTTAGGTAAGAAGTGCTCTTGTGAAAACAAAAATTATCTGGTTGTTACACTAGGTGGTGCAAAAATGCAAATAGGTAACCTGGCAAGGTCGGTCAATGTAGTCAAAATGACTTAGGCAAAGTTGTAATACATGCACATAGTTTGGGCAATAGGTTCATTATTGAGGTGGACATGGGAAAATGGGTGGGTTGGAATAAATTAATGTTGAATCCACATGCACTAGTAAAGTAGATGCTATTTACATAGTGAAGGGGATCCAAAATCCTGTAACAACTTTAGGTTGAATGTAGTTCTTGCTTAAAGGGTAGTGTTGAGGTTGATTCTTAGGTGTGGGTGTTATTTGTTTAATGGGGTTAGGTGTGTTATGTGAATTATGGGTTTGGATGATTTGGGAAAAGGTTTCAAGTAGGCAAGTTGTATTATGTGGTTTGTTAAAGAGGGTTAGGTATGGGTGTGGTAGGTACAGTAGCAGGAGGGCCACTAAATTTAGTGCCATGAGCACGATATCTAACTACTGTATTGGAGCTCAAATACTATGAGGTGATGTTTTTTTATTAGTTTCCCCATGCTATAATATTTTTATAGTATGGAGATAATTTTGGGGGTGGGGCCAAGCTAGCTACCCTTGGATAGTGGGTTATTATAGTTGGTCAGATAGGGGTCTTAGGGGGACCACAATCAGGTATAGGTATAGATGAGGCTAGTGGTAGTGGTGTAGGTGGTCTAAGTGTTCTAGGGGCCTAATTGATATATGATATTAATGAGATGTATATTATTTGTGATTTTGTCCTACGTGTTAATGTAGTGAGATGCATATTTTGAGAGAGAGATGATATTGATATATTGTCACATGTATTATTTTGACTATTGGATGCATATGATATATGACATTTGATGTTTTATATGATGCTCATGTTTTTTATTTATGGTTATGGATGCTCATGGTTTATGGATACTGGACTTAGTAGTTTAGACATATGATGTGTAGAAAGTTGAATTGTGATGTTTTAATTCTAAACATGGTTAGATAGGATATGTTATGGATGGATACATGTTATGGATCTTGTTTATGGTTATATGTATTAAATGGTGAATTATATATGATATGATGTTTTGATTATTTATTTGGTTTATGGTGTAATAACATGTTTATAAGCTTACACAATATGACATATGGGTGAATGTTTGTGGTTGGCTGCTATATGTTTACATTGTGCTTGGTTCATTAGTGGATAGACGATGTTGTTTATTGACATAGTTCATGATGTTCATGTTTTTGGTATGATGTTTGTTGTTCACATTTATAGGCTTACATAGACTAATAAAATTTAAGGAAAAGAACATGATGCCTTTTCATTAGCAAAGACCAACATGAAACCCAAAATTGAGTTGGCTTAGTGAACCTAAGCCTTTCAAATGTTTCACATTAGCATGCCTAGGTTGATAGATAGGGATCTTAATAACATTGTGTCAAGTTAGCTCATAGTCCTGTGCATATGATATGTGGAGGGAGAATGGGTGAAATTTGAACCATTAGCAATATTAGTATGCCATTTTTATAGGTGCCTAAAGAGGTGGTATAAAAAAGTCTATGTCTATATATAAATTGTAGATTGATCAGTGCGAGGAGTCTACTAAGTAGAGCTGATTTTAGTTTTACCAATGTTTATTATTTAGGAGAGCTAATTATAGCTTCAAAAAAAATTGTTGCTTTTGCCCTTTTAATTTATTTTGAATTTTTATTGAGGGTTGGGGAAATTGATTGATGTAGGAAGCTTCCAAGAAATTGATATATTTGACTAATACTTGATACATCCATACTTCAAGGGATTGGTTTGGATTTATATGGTTAGCTCAAATGATTTTGATAGTTGTCCTTTAATGGAGTAGTCCACCTTACATTTTGCAATTTTAGAATGAGTTTTCAATAGTTGTCCTTTAAGGGAGTAGTATGTGGATGCTAAGGATGGCTCATAGTTTGTCTTTATCCTTTCATATTAATTTTTCTTTTATTTGAGTTTGCTTGATATAGAATTTTTCATAAATACTCAATAGATTACCTTTATGAAGGTAAAACTAATTTGACATGGGGTGCTAGTAGGTGAAGAGGAGGTATATGTAATAATGACCATAAGAACCAATCTCAAAGAGATGGGAAGTACTATGAGAATCATGTCATGGATAGATCTATGGTATCCATAGTTCAATATTAAGATATAGATGTGATGGATAATCACATGATTCATTTTTAGTCAATTATCCCTAAAAAAAGAGGGAAATGAATGTGGTTGTAAGCGATAAGCTTAAGTTAGACAAATGATGATTATGATCCCTATCTAATTGTAGACAAAAAATTAGTGTCGACTCCCCTTGGCCCCTTTAACATGCCTAACCCAAACTTTATTAATTTAAAATAAACTATTATTTTAAATTAATAACATCACCGTGGACACCTTACCATGGACACCTCACCAAAGACTATTTCTTACCCTATGACTCACCCCATGACTAAGTCTTTCATATCATAACTGCCTAAGACCTATTCTAACCTTCTGACTAACCCTCATGCGTAATAATCCCACCTTTTGACCATTCTCCAATGGCAAATGCACTTGGTAGATGGAGAACGGGCTTCTTAGCCCTTTTTCCCATTCTTTGGTTGCCGATGTTAGTCAAATGTCAACTGACGCCAGTGGGATTGCCGACATTGGTTACATAAATTGACTTCTAATGTTGAGTTACGGCCTTCAATTAGTCTCTCTCTATGTCTCTCCCCCTGACTCTTTACATAACGATGTGCATGCTCCGAGACTAAGCATAAAAATTCTATTATCACTCTTAGGCTATAGAAACTCTGAAAAAATCACTCCAGGCATTGGGTTAAAAACATTGTACGAGATCTTCAACATCAGCCTATAGCAAGAACAAGCATCCTGACACCCTTTTGTCTTTAACAAAAAGCTAAGTATTCTTCTAGGTTCTATTTCAAAGTTCTAGATTAACTTAGTAATTAGTTTCTATTTTACTATTTCTGAATACTATAAAAAAAACCTGACTTCCTCTGTGGAAGGGCTAGAAAGCCTTCCTCTAACTCCCACCTTATTCTCACACCTACCTTTTACCTTTTGTCCTTCCTCAGAACCTATTCTCCTTCCTATAACCTTTCACAAACCTTAAATCTCCCAAAGTCCTCCATCGACTACAGACATAACCCTGAGACCCGTCCAAGGACCATTGCCCCTACCGATGTCGGCTGCATAATCAATGTCAACAACATTGACCAACTGACACCGGTAGGATTACCGACGTCAAAAATTGTGGAAGACTAATTGCAAGAATCAGGTACATGTTATCTATTTCTCTTTCTTTAAGTCTTTCATTATTTCTCTTTTTCTAACATTATTTTCATTAAAAAGTGGATTGTCATCCCTCCAAGAAGTCTTTATGCTTCCAAGACTGAGCATGTGCTTGGAAGTCCACCATATATCTATCTAACAATTTTTGTGTTCGAGTCTCTTTCTCGCTATAGGTGTCTTCCTCCACAACTAAAAAGGAGCTCCTACAACATCTGGATATGGTACACAACTTAATCTAGGTATCATCTAACCCCTAACCATTATCTTTAGTTTATTATTTCTTCTGAATATATAAATTGCAAAAAAAAATGAGTAGAAACATTCTGGCACGCCCGGTGGGACCCTAGAGTTTTCCTTGGGTTCATTTATTTTAAAAAGCAAACTTTCATATAGTTGCATTAGGACAAGTTAAAAAGAATATCTTTCTTTTTCTTCTTGTCACCTCTTTCTTGCATTTTAGAGTAGTGAAATTCATACTCTTAACCTTTTCCTCACCTGTTTGCATCCGAACAAAACATTTCAATTTGGGTTAAAAATATATTGCATTTCATTCCTACTTGAATGCATATTTAGCTCATCTATTAATTAAATTCATTATGAATAAATCATAGTGCACATATGTTACACAACCTAACCACATTCACAATCAAATAGCTAAACTCACCTGAGACAAGGCCCGTCTAGGATTTCATCACCTAGCAGATACCTTACCCTTCTTGGCGATCCCACTTGGACTTCACTACCAAGGGGAGAACCCACTCTATTCTCTGGCAGAGTATAAACTATAGGTGAAGTATATATTGGCTAAGTGACCCATCTTGGCTCTGGGCTCGTGAAGTGAGTGGAGCAAGCCCCTAACACCAAGCCATGTACGAAACCTAATACAGATTTTGAGCACCAAAACATAACCCAAAACCAACCTTAGACTGCCTCTTTTAGGACCCATTCTAAAAGCCCAATTCCCAAACACATTCTTCTAAGGCATAAGCCACCATGACTCTAAAATTTATTCTTAGGAATTTAACATTTAGAGGTTGTTTGCCATCATCTATTTTTTTTTTTCTTATCTGATTTTTTGAGATGGTAAGGACGCATTATTCTGAGCTCTAAAAATAACTCAAAATTTTCTTTTTCTTCCAAAAATTTTAGTTTTCTGAGTTTCTAGAAATAAAAAGTAACTGACATCAGTTTTTCCACTGACATCGGCAACTCATCCTCACCGACATCAATTATCTGATCGACATCGGCAACATACTTAACCGACATCAGTTTTTTCACTGACGTCGGTCACTGTCAACAAATTTTCTTCTCAAACAACAAGATTAAAACCTGACTTTTTTGCTGTCAAAAACAAATTTTGGTTTTCTAAAGCTATAATACATAGTTTTTAGAACCTGAATCTATTTTGGCTTGGATGGTTTTGACACGTAGTCAAGCCAAATCTCTTTTTGAACACACAAGGCAACAACCACTTCCACCTTGGCCTTCTATATCAACTCACCAAATGGAGTATAATTTATAAACTGAACATACTCCTATCCAACCAACCCCAACTCAACCCCCTATTTTTCTAGAAGGAGATCAATACTTTGAGAGTTTCCTTGACCTTAACATCAAGGCTCTCCTGCACTGTCTCTTGAGAATCCTGCACTGTCTCTTGAGAATTTAAATGCGAGATCCTTCAGGTAACCCAGTTTATGGGATGCCAACTTCCTTAGTTGAAACGACAATCATATCAACAGCCTCTATAACTCAACCCATGATCACTCAGGCCATTACCTCAACTAATAACCTGACCATGGCCAATCTTCAAAGTGTGGCCTCTCCTTCTATTTCTAGACCTACCTCCATTGGGGTTTCTGTACCCCCTCAACCACAAACCATTCAACAAAGTTTTACACCATTCCATAACTTAATTATCTCCATCCCACATACTCTTGCACCCATAAATACAAGAGTGACTACCTATCCTTTGGCTAGTCTTTCCACCATCCAACCACTTTTGGCGACATCAAGTCAAGTTGTGCCTTCCAGCTTCATTGCAAAACCACCCTTAGCTTCAACATCAGTCCCTATGACTAGTTACCAATATGTTGCACCTATACAAGCACAACCAACTATGTCATACACCCCTCTTAACACCTTCCAAGTGCCTTACAACCTAGGGGGTGCCCCACCTACCAATCCATCAATCGATCTAATCAAGATGTTGATGGATAAGATGTCTAGTCTTGAGACATCTATTTTGGGTTCAAGAAGCGTTCTCTCATATGAACAAATCTGTAATGAACCCATTCATCCTTCAGTACCTATCTGACCATATCATAGTCAGTGGGAACTCCCCAAGTTTACTTGTTTTCAGAGTAAAGAGGACCCCAGCAACATCTACGAGTGTTTAGACATGCTTGCTACCTTATAGCCCACGATGATGCATTATTACTACGCACATTTCCCATGTCACTTTCTGGTGCAGCCCTCGATTGGTATAATTTTATTACCAATCACTCTTTATTTACATTCACTCAACTAACTCAACTATTTCTTGACCACTTTTCAATCAACATAACTAAAAAGGTCTCCATCATAGACCTATATTCTATCAGACAATTCGATGATGAATCAATAGCTAATTTCGTTGCCCATTAGAGAGGCTTAATCAACCAACTCTCCTTTTCTTTACCTCAACCTGAGCTCATTGAGCTCTTCTCAAGAGTATGTGCCAATCACATCTCATCTACTTTGTGTGTCCAAACATTCTTCACATTTGACGAAGCCTTTACCATGGCTAGAAAGCTTGAACTCCATGTTGTCAAAGAAGATAAAGTCAAACTGCATAGTAAAAACCCCAATGTAAAATCAAATGACCCTTCTTTTAAATCTTCTTCTTCCAATTCCAAGTCCAAGGGATTAGAAAATTCTATGGTACTTAGATCATCATCATCTACCACAATTAACCAATCCAAACCTTCCACATCTTAAGGCATTACATGACAATTCCAACAATGATACGTACAATGTCAATATACTCCAATAGGAGAATCATACGCTTCTGTGTTGGATAAAATAGTCAAATAAGAAGTCCTCAATCTCCCACAAATTTGACCACCACCTTAATTTGATCCCTCGCATGCCATTCCTGCATGGTATAGGGAGAATGACTTCTGTAATTATCACCGTGTCAAAGGTCATGACACAGACAATTGCAAGACCCTCAAGAATGTTATTCAGGACATGTTAGATAAAGGTGATCTTGTCTTAGATAACCCAAATGCACTACCTAACCAAAACATAGACATATTTAGACAACCATTCTCTAACCATCCCCCTAGTCAAAATAACATTCAGACTATATTCAAAGACCCCCAAGAGCGTAATATACGCACGGTCGATATTGTTTCACCTTTTATTCCTAACCAACCTCTTCCATAGTCTGAAGAGGTTAGCCAACCTATTTCTCCACCATGAGAAGAAGAGTTTTCTTCTCCTAATAGTCCTCCATCTACCCCTCTTTCACACATAGGAGAGTCTACTTTGACCTCTCTTATATTGGAGGACGCTTTAACGATACCAATGCCACTAGCCCCACCTTCATCCTTCCTACTACCAATGGAGGATCATACCTTTCCTGCTCTTTGACCACAAGTAGAAGGCATGATCATCCCTATGTTTTATCCTCTCGAAGAACCACATTCTCCAATTCCTTCTCCACCAAGAGAAAAACTTGTCTCTTCACCTACTTCAACTGAAGAGGATCCGGTAATGGCTCTCTCTCACCTTTGGCCTGAAATCACCGCATCTAACACATTCCCCCTCTCACAACCACCCAAATCTTCTAAAAAACCAATTATAAATCCTCATGCAATGACTTCTAAACCATTCTCTCGATTGGCTAAAAACTTAGGATTTCTCCATTCAAGGAATTTAGAACATGAGGCATTATGGGAGCGACTCAAAGCTCTTTATCTTACACATCCTGCTTCATCTTGTACTATTGATCCTCCTTCGATAGAATCTCCAAAATTATCCAATGAGGATGAAGCTTCTACTTCCAATTCTTCAGAAGCTCAACTATCCACATCTAAACCTAAACCCTCACAGGCATCCACCATACTGAAATAGGTTAAATCCCTTAGTGTTTGTCCCATATCGAACCTCACTCACCCACATGTGAAGTTATATTTGAACCTCACCCCCCATAATAATGGTCCTCATACCATATTAAATAAGACTACTAAACCACGTCGGAGAACTCCTCCTCCACCATCACCACTGCCCTTTATTTTGGGCCCACACCCTTCCACCTTAATAGGAGTGCTCCCCACTCCAACACCCAATAAAAATAAATTGCCTCCATTACTCCCTTTACCTACCAAAAAAATACTTCCTTCAAAAAAATTGGCACCTCTCACAAAGAAAGTGTCATCTACACAAGTGGCCATACCACCAACCAATAAGGTTATACGAAAAATGCCCTCAATAACTCCAAAACAAAATTCATCAACATCTACTACTTCAACAAGCACAAACCCATTAGTAGGTTCATATGCTTTGTTGCTACACTGAATTTTGAAAACTTCTATCATCACTCTCCCACCTATTAAACCATTTTAACCTCTCGGATCAAAACTGTCTTGGTTCGATGACACTAAAATCTGCCTATATCATCACTCACCTGGGCATGATACTGAGAATTTTTGTGCTCTCAAGGTTGTCATTCACCAATACTTGGAGAAAGACACCCTTCTTGTTGAGGATACTGTCAACAAATCTCCAACACCATCTCATGTCTCTCAAACCTCTTCAGCTTCATCGGGATCCCATTATCAGACTATGGTCCCTTTACCTCCTTCGCCCCCTTTATTCGAGATTAACACCATCAATGTGGCCAGTAGGTCCCAAAATTTAAAGGATAAGGCAAAAGAGAAGGTTTCTATTCCTTGGACCTACCCATTTTTAAAACTTGCTCAACCACCAAAACCCAAGATTTATATTTTGGGTACATCCCAACCAACTTCTTCGAAGGTAATCCATGATTCTATAGTGAGACAACTTCACCAGACTCCTGTGAAAATGACTTTGTATGGACTCATTCAAAGCTCTCCAAAACATCATCAAGCTTTAATTAAAGCTTTACAGGCAGTGGAGGTCCAACCTAAGAACCCCCAACCACTAGCTACCTTAGTCCAATCATTACCCACTGTCGCCTCTATTACCTTTAGTGATTCTGAAATTCCTTCCTCCAACTTGGAAGATCAAGATGCTGCCCTTTTTATCACAGCTTACGTCAATCAAACTTGCATTAAGTGGGTTATGATTTATGGGGGTACCAGCATCAATATCATTTCTACCCATGCTTATGACCAATTAGCCCTCCCAAAGAATTGTATGTCTAAAACTGACACAATTCTTCAATCTTTCAATGACTCCACCGCTACTACCATTAGCATCGTCATCTTACATATTCATGTTGGTCCATGAACAATCCCCAAACTCTTCTACATCATTGATGGGGAGTTCCAATACAACATGTTATTAGGATGACCTTGGATACATGCCATGGCCTGTGTCCCTTCTACATTACACTGTTGTGTCAAATTTGAACATGAGGGTCAAGTCCATGTTATTCCTATAGACCCTTCCCCTTTCAAGACATGCAACACAACTTATTGACCCGAAGATGTTCTCATTCCTTTAAAAACATCGACCCAAACACCACCTCCACCTTTAGAAGCCTCAACAAGTTCACAAATGGTAGTCACACCTACATTACCTCCTCAAGTGACAACAAAAGATCCTATGGAAGATACCTTCTAGCGGCTTTCACTTGGGGAGTATTGTTTGCTCACCTTGGACATGTTCCAAACTCCTCAAGAGTATGGAAAACCTCATCACAATCCCAACTATGACCACCACATTATAATGGTCATCCCCTATGGTCCTCCTAATATTCAAACAAATCTCATCTATGGAAGGTTAGATCGAGCTCCCACTGATGGGAATCCTCTTTCATCACCCCAACTATTTATGTTTGATTTCTCCTTTCTTAGCAACCCAAAATTTGCTCACACCTATCTTTATAGGTGTGCATGGAAAGGTTTTGGCTTCAAGCACTACGAACAAGGCTCCCACCAACCCGTTGAAATACCAAACGACGAGGCCATAAAGAACGCCAAGAAACAACATGGCCTAGGTTTTGAAGAACCTACAAAAACTTCTAAAAACCCTCTCCCTAAACCTATCATAGAATAATCCCCTCCAAACTCGTCTATTCCTCCATCTTCACCTATGGAGTCGGTCATTTCCATCCCTCCTAGTTTTTTTTTTGCATAAACACCATTCACTTGGAACCCCTGACCTATCATCTAGGTGGGGTATCAAGGTCTCTTCCTCTCATTTATCCAAACATGATAGATGATGAATCTTCCACCATCAACACTATCTAATGCATAGATGATGATTCCATTCTCACCTACATGGGTGCAGACGATTCTTTCATACAATGGTCACTTCTTTTGGAAATGCAGGTTATGTTAAGTGAATCAACCATTGACATTAACCTCCCATCTTCCAATGTTCCTCACATTTTAAAGATTGGTCAATCTTTAGATGCCCAGGAACAAATTGACTATACCAAATTCCTTATGGATCATAGCAAAGCCTTTGCTTGGTCTTATAGCGATATGCCTGGTATTGACCCTAACATCATCATCCATAACATCATTACAAATCATGAAGCTAAGCCTATCAGGCAAAAGCTTCACAAGATGCATCCTCACATCACACTTCTTGTCAAAGAGGAGCTTCAACATCTTCTCTCTGTCTCCTTTATCCAACCCATTGATTATCTGTAATGGGTGTCAAACATTGTCCCTATCACCAAAGCAATTGGGGGGATCTGAATTTGTACTGACTATCATGACCTTAACCTAGCTTGCCCAAAGGATGACTTCCCTTTACCCAACATTGAAAAAATTATTGATCTTATGGCTGGTCAAGAGATGCTATCACTCATGGATGGGTTTTCAGGATATAACCAAATCTTGATTGTGCTAGAAGATCAACACAAAACCACTTTCATCACCCCATAGGGGACATTTTGCTATAGGGTCATGCCTTTTGGCCTAAAAAATGCAAGCGCCACATATCAACGCGCCATGACTTACATATTTCATGATCTCCTCTAAAAAATCATGGAGGACTATGTGGATGACCTACTAGGCAAATCCAAACTTCATCGTGACCATTTAACCATCCTCAAAATAATCTTCACTCGCCTTCTACAATACAATGTTTGACTTAACCCCAAGAAATGCGTCTTTGGGGTTCTCTTAGGGAAGCTTATGGGTTTCATAATTTCTCTTCATGGCATTAAGGTATATCCCACTAAAATTTGAGCTATACTTGAGATGCCACCACTAACTAATCTAAAACAACTTTGCAGCCTATAAGGAAAGCTTCAATCTATCTGTCCCTTCATCTCACAGTTATCTGACCGATGTCAACCCTTCCATCACCTCCTCAAGAAGGATGTCTCCTTTACTTGGGATAAGGATTTCCAAGAGACTTTTGAAGCCCTTAAATGCTATCTTATCTCTCCACTAGTCCTTATTCCACCAAAAGATGACCAACCCTTCTACCTTTACATTTCAGCAACAAATCATTCCCTAGGTGCCATGATCACACATTGTGACGAACAACATCATGAGCAAGTGGTTTATTATATAAGTTGAATGCTCATTGATTATGAAACTTGGTATTCTCATACCAAAAAACATTGCTTAGCATTAGTCTTTGTTGCTACCAAACTCTGTCATTATCTCCTCAATCACAAAACTAATGTCATCACCCACACCGACCCTCTCAAGTACATGCATTCCAAGAAATACCAAAATCAATGTATGGCTCGTTGGCTAATGCTTATTGATGATTTTGACTTGGAATTCATCCAAAAATAGTCTATCAAGGGGCAAAAAATCACTGATCAACTAGCAGATGCCCCTCTACTTAACAATCAACGCTCTCACTATGAATTCCCCAATGAATCTATCGCCACGTTATTCACCGAGGACATTTTCTATAAAATGAAAATGTTCTTTGATGGATCTAAATGTCAACACAATGGAGGTACAGGGGTCATTCTCATCCCTCATGAGGGTGAGCCCATGCCTCTATCTTTAAAACTTGACTTCGAATGCACTAACAATATGGCTGAATATGAAGCCTTAATTTTGGGGCTTCAAACCACCCTTTTCTTAGGCATCAAGACAATTAACATCTTTGGTGACTTGAAACTAATCATCAATCAATTCAATGGTTCATATATTTGTAAAAATGAAGTTTTACAAAGGTATAAACACTGTGTCAACACCCTGCTAGCATCTTTCGACTATTATCTCTAGCAAACTATTCCTCATTTTACGAATAAGTTTGTTGATACTATGGCTTTTCTCACCTTGCATATTCCATCCTCATCTTCTTCCCTAAAAATCTATGTTATGGTACACTATTTGGTGTTACCTTCATATATCTCCACTAACATCAACCTTGTCAGCACCATCAACTCTAATCAATAGGATGTTTGGTATAAACAACTTGTGGACTACTTAACTTTTTCTATCATCCCTCTTGATCTCTCTAGCAATGCACGACAGGATTTTATCAAGAACACAGCTTGATATACCATGCTAGGGGGTCTTCTCTACAAAATAGGTTTCGATGGCCTCCTTCTTCAATGTCTAACTTCCACTGAAACATCTCATGCCATCAAACAAGTCCATGATGGGATTTGTGGCAGACATTTTAGTGGTAACTCAGTTGCAAAGTGCATCCTTCACCTGGGCTATTATTGGCCTACTCTTCACCAAGACTACAATGATTATGTTCAGCATTGCATCAAATGCCAACAACACACTAACTTACTTCATGTCTCTAGCCATGCTTTACAAGTCGCTAAGGATTTCTGGCCCTTTTCACAATGGGGTGTAGATCTAATCGGTGAGATTAACCCTCATTCATCTCTCCAACATCATTCCATTATCACCACAACCAAATACTTCACTAAATGGGTGGAATTTGTTCCCCTCATCTCTACTAAAGCTGACAAAATCATCGACTTCATCAACACCCACCTCATCTGTCATTTTGGTGTACCTCATAAAATCATCACCAATAATGGCAAATCTTTCAAAAATAAAACTGTCCAGAAACTTTGTGACTCTTTTGGCATCAAGCTCAGCTTTTCCTCACGTTACTACCCACAAGCAAATGGGCAGGCCAAGGCTTCCAACAAAATCTTAACCAAAATCCTAATGAAGGTGGTCAACGACACTGGAAGGGATTGACACATTCACATTCCCTTCACTTTGTGGGCCTACCGCACTAGCATCCAAACCCCTACGGGTGCTACACCTTTCTCTATAGTGTATGGAACAGAGGTAGTTTTGCCTCACAAAGTAAAAATACCCTCTCTATGCATCTCTCTACATGACATTATTTCTAATGATGACTTTCATTAAGATCGGTTAGCTCAACTCGAGTTACTCGATGAATGTCGTCTTGCTGCCCTTAAGCATCTCCATATCTATCAAAATCATATCAAACGTGCCTATAACAAAAATTTTAGAGAGCAAGATTTCAAAATCAGAGATCTCATCCTTAAAGAAAACCAACACATGATGAATATGGAAAGAAGAAAATGAGGCAAGTTTGCTCCTAATTGGCTCAGACCTTATATCATAATGCACAAATATGGATCAGGGACTTATCATCTGTCTTCTCTTGAAGGATGGCATAACCTAAGCCACTTAATGCCTTACATCTACGACCATTTTACTGTTAATCAAGTACTCATTCACTTGATATTTAACTGAAGCTCGTCCTTTGAGCAACCCTTGTCATCCTCATTTTCATTCCTTTCAACCCTGTTTCCCTAACAAACACTATGTAACCCTTTTATAAAGTATGAATGCTTCATCCAAATAAAAAGGGAGACCCCAAACCTCTATAATCCTATCCATGACTAAAAATTCTATCAAAAAAAAAACTGGGATACCTATCCAAAATATCCAAAGGTCATAAACTCTAAATGCAGACTGCTCCCTCGAAGGACAGCTACATCATTGATGAAATTAATGGACTACTCCCTTGAAGGATAGCTATTCAAAGCCTTCAAAACATATAAAGTACACTATAGACCATTCCCTCGAAGGATGGCTATGACTAAATTTTGCTACAAACAACACCCTCTCAAGAAGCTTCTTGCATAAATCAGCTTCACATGACCATAAAACAAAGCAACATCCACAAATGGACTTCCCACATTGATCAGTCTACAAGCTAATAAAGTCATGGATTTGTCTATAGTCATTCTTAGGGTCTCCTATAAAAGGGGCAAAGTTATCCCTACTAAAAAGGGTTACCCTATCTTGACATATCACATAATCACACTTATTACCCCACCATACTCACAGGATTTCAAGCTCACTTAATGTCAAGTGACTACACTACTTCTCTAACACAATGGTCAAATGATGTAATGCATGAATGGGAATTTTGTTTCCAAAAACCTTATTTATGCAATCATTATGGTACTAGTCAATGAAAGCACAACGCACCTTTCACTTCTTATACATCTTGGTCACACATAACTAGACCATTATCTAACCAAAACCAACCAAACCAAACCAAACCAAATACTTTCAGACCATTAACATGACATAGCCCATTCACACTAGTTTCTATGGACAACAATACACATAGAAACTATTAACCCAAACACAATTTATGTCAAGCATAAACCATTACTGTTGAAGCATAAATAATCTCATTTTTGGCATACACCATCACTAATATGGAAAACTGCTAGGAATGAAAAACCATATAACCAATGTTATAGAATACACCATCACACAATATGGAAAAGGCTATAACATCATCATACACTCATCATTTATAAAACATAACCAAACCAACTATCAACCATTCTGAACTACATTGTGGAGTCTTCTGAGGTTAGCTCGGCCATTCATTCGTTCGTCTACCTGATGGACCAACCATATAACCTTTAACCATGACCTAACCTAGTCAAAACCAATCCATAACATACCCTCTTCTTTCCTTTTGTCGAGAACTACATTGGCTTAAGGCCCTTAACACAGGGGCTATGTAGGCAGCACTCAGTCTTTTGAGGTTAGCTCGGCCATTCGCCCATTCGTCTCCCTAATGACAATGGCCATTCATTCGTTCATCTACTCAATGGACAAACCATTTAACCTTTAATCATGACTTAACTAGCCCAAACTCATGACCAAACCACTAGCCCTGACATTGTATCATGGGGCACATTAGAGATCACAGCCATCTCCTTGACCACATCAAACAACCATTTGAGATCACTTATATCTCAGATCAACTCGACCAACAACCTTGGAGATCGCGACTATCTCCTTAGACCAAGACCACTTTTGAGACAACTTTGCCTTGGTTGTTTTGATTACATATATGCTACCTCACGAATAGTTAGCAAATTGTCTGCACCTCACATTATGACCCTCACAAGTATCAGATCGCGCCCAAGTTGATCCCCACTACTTGTGACATTTTCATGTTTTCCAAGAGCACTTCCCAAGCTTGAGATACTTGGAACATGATGACCGTTGGAGCTACATCTTTGATCATTTAACCCAATCAGCTACGACTAAAAGCTAGGGACCGGTTACTTCAATTTTGGCACTCCTTGACCTTGACTATGACAATTTGCCCTACCTATCACGTGAAGTGGTATACACATAATCTAAACTATTGTAGCATTCACACTCCAACTTCACCATATCCATCCACTGCTTATCAAATTAGCACCCGATATCAGGTTACTTTCCCTCGACTCCCGCTTTGAGGGGGAATACCTCATCCACACCTGGGGCAACTAACTCTTATTTTTTGTCTTGCAGTTCATCAAGAATAACCAATAAGACAAAAAGGGGAAAATGTAGACACCAAAATATTGTTGACTCCCCTTGGCCCATTTAACATGCCTAACCCACACTTTATTAATTTAAAATAAACTATTATTTTAAATTAATAACATCACCATGGACACCTCACCGTGGACACCTCACTATGGACACCTCACCATGGACACCTCACCAAAGACTATTTCTTACCCTATGACTCGCCCCATGACTAAGTCTTTCATATCATAACTACCTAAGACCTATTATAACCTTCTAACTAACCCTCATGCATAATAAGCCCACCTTTTTACCATTCTCCAATGGCAAATGCACTTGGTAGATGGAGAACGGGCTTCTTAGCCCTTTTTCCCATTCTCTGGCCACAGACATCAGTCAAATGTTGGTCGATGCCGGTGGGATCACTGATGTTAGTTACATAAACTAACTTATAATGTTGAGTTACGGGATTCAATTAGTCTCTCTCTGTGTCTCTCCCCCTGACTCTTTACATAATGATGTGCACACTCTAAGACTAAGCATCAGAATTCTATTATCACTCTCAAGATATAGAAACTCTACAAAAATCACTCCAGGCATTGGGTTAAAAACATTGTACAAGATCTTCAACATTAACCTACAATAGGAATAAGCATCCTGACACCCTTCTATCTTTAACAAAAAGCTAAGTATTCTTCTGGGTTTCAAAGTTCTAGATTAACTTAGTAATTAGTTTCTATTTTACTATTTTTGAATACTTTAAAAGAAACCTAACTTCCTCCATGGAAGGGCTGAAAAGCCTTCCTTTGACTCCCACCTTATTCTCACACCTACCTTTTACCTTTTGTCCTTCCTCAGGACCTATTCTCCTTCCCGTAACCTTTCACAAACCTTAAAATTCCTAGAGTCCTCTGTCAACTACAGACATAACCCTGAGACCCATCTAAGGGCCATTGCCCCTACCGACGTTGGTAGCATAACTGACATCAACAACATTGACCAATTGACGCTGGCAGGACTACCGACATTGACGACTATGGAAGACTTATTGCAAGAATCACGTACACGTTATCTATTTCTCTTTCTTCAAATCTTTCATTATTTCTCTTTTTTTTACATTCTTTTCATTAAAAAGTGGACTGTCATCCCTCCAAGAAGTCTTTATGCTTCTAGGACCGAGCATGTGCTTGGCAGTCCACCATATATCTATCTAACATTTTCTATGTTCGAGTCTCTTTCTCTCTATAGGTGTCTTCCTCCACAGCTAAAGAGGAGCTCTTACAACATCTGGATAGGGTGTGTAACTTAATTCAGGTATCATCTAACCCCTAACCATTATCTTTAGTTTCTTATTTCTTCTGAATTTATAGATTGCAAAAAAAATTGAGTAGAAACACTAATAATAAAAGGGACACAAATATGAAGCATTGAGAGGCTTCAATTTTGGTTTGTTGTTGAGAGAGGACAAATGATAAGACCCTAATCCATACTTATGGGTTATGATGTAGGGTCTAAGCCAATTGAAGGCAAATTTTCCCCTTTTGCTTTTCTCCATATTAGTGACATGTTGGTTTTCCTTGAGGATAAGATATCCAATGTTGAATTATTAGAATTTTAGTTGTTTGTTATAGGATCATTTTATTCATTCTTGGTAGATAAGAATATGGGAAAGGGTGGCTAAACAACATTCATTGAGTAGCTCAAGTTGGGCTAAACATTCTTGATGGTAATCATCTTCCGAAATGAGATTATGCAAATATATGTGAAGAGAATGTATTAGGATTTCAAGAGGCAAGATGGCTTCAACTCCAAATATGAGAGAAAAGGGTGTAACACTAGTGGTGGTTTATATGTTAGTATGATATGTCCATAGGGTAAAGGGGATGCACAAGTGCCAATCCTGACCTGAGGAATTGACCATTTTGGTAAGCATATTATTAAGGGTTTTGTTAGAGGCTTCAGCTTATCCATTTTCTTGTGGGTTATAAGGTGATGAAAATCTAAGTTTAATACCGAATACATCACAAAGGCCCTAAACTTGTTTATTTTTGAAATATTTTCCATTATCGGTGATGATCTTATGGGGAACATCAAATTGGAAGATGATATGATGGGTGATGAATTCAACAATCTTTTCAGATGTCATCAAGATAAGGGGAATAAATTCCACCGATATGGTAAAATATTCAATTATTGTAATGATATAATGATGTTATTTTGAAGAGTGGGGGTTGATTTCACTAATAAGTTCTAGACCCCATTGTGAGAAAGGTCAAAAATCTATGGACATGCAAAGGCTATTACTAGGTACATGATGTAAATTAACATGTTATTGAATCTTGACATACTTTTTTACATAATCATAGTAGTCTTTGTTAAGGGTAGGCTAGTAATAACCTAGGTAGAGGATGTTCTTGGCCACATCCAAGCCACTAAAGTGACCCCCACATATGCCATCATGTGTCTCCTTGATGGCATGAGAAGATTCTAGACCATAGAGGCATCAGAATAGGAGGCTATCCAAGCCTCATTTGTAGAGTATTCATCCCATAATGGTATAATGGGATGTTCTCTAAATAAATGTTCAATGGGAATTCTTGGAGAGGCCAAAGAGAACTATGTCAAGGGGAAGGTAGTCAAAGGTTTATTGGTAGCAAAGGTCAGGTAAGATATCCTCCATAGTAAATATGGTTAGAATGTCTATCTTGGTGTAGGAGGGATCAGATATGTGATGTAAAATGATAAATAGTTTAGATTTTGAGGGTGTTTATAAGATCTGAGAGGTAAGAAAAGCCATGGTATCAACAAATTTATTGGTAGATCATGGGGTGGTTTGAATATGGTAATGTTTGAATGAGGCTATGAGTTCTATAACTAGTTGCCTATACAACTATAAAACCTCATTATTACACTGGTAAATTTTGGTAACTTGGTTAACCACAAGTTAGGAGTCACTAAAGATATTTATTGTTCTGTCTCCCAAGGCTAATATAGTTTTGAGACTTATTACTAGGGCTTCATATTTAACCACATTGTTGGTGCATTCAAATTTGAGTTTAAAGGATTAGGGAAGTGGTTCACTGATAAGGGGGATAAGGATAATACCATCTCCTCCACCATGTTGACATTTGAAACCATTAAAAAATATGGTTACCTAATTGGTGAAATCTGCTTGAGATAAGCTTATGATGGACTTATCTAGAAATACAAGACAAGGAGGTTAATTATCTGTTAGGGGTGCTTTAGCCAATTAGTCATTGATAACCTTCCCTTTGATTGATTTTTGTTGGAGAAAATCAAGGTCAAATTTAGCTAAAAGCATGAAATACTTAGCCATACACTAATTTTGGTATGATTTAGAGTGCATGTATTTGAGGGGGTTGATATTGGTTATCGTAAAAGTTTTTTCGTTAAGGAGGTAGTGGAAACATTTGGTGGCCATGAAGAAAAGGGCTAGACATAATTTTTTAGTGTGTTTTTACTGAGTCTCATATTTGACTAGTGTATGGCTAATGTAGTAAATGGATTGTTATTTGTGTTGTTCATCCTAATGGGTAAGCATTGACCCTAGGGAGTGGTCTATGGTAGAGATAGAGAGCTAGAAAGGTTGGTCATCTTTAGGAGGTGTAAGGATAGGTGGAGATATCAAGTATTCTTTGAGTGCATCAAATACCTTCTGACAATTGACATTCCACTTAAAAGAGATCTTTTTTCAAGAGGTGGTAGAATGGTTGACATCAATTGAAGAGCTAGGACATGAAGTGATCAATGGATTGTGTTTTACCGTACAAGTTATAGATTTGTTTAAGATTGGTCAGAGGTAGCATCTTGAGGATGGCTTTAATATTAGTTAGATCAACTTCAATTCCTTGAAATAAAATGATGAAGCCAAGAATTTTGCCTGATAAGACCCCCAAAATACATTTCTTTGGATTTAGGTAGAAGTGATAATGGATAAGTCAATCAAATATAATCTTAAGGATGATTAAATGGTCTTTGTGAAGCTTGGACTTCTCAACAAGGTCATCCACATAGTCTTTTATGATTGTATTGATAAGGTTATGAAAATTATATATCATGGCCCATTAATAAGTTGCACTAGTATTATTAAGGTTGAAGGTCATGAACCTATAACAAAAAGTCCCCCATGAGGTGATGAAGGTAGTTTTGTGTTTTTCTTCAGGGGAAATTAGGATCTAATTATAACTTGAGAATCTATCCATGAGTGACAACATCTCATGGCCTATTGTAAGATCAATAAGTTGGTCAACACTAGGGAGAGGAAAGTCATCCTTTGGGTACATGAGGTTGAGGTCACAAATTACACATAGATACATAGTCCCCCTATGGATTTAGTGATAGGTACAATATTTCAAACCCATTGGGGATAGTCTATGGGTTGAATGAAGTTAACCAAAAGAAGGCATTAGAGTTCTTCTTTGACAAAGAGGGCTATGTGAGGATACATTCAGTGATGTTTCTATTTGATAGGTTTGGCATCATGAGTGGTGAGGATGTTGTAGGTGGCAATGGCTGGGTTAATACTATGCATATTGACATATGACCAATCGAATGTGATGATACACTCATGGAAGAAGTTTGAGTAGTCTTGTAGTTCTTCAGGGGTGAGAGTTTGGCCAATTTTGATGACATGGGGGTTATTTATATTATTTATGTCAATGTCTATGGTTGATTCATTTAACATGGTTAAGGTTTTTAGAGGTAAAGCTTTGTGGATGGAAGAATCTGGTGCACTAAGGTAGGTGAGAATAACATCATCATCTTGACACTAAATGGTGTTAATGGTGGGAGAGTCATCTCCCACAAGTTTAGTATGGCTCAAAGGGATGGATATGGGTGACCTTTCATTTCAGTAAGTTAGGGAGCTGAGGGTAATCATGTTTATGGAAAAAAATTAGGTGGGATGATGTTCTCATCTTCACTCTCAGGTTAATGGGATGTTGGTAGGGAAGGGTTCTCTTTTATAACAATGGTGGTGTTAGGTTTGTTGGATTTATTCTTATTAGGTTGAGTGAAGTTGAGGTCATGTTTCTCATGAGGCTTACGGGTCTTGATCGAGGTCAATATGTGTGGGCCATACTCATATCATCCTAAACTAAATCCCTTTTAGGCACACCTATGAGGGTATAGTTTGACAAAGTTGGGTTTGTCCAAGTAAGAAAAATTAGAGGTAAATGGTTGAGGCAAAGTGTGGGTAATGACAATGTTAAGTGGCTTGTTGATTCCCCTATAAATGAACTAATTTTGATAGCTTGGAGGTCCTAAAGGGATAATGGATCTAATGTTGGGGTCATAACCTAGGTGGTGGTTGAGTTTCCCATATTCTTGGGGAGTAAGGAGGGAATCTAAGGTGAGGATATGGTATTCTCTAAGGGGTAAGGCATTATAAAGTATACTCCAAGGGATCAGTGCTAGGTATTTGGTCCATATAAATAGATGAACTGGTACATGCCTCTATACGAGGGGAGGTAATGGCTTTAGCTTTTATGGGTGATATCTTTTATGGTGTTTTTGATGGAGGTAGAATAACATCATTAGGTTAGTAGGTCATATTGTATGCTATAAATGGGTTAGGGTTAGTTTGTATGATAACCACCTAATCTTCATATTCAAACTTGACACAATTATTGAGGGTGGAAGGTACACAAGCCATGGCATGGATCTAAGGTCTCCCTAGTAAAACATTGTACTAGAATTCACCTTCAACCACATAGAAAAGTTTGGGGAGCATGCGAGATCCTAGATGAATGTGAAGGACAACAATACCTAGGGTAGTGGTCATAGTGTCATTAAAGGATCTAAGGACGATTGAAAATTTAGACATGACATTATCTAGTAGCTTAAGTTGATCGTAGGCATGAGAAAATATGATGTTGATACTGACTCCCCCATCAATCATAACCTATTTGACATGAGTTTGGTTGATATGGGTAGTGATAAAGAGAGGTGGATATGAGTCTTTAAGGTGGATGGAAGGTATCTCTGAGTCCTTGAAGATGACAAGGGTGGAGAGTTGGAGAGCATTGATGAAGGCCTCTATAGGTTGAAAGTCTCCTAGTTTGATCTCAATAGCTTGCATGGCCTCTATCATGGACTGATAGTGGTGAGATGAGGTGGAAATGAGCTCATAGAGGCTCATATTAGCTAGAGTTTGGTGAAGTTACTTAAGAATGAACCTCTTAATGAATTTAGAAGGATTATCCTTGGAGGTGCCTAAGATATTTATTTTGGGTAGAGCTAAGAATGTAGAGGGTTAGATTGAGTTTGGTTTAGGATGAGTAGGTGTGTATTTCTATAGAATGGACACCTTGGCTTTCCATTGATCCCTTTATTGTGATTATGTGACCATGTTAATGGTATGGATAGAGAGGAACAATGTGATAGGATGTTGGGTAGGTTCCCCATCATTCTGAGGTGAGAGTGGATGATTTGATATGTATTGGTAAATGGCCAGTGGGTGCCTTGGTAAAGGGGTTAAGGGAAGCTCTTCTAGTAAGAGATCATCCTTATCATAGAGCTGATGGATAATGGTCTAGAGAGATTTTTAGTTCTTAGTGTCATGTCCAGGTGTCCTATGATAGGAACATTTTTTATGGTTGTTATACCAAGATGGTTTTGAACCAAGGGGATTAAAGGGTCTGATAGAAGGTAAAGTGAGGTGTGAATATTGTAATAACCTTTGAAAAAAAGGATGAATAAAATTCAGGGAGAGGTGGGAAATGCCTAGGTGTTGTCATTTTAGGTGGTAAGCAGATTATCATTTTGGGTCATTTTAGGTGGTGGGGTGTTTTTGTGATAGCGGGTTTGGTAAGAGAAAGCTTGGGTGAGGTGATGTTTCTAGTTAATGGTTTTGGTTTGGGAATGTTAGTGGTTAGAGGGTTCAAGGTGGATAGTTTGGCCACTGATTGTTTGGGAAAAATTAGTGTATCAAACAATAATTGGGCTGGTGTAACCAGTAATAGTGGATGACATATGCTAAAAGGAATTTGATTTTTGGGTAGATTTGATGGATGAGGACCCAAGATAGAGGGTAGGGAGAAAAAAGGAAAAACTCTAAACATGTGGCTATTTGATGGTTTTGATCTTTTGGTTGGGTCGGGTCAAGGTTTGGGTGGAGGTTTAGATGGGGTCAACTCTACTTTAAGATATAGGCAAACCAAACTCCATATGGTGAAAGCACCAAGGTTTGTAATAGGTTATTTTGTTGGTTTGCTTATTTGAGGTATGATTACTTTGGTTGCTGGTGAACTTGAGGGGTTGGTAGAAGTTCTGATTGGTTTGAGAGGTGGTGGAAAGATAACAGATTGGTTAGTTAAAGGTGTACTATAAGGTTTGGGTTTGTTGATGTAAGGGAGGCCTATATGTTTGAAAAAAGTGGTTTGATCCATATCTATTTTTAGGGAAAATTCTAATTTTTTCACTAATGTGGAAAAAGGTTTATGTATTGGTTTTTCTTTGTGGGTAGTGGATGCAAGAGATAAACTTATAGGTTGGGGAGGCTGGTTGGTAGGTTGGTTGATTTCCTAAGGTGAGGGAAGTAAGGTTGAGATAAATGCTTCATCCATGGGAAGTATTAGTATAAATGACTCTTCTTTAGGAATAATATCCATAGGAGTAGGTTTTTTATTAGGTAGTTAGTGGAGGTAGTAAATCAGGACCATTTACTTGTCTAGATATGCTTGTTGGGGTAGAATGTGATGATTTCAAAGCTTTTATGACTGTGGCTAAGTAAAAAGGAACCCCCTCAAGTTAAATCTTTGAAGGATTAGAAGATTACTCTTCTACCTCTATAAGTGAGGTGGGGAAAGAGTGAGTAGATTAGATGGTTGGGTTCTCATGTGTAGGTGTATCATAGACCATGTTGATTGTGTGGGCATCATGAGAGTATTTAGCCTATGTGTCCTCATATTTGATAGAGGAATGGTTGGGAAAGGGATTTCTAAAGATGTCTAGTACTTGATTTTGAGTGGCATTGGGGTTATCCAATATGAGTTCCCCCTTGCCAATGAGGCTTTAAACAACATTCTTGAAAGTATTGCATTGATTGACATCATGTTCGATTAGCAAACACTAGATGAGAATAATTAAGCTATGAGGGAGGATTGATGGGTGGAAGTTGTATAAGATTAGATTTTAGTACGTTTCCAACACCAAGGCATAATATTCTCTAAGTGGAGTAAATTATTTTTGGGTACTTTGGTTTGGGTGTTATGAGCTCTGGTTAGAGGGATTGGGAAAGTTTTATTGATTGACAGTAGGTGGTGGTGAAGCCTAAAGGAAAAATGCATTCTTAATTCCCTTATTCTTAGCCCTATATTTAGATTGATTGTCTTCTTTGGAGGAAGAGGCTTCATTCGTTTTGAAGGTAGAGTTATTGTTTCATAACTTGAGTTTACCCTCATCTATAGTCCTATTCTCTAACTTACATGCCATGGTAAAAGTTTCATCAAAAGTTCTAAAGCTTTGGATATATAGTGTGGAAGAAATGTGCTTGGCACAAGCTCAGGGAAAAATATCAATCAATTCAAGTTGAGGCAATGAGAATGATAATTAGCTGATCAAGCTTCTCCAATGAGCCATAAAATTAGCTATAAAATCATCCTCAAATTAGAAAATGGAATAAAGGTTAGTGATAGAGACTTCCTTGGATATATTTATTGAGAAGTGATATAAGAAGGTCTAAAATAATTGGTTAAAGGATAAGATGGAATGCTTGGTAATGGCACTATACCATTCTAGTGCTAGGACAAAAAGAGACATAAGAAATGTGCACAAAAGTAGGGCATCATCATACTAAATCATGTAACAAGAATGCCTAAATGCTCTTAAATGTTGTTGGGGGTCTTCCTTAGTATTAAAATTGGTAAATTTTGGAAGCTTCCATTGGGTTGGATAAGGTATGATAGGGACTGAAGGGTGAATGGGATAATTATAAATTTGGACATACGATAAAATGTTATGGTTTCCTGAAAGGGATGACTCAAGAGTTGACATTTTTTCCATGATTATTTTAATTAAGTCTATTTGAGTTGATACACTTGAGGGGTTATAAGGTGTATATTTTGGTTGGGAATATATTTATAAATGATAAGAGGTTGGGAGATGGCCCCATATCGATAAGAAATTATGGGAGGTTGGGTAGATGACATATAAAGATAGGTAGTTGCTGGTGGTTGGGTAGTAGATATATAACCTTGTAGGTTAGGGGTATAACCAAAGTTAGATGATGTCGGTAATTTTTGGGATACTGAGGTAGGTTGAGTTGTGGTTAGATTGGTAATTAGGGTGTTGGTCATGACCTTTGTGATAATGGGTGGTGTGGTAGAAGGGATAGGTATACCTAAGCTGGGTAAAGAGGTATTATCCAATGGGCTAGGTTTGATAGAGGGGAGGTTGGAGATGTCAATGGTGGGTACCCCAGATACAAGTGGGACATGATGGGTTGATGGTGTGTTTTACCCAAGGTAGAGGAGTCATTAGTAGGGGTGGATGGTGTAAGGTTAATGGTTGGTTCTCAACCATAGCATCAAAGGAGTTAGTAGATGAAGATGCCTAGGTGGTAAAAGTTTGGGTGGTGATCGTGTAAATAGGGATACCTTCCATAAGGTGGTATGTCATGTTATAAGGAGGGTATTGTGGTGGAGTTAAAACTAGGACGTGGTGAGAAGAGTTGTTAATATAGTGTCGAAGGGAAATTGGATTATTGTCTAAAAAGGTGGTAAATTCAATGTCTCCTTGGGGAAAAAATTAAGGGAAAGTAGGGCTTCCCAATAGATAAGGTGAATCTTCTACCTTGGATATGTACTCCATAGATGAGGAGATAGAGGAGATTAATTTAGGTGACAAGTTTTGTTCTACCAAGTCTCTTCATTGTTGACGAGTGAGAACCATACAAAAAAGTGGGAGAGAATATAAGGGAATAGACTCAATACTCAAACAAAAAGAAGACAAAGAAAATAGTCAAGGCAATGAAGGAACACACTAAAAAGTACATTTAAGCCTGAAGTTAGTTTTAAGATCACTTTTGGCTTATGCCTTCATTTATGAGAATGTGTGATAGAAATTGGCTTGTAGATCAAGTACTATAGAAGCAGTCTATGGTTGGTTTTACACTATTTAGATGCTTAAAAGAATCTGTATTAGAATCAATACATGGCTTGGAATTGGGGCCTACTCCCTCACTTCATAGTCCTACATAAATAAGGGTGTCGGGTGCTTAGCTAATATATATTGATATATAGAGTTTATACTCAAGTAGAGAGCTGAGTTGGTTCTCCTTTTGGTGATGAAATATAAGTAGAATCACTAGGTAGGGTAAGGTGATCCACTAGGTGATGAAATCCTAGTCGAGCCTTGTGTTAGGTGAGTTATGATGTTTGATTGATTATGCAGTTTGGTTTTGTAACCTAAGTGTGTTATGATTAGTCTTAATGCCATTAATTAAGCTAAGTGATCTATAAGAAGTAGGCAATCAATAGATGTAGTATGTTTTAAACCCAAATGAAATTTCAATTTCAATTATGAGCATAGATAGATAAAAAAACATAAAAAAAAGAAAACCCAAGTAGAGATGAGGGTCTCACTGGGTGTGCCAAAATGTTTCACTCAAATTTCATTATTATTCAGAAGAAGGTAGTAAAATTGGAAATATGGGTTGTGGTAGGAATACCTAATAAAAAGTGTGTATGCATTGAATTAAAATATTGTGAAGAGATCCTCTTTGGCTTGGGAGGATGACCTTCAAATAAGAAAGCACTAAAGCAAACTTGTTAGTTAAATAGATAGTAGTGTGGATTGCCTAGCATTAGCTAGATCCTAGAAGTGAGAGCTTCCTTAGGGGTTGTAAATCCACCATTTTAGAATAATTAAGTTAATAAAATAAAAAAAAATTACTTGCATCAATGATCAAAAGGTACTAAAACTAATAACAAGAATTTCTTGATAAACAAATATGTTAGAATGATAAAATTAGTGAAAAACTAATTATTGTCAGTGCTAATGGGTCAAGATGTGATTCAAAAAATCTAAAAGGGGCCTATGAGTGGTCAAAAACATAGAAAAGTGAATTGGGTTAGGCAAAGGAGGTAAAATTAGCTTGCTAGATTTTTATACCATAAGAAACCATCGATAGTTGGGTTGACTATTGGTGGTTAGGTATAACAATCGATAGTTATGTTGACCATCAATGGTTGACTATGTTCAAAATTGGGTTTGATTAGCAATAGATTAATGAGATTCACAGATGAATTCTATGGGTTGGGAAAAGGCTAAATTAATTGTGAAACAAAAATTAAGCACATGAATAGTAATAAACAAGGGCTTGTCTTACCAGAAGTGGGTTGGAAGAGTAGTTAGCATAGTTGGCCTTTAGGTGGGATCTAGCTTGATTTTAGTAGAGTAACAGTGCCTAGAATCTTGGTTGAGAGGTGATGACAAGTTAGAGCTTAACGTAATATCTTGATAACATAGAGTAAATTATCTAACTTACAAAAGAAAACTCTAAGTATCTAAGCTCATGATAATAATTGTAGATCCTTTTACTCTTATATCTCTCTCTTTCTTATAGCCAAGGGCCAAAGGTTCAAGAGGGAATGTAACTGGGGAAACTAAATATAATTCATCTATGCAATGACTCACAAAGAGATTTGGATGACTTATATTTAGAAAAGGTAGCTAGTAGTTTGCATGGTGTTTACATGTAGAAGGTTAGGTAGTTGAGCCTGACTATCGATGGTTGGGATGATTATCTATGGTTAGACTGACTATTGATGATTGAGGATGAGCATCAAAATATCCTAAAGGGCCATGTTTAATCTTAATAAAGCTAAACTAATGAAAATAGGCTGAGGTAAGGAAAAAAGGTCTAAGGGCTCTGCTAGGGGTCACAACACTTGGAAATACGTGTGTAGAATTCTAGTGTCTATAATACTATATTGGTATTTGGGATTACCCCCTCACTTTACAATCTTATGGTGATAAAGGTGTCAGGTGATTTTCCAATATATATTATTAACCACATATTTATTCTTGGCAAGAAAACCAAGCCAAATTCCCCCTTGGTGATGAAATCCAAGTAGGTAAGCCTTGGAAAGACAAATGTTAAATGCATTTTGAATATTGTGTGATTTGGTAGTGTGTGAAAAAATAGAAAAATAGTGTAACTAAATGGTAATTTAAAAAACCACCTATTTAGACTATGTGAGCTACTCTTGGCATACAAATAATTGAAAATGAAAGTGTGAATTAATTACTATCAAATAGTTATTAATTCCCAAGTTTATAATAGAATAGATTCAATTAAGATTCTATTGTATACAAATAGTATATAATAGAGTCGACTAGGTTGATACTATTCTACAAAAGCAAAAGTCTTTAATAATAGAGTTGACTAGGTCAAATCAATGTTTTAGACATAAGATAGGCTATAGAACTAGGTCAACCAGGTTGAATTATTTTGTTCTAGGGTTAAAGTTTTAAAGACTGCTAACTTCTACAAAACTAAATTGAAATGAAGTACTAAAATTACTAAGAGAGAAAGAGAGGAACCTTGGTGGGTTGAAAGATGATTAGGATTGAATATTTTATGTTAAAGTGCCTTGAATACTGATTTCAAGTTATACAAACTAAGCTGATTGGTTTAACTTAGTTCTGTAAAATCCTATGTGTTGAATAAGTATAAGATGACTAGGTCAATCTATTTAACCTATTTTGTTGATCTTGATATTGACTAAAAGATTAAGTTGACCTATTTGACCTATTTTATTGATCTCAATGTTGGTAGAGAGAATAAAATGATAAATTTGACCTGTTCAAACTTGTATTCTTATCTAGGATTGAAGAAGAGTACTATGTTGACCTATTCGATCTATTAATTTATATATGATGAAGATCTACATAAAAAGAATAGAGGCATTTTGATGTGATTGTGTGTTAAACCAACACACATAAAATTAGAACTATACTAACTAGTTCAATATAGTATCACAAATATAACAAAATAATAATATGATAGAAATGAAACAAAGAAAGAAAATCTAAAAGGGTTAGATTCACATCGAGTTCACTAGAATGTATGCAATTGTAAATTTAACATATCTACAAATCAATCATACCTCAGAGAAGATAAATCCTACTTACACATTTGATTGGGTATACATTAGATAATTAGGGTCATGGCCAACATGGATCTATTATACGTACTCAAGGGATATCTTACCACAAATAATATCACTAGGGAGGGTTCTAAATCCTTTAGTCAAGCAAAACTATGTAGTAACCTTAACTATGTCATATGTTTTAATATTCACTAAAATAATAAGTAAATTCTAATCTAGTGCTCACCAAATCTTGTGCACAAAGTGGGGGTAACAAACATGAAAATTAAACATGCATAGAATGAAAATACTCACATCAATGTGTAAAAAATTCTAATTCATGGAAGAGAAATGCAAATGCATATCTATCTACTCTTATAAAAAAGGAAAAAAGTTATGAATACTTACCTTTGAATAAGAACCCATCGAGCCTCAATCTCTCCCTTGAACATGGTGATTTGTAAGAGGTTGTGTTATTTAATGATGAAAATGATAAATCATCTCTAGGCTACATAACCTATCAATGCATCCAGAATACTTCTCCACAAGACAAGATCCATATCTGCAAAGAAAGTATGAAACCCTAAGCTTACTCCTTAATTAGAATGGTGGATAATAAGATGAAAAATCTATCCTAATTCTTATTTTATCTTATAATTGAAGAAATTAATATGTTTATATAGGCAAATCTAACCCTAAACTTTTCCAAAAGTTTAGGCTGACAAGGTTGACTCAGTTGACCTAGTATCATAATTGACAAAAATAAATTAGGTTATGGACTAGGTCAGACAGGGGTTGACCTAGACCCTAATAAGTTTTGTCAATAAGAATAAAAGGTTGATATGGATAACTATTTAATGTATATTCATATAAAATGTCCAAATTGGTAGCTTGAGTTTGACTTGTGACACTTAATCCATATGACCTTCTTGCATGTTTTCATGACCCTTCCCATCAACTTTTTACTTATTCTTAGTCATCTATAGCCTTTCAGATGATCATTATAGCTCAACCAAGATCTATATCCTAGGCCAATCTTGTTTCTCTAGGTCTTGAGCTTGTAGGATAGGAGCATCAAACTCAGACTATAGTGTCAGACCCTAGGGTGTCCCATTTTTGGTGCTTTTGTTCATTTACACATTGAGCCAAAATAGTCATTTTTATCTGATTCCTATCCTTCATCATGTTGTCTTAGCACAAATACATCTAACCCATGATCAATAGTTCCCTATAAAATTCCATTCAAAGGTCATTTAAAAAAGAGGTGATAAATCTTATAAATCAAGCAAGAATACAAATAAACCACTAAGGTAAACTTTTCTATTCTCTGCATATCATCACACAACATAGCTGTAAACACATTAAAACTCTTACACCAGTCCTTAGCCACCTCAATAAATCTCAATTTATCATTTTTACATCCTCATTACACTATTTCATAAAGCACATCAAGTGGAAGAGTTACATATGGCTTGATCCCTCTTCAAAGTATTGGTATATAGATAGTGTTCCCACACAAAGGGTGTAGATACACATTCAGTGCATCTTACACACACTAACCCCACCCCATCTTTCTCAAGTTTTATCAAGCACAATGAAGGTCTAAGGTTTTAAGATTAAATCAGTGCTACAAAAATTTATGTCGACATTCAACACTTAAGATTTGATAGGCAGACTCATATAAGGACAATGAACAAAACCTAGAAAACTTAGATCCCTATGACTACTTTGGATAATAGAAATAGAAGTGGACTATAACATCAGACTATGAAGTATCCTATTTTTATTGCTATTATCATTTTATCAACAAAATCTATATTTTTATTTGTGACACTATCCCAGTCTTGCACAACTAGTTTTAGCCTCAGTCTCAGCCATCTCAATCCATTTTTAAGATAAATTGTATTTCTCCTTACTTATTACTATTTTTAAAAAGGTTGAAAAGACACAATAAATTATACATATTAGTACTATAATTATTGTAATATTATTTACTAATTTATTATTCTATCCCCTTAACTAAATTAGGAATAAAATTCCATTATTCTTAAAATAATTAAATTATTTGGTGAGCATGACTTACTTCATTTGTGCATAAAACCCCTAGAAACTCTAAGTAAAATTCCTTCTTATTTTTTTCAGTATTTTATGATTTTTCTTGAAAATTTAAATCATAATTTTACATTTAAATTTTTAAATTTACCTTAGTAAATTTTTAAAATAATTTCATTTAATCCCTAGTTGCCTATACTAGGCCCTGATATTTTTCCATTATTTTTTTGATTTTTTTCAACATTTTTAAATAAAAAATTCACATTTAATTTTTAAATTTACCTTAGTAATTTTTAAAAATAATTTCATTCAAACCCTAGTTGTACTATACTAGGACCTATTTCTTTTGAGGTATCACCTTACACATAAATCAAAATTTCCCATTTAATTTTTAAAATTTACCATAGTAATTTTAAAAATTATTTTCTTTCAAACCCTAGTTGTATATGCTAGGTCCCATTCTTTTGATTTATCACCTTATATATTTATGAGCATTCATATCTTTTTATGCATACTCTGGTTAATTTTTTAGATTATATTTATTTAATCTTTTACTTCATTATTAAAGTTATTTTCCTTATGTTACCTAAGCTCGATTCATCTCTTATTTTGAGATGAAGTGTAAAACTTAGTAGCAACCCTCTTGAATTTGTAGACACCTAAAACTAGTTATCGATAACTTCCAACCAGTCTTCTGACTAATTTCTAGAAATTATCACAATTTGGCATAAAAAAGAAAACACATTAAAAGATTTGAAACTATCATATTCAAGTGCCAATTTTGGCCAAAGTTCCATTAAATAAGGCAATGCAATTTATTAAGTAGCTAACTTTAATCAGATCATTTTGAGTCAAAATGACATTTTCACACTTGGGTTTTTTGGTTGCTCTTTTATACCAAATATCTTATACAAGATATGTGCCTTTGTTATTTGGTATTGAAAACATCCTAAATGGAATACCAAATCCAATGCATCTGATATCACATTCTAATTCCAATCCAGTCAAATTTTGGGCCAATAAAAGGACATTTTGATTGATTTGATTAATTTGTACACAAAGAGCCAAGATTTGCATCAATGTTGACTAATCATGTTTAAGATCTAATTAATCCAAATTATAAGCCTAATTAATATTTTCATAGAACTTTTTGAATATATTTTTTTAGAAATGAATATTGAATATCTACATCATCAAATGACATCATTTCTATGGGGTGGCATCCACAAGCCATAAATACATAAAATATCAAGATTAAGCCACCCCATGCCTCATTAAGATCCTTCATGCCTATTCAATGCCCCTTTACCCCAAATATTAATGGAGATATTTTTAAAATGAATTTCATATTTGGATTTATTTATGGCCACACATCTCAATCTTGAGATGGATGGTCATGGTTGATCCTCAAACCATTCCAAAAATCTATAAATAGGAGGCCTTGCTTATTGAATTTTAAGCTTGAATAATGCAAAGCTAGAATGCTAAATTAATTCCAAAGCCTCATGAAAATTAGTATTATTATGCCCAAATATTAAGCCAAAGCCATCACAAGCCAAAGGTACCAAGAGGATATAAATGTAGGCATACTCCATTGAAGAAGATCTCTTGAAGCTGTCACATCTTGATTTCACCTTGTGTTTTTACTTTTAAATATGTGGATTTGAAATTATTTATAATGATTATTATGTTGTGAGATGTTTTTAATTGTGTTCCTTAAATTGTTTCATTAATGTATATTTCAATAGAAAATTAAAAATACTATAAATGTTATATTTAATTTGTCAAAATTAAGATTTATTATAATCTTAAATTATTTTATTATTATATTAGACAATAATTGATTTATGATATTTAACATATTAGTTATGTTAATTAAATGTGGATAAATCCTAATTAAACACTAGGATGAACATATAATTTAAATATTAGTAATAATTTATTATTAGTAATGCTTTAAATATTATGATAACTTTACTTGGAAAAGGGAAGTTGAGTTACCTTATTATTAACTTGAAAAGATCAAGAGTGATAAATGGGGATTTTAATAGATAGTTACTGGTGGGATTTCCAATTAATTATGGAGAACAAAGCCTATAGGATATTTTAATGGATAATTACTAGTGGACTTCCAGTTAATTATGGGAAACAAAACCTATAGCTTTGGTTTTAAGTGGCATGCAAAAGGGAAATAGGAAGTAAAAAAAGTATTAAGGAAAGAAAAAGGGAAGGATTTACACACACGAGAAGACACAGAAGATATACGAGAAAGGAAAGTAGAAGTTGAAATAAAAGAAGGCTTTGGGAAGCAAGAAAGGGAATTTGGTCAGTAACAAATGGAAAAGTGTACCAAGTAGGCACTATAATTATTTAATGAAGTATTTTATAATGAAAGAATCAAGGATTATAGATTTAATATATATTTACACAATATTTATTTTACAATAGAAATGCTCTATAAGAAATCCTATAGAAATCTTATGGAAATTATATATTGTAGTCTCTCCCTATTTTTATTTCCTTACCTCCATTCTTTTTTAAAATACCAATTCTTTCAATTTAAAATGGATGTTTTCAATAAACCTAGAACTTCCCCTTTACCTTAAATACACTTCAAGTTATCTTTATTTCTCACACATTAAATATATCTTAATTTATTTGTAATCTATAGTTATTTCATTTCTCATTACCCCTTTGCCCTCATTACCTCATTGCCTTCATGCAATAATTGTTACCAATGTCTCTGGATCAAATCTTTCACAGTAGCCTTTTGATAGGGAGTATTGATGTTGTTATCATATAGATTATTTATAAATAATAGTTATTGCCTCCTTCCATCATTATTGTTGTTATCTTATCATAGTTTTAAAATATATGGAAGAAGTTTGGGCATCTAACAAAAATAGTATTTTACTATATCAAGTTCTGTTCTTTTTTTTCCTTTAATTCAACCAAGATCAATATTAGTAATTAAAGATCAAAATTTACACTTTCTTGGTAAATAAAGATTAACATGCAATAAACTTGTCCAAATTAAATATCACATTGTATTTTAATAATATTAGAGTTAAAAACTTAGTATAATCTTTTTAAAAAAAAGATTAATATGCATGTAAATCTCCACCAAAATAAAAACATAATCTCCCCACTAAAATAAATCAAGAACTTAATATTTTTCCACCAACCGTATGATTCTTTGCAAGTGGGGAAAATCAAATGGAGTTTAAATTATGAGATTAAAGAATTAAAATATTTCCATGATTTTTTTTAACAAACCCCCAATAAGTCAATGTCACATTTCTTTGGTGAAATAAAGACTTAGATTTAAAAGAAAATATGTAACCATGCTTATCTTAAATAACCCATGATTAAACTACCACATCACTTCTTTAAAATAATATTTATATCTTTTTGATAATATAAGAATGGTAGGATTCTTGATTTATGGGATAAAGAATTAAAATAAAATAATCTTTATATCTTTTTGATAATATAAGAATGGTAGGATTCTTGATTTATGGGATAAAAAATTAAAAATATATCCGACTATTTTAAATAATGGAATAGTATATTTTTGGGACTAAAATATTCAATGGTAGATTAAAAAAAATACCATTAAATAAGATATTAATTAATTAATTAATTATCCTATGGTAAAATAAAAATACCATTAAATGAGATATTAATTAATTATCTCGAACCACATGAAGAGTGAAAATCCTCTGGATCATAGGAGACCCAAATTTTAGTTGATTTAAATATTTATATATTTAAATATTTAATAAATATGATATAAAATTTATATACATAAATATATAATTAATATGGTTTAAATATAATATATATAGTTGATATATAATCAATACGATTATTTATTTAATTAAGTTAGAAATTTAAGAGAATATAATTTATATAATATTAAACACTGTATTATACCGATTGATATATAATCAAAAAATTATAAAAGTGTGATCCCTTGATATAATTATAACATAGATTTTTCCTCTTAAAAACCATATCATTAATGAAATTTGTTGAGATAGAAATAAATCAATTGCCCTGTGGCATGTAAGTTGGTTGTCAGCATTATTTTAAACCTCATATGTAAATTGTCTAGGGGCAGGAGAAATCATATTAATTTTTAATATTTAGGGTTTTTATTTATATATGCAATGAAAATATTATAAATATTATAAGGAAACTATCAGAATATGTTTGAAAATGATTAAATATGGCAATACTTATTTTGTGTTATCTAAAAATTATAGAAAAAAGGTAATTAAAACTTTTCAATAATTTTGATAGTTTTAGAAGAAGTCAACCTAACCATTCTGGGAAATGCAAAAAAGATATTTATTTATTAAATGTAATTATTCTATTTAAATAATTTAATTATGATTAATCTCTTATAGACAAGTTAATATAGACTTTTGTTGTCATAATTGGTTGGCATGGTTTTGTCAATGTATGCTTATTTATATCAAATATTGCATGTATGTGTTAATGATCCTTAGATTAGTTTACCTAGTTGGTGAAATTATGCTTTGGATTATTTATTTGATTTATATATTATGGGGTTTCATTAATGATACAACCAAGCAATGTGATGGTTTCTTAAGCTTGGATGGGTATGGATAACCTGATCAAGTTATGTGTTATGATTTTGACTAATTTACATGACCAATGTTATTTAAAAACTTGGGCCAAAGTAATGTTAGATTAATATTGTCAATTAATATGTATTATTTGTATATTTTATGATATCATGGTTGAAACACATTTTATTTATGATACAATTTATTTAGTACAGTCTTATGACACATAGATGTATGAACATGTTGAGCAGTATTTATTGTTATTTGTTATTGCATGTATGATGTTAAAGTCCTTTGATACATATACCCAGATGGTATGGTTATGTAAGGACTCTTGAATCAAGAACCATATCATACTTACTCTATGGTTATGTAACCCATATTTATGTAGATATTATACATGAGAGGATAATATCATGATTTATATTTACTTAGCAATATATAAACTATTTGATACCCTTTTTGTATGAGAATTAAAATTCATAGTGTGGTAGTATAAGAGGACATGAGAATGATGTTGGACATCAATAGTTCTATCTTATACATATTTGATGTAAGTGATAAGGTTGTAAATACCATCGAGTCTTCTCTTTGTAATAAAGGAATGTATTTGTACCTTCTCCTTGTATGCATTTGTATGAGGAACTACTGAGTAAACATTTATGTCTTTAGTAGTTTATTAGAACTAAATTTATCCCTAATTTTACATATGTAGGTGACATCACAAATATGTATGGTAGCTCTGAAAGTGAGTGCAAGCATAGGATCTAGCCTTGATAGGTTTTCATTATTGTGACATCTGCTATAAATGCTAGTGAAAGTAAATAACCTTTATGTAGCACAATATTATTATGCAAACTTGTTGGTAGAATCAAATTTGTCACATCTTATAAGGATGAAAACTTATATGCAGTATATTTCATGAGAAAGTTAACTGTGAAAGTGACTAGACATTTTAATAATAACATAGTGCATCGTGAGGTGTACCTAGAGTTTATGTTGTCTTCAAATTGTTATTTAAAGGAACACCAACAATAATCTTACACCCAATCATAATAAAAAATCAACTAGACATTTTTAGAATAACATAGTGCATCGTGAGTTGTACCTAGAGTTTATGTTCTCTTAAAATTATTATTTAAAGGTATACTCAGATAGTATAATCTTGACTTGCTTTATTATTATGGTTAGGTGTAAGATTGTTGTTGGTGTTGAGTCAGATACTCAAACACAAAGACCTATGACACTATGGGATGTCATAGAGTTTTACAATATGAAATTTACCCATGTGGTACATATTGTATTTATTATATCTTGACCCATACCTAAATAAATATATAAGTTAAAGTTATTAATGTTTGCGTAGAGTGATCATGAACTATGATAGTATGGGATATCATAGGGTATTTTAGCTTAGATGTATATACTTAGGTGGTAAATACTAGAGCTATATATATAGACTCCTACCTAAATTGACTATTCAAATAGTTTTATGATTATTACTTGAGCAACATGTTTCAACTAGTAGGACAAAATGTGTGCATGCATACAATTTTATGAGTTTAAATGAATGTTAAGTTCAATTTTTATGTGTTATAGATGTATACTTAGTTGTGTCTTAAATGTGATTTTATATGGAACTAAAAATGTAGGTTCTTTCATCATTAATTATATCTAGGTTTTTATGTGAGAGTGATTGGGTAAGCACACAAACCTGGATTAATAAGATGTTATACTAAGATTGTGTCTCTTAGCTATGGGATTATAGACTTGAGCTTCAGAAGCTCACCTATGTCATGATTATTTATTCTCTATTTATCTTAGAGTGTCAATCCCTTCAGGTGTGATGTCTCATGGAGGATACCATCACAAATGAAAGGAGAACTACATTGGACCCTAATTATAAGGAGTAGATATGTAGGCTACCCAAGATTGTGTGGGGCATCGGGTCTAGATCCTTAGGTTAGGTTAGGGAAATCTTGATTGCATAACAATTTGTGTGGCTGGTTGAATTAGTACCAATACTTAGTATGAGAATTTGGATTGTGTTAATGTCCCTAGTGTGATATTAAATTTTTTGTATCATTCATTTTTTATATTACTTACAGTATTGGAATGTTGAAACTGTTACTACTTGAATTTGCTGATTATATGATTGACTAAAGTATTCTAGCAACTGTGGTTGAATGAATATTTTTTATTTAGTTTTTTTTAAAAATTACTACATTTTTAAAGAATAATTAGGTGGGTTGTTATAGAAGCACAAGCTAAGAAAGCCACTTCAATAAGGCATCATTTATCTTTTGCATTCTATTTTTGTTTTCCACTTATTTTTGTTAACTAACCTCCCCCTAGTGTCTAGGCCTAGAGATGTATGCTAGTTATGTTGGAAATATTGTCACTGATGTCAAAGGTTTAGCATTGTTGGTGACAAAGGTCCCATAGAATTTATTATCTAAAGGTGTTTTTAATGTTCATATTTTTGCTAAATGTGTTGATATTTATTTAATATTAATGAAGATATTTTTGGTTGTATAAAGTCAAAAAGAGGGCCCATGAGGAAGTCAAAGAGTCATGAGGAAAATACAAAAGAGGGAAAGGATGCATTTTCCCATGAAGGGTCACCTTAAGGAATTTTAAAGGTTACCAAGATAAAGACAAAAGGGAAAAGGATGCATTTGCTCGTGAAGGGTCACCATGTGAATTTTCAAATGAAATAATTCAAAGGGTCATCAAAGTTTGGTGCCATTTTCCATGAGGAGTGAAGGGTAATAAAGGGTGAATGTCAAAGGTCATCTGAAAAAATATAGATAAAGTCTTGAGAAGGCAATTGTAATATGCAAGAGAGTGCACAGTTTGTAATTGTTTTATATAAGAAATGAGGAGAGAAGAGAAAGAGATTTTGTAGAGTTAAAACATTTATTAAGTAAGAAATATTGAGATATAGTTGTGTTTTATACACAAGAGGGGTTGGTGCTCTTGTGGGTTAGTGATCACAAATATTTGCAAGGGGTTGGTGCTCTTATGGGTTGGTGTTCATAAATAGTTGTATTGGTGCTTGGTAAAGGGGTTAGAGATCTTTCAAGTTGGTTCTTTCAAAATTTATAATTTGAGTTGGTGCTCATTCATATATTTGAGATTATTCTTTGTGGTTTTTCCCACATTGGGTTTCCACATAAAAATATGGTGTCTCTCTCTCTTGTGTGGTGTATGTTATTGTTTTAGTTTTATTGCATATATTATATGTATGATTAAGTGGGTAAAGAAAAGAAATCAAATTAAGTAAAATATTTAAAAGATATATAATATACTGATTCACCCCCTCTCTCAATATATTTTATGATTAAAAATTGGTATCAGATTAGGTTCTTTTCGAAAGATTTTAATAGTTGGATCACATGAAGGTTTTTATACAAATAAGGCACCTTTGTATTAGAGCATGATTTTTGGATCACATGAAATTTTTTCTACAAATAAGGCACCTTTTTTTATGGGACAAATTATACATTTTAGATCATAAGGATGAGTACTTACTTGATGGCCCTTCGATTTGACATTTGGCAAGAAGTGGTGGAGGAATACGAAGAGCCATAGACACTTGTAACTACTCTGGTAAAAAAGAAGGAAATTAAAAATAATTCTAAAGATTTCAATGCTATTTTATGTGGTTTATATGAATCAAAATTTATTAAAGCTATGCAATACAAATATATTCATGAGACTTGGGTAAAGATTGAATATATTTACAAAGGTGATGGAAAGGTTCAACAAGCTAAGATATAGACTTTTAGAAGATGGTTTGAGAGTTTAAATATGGAAGAGGAAGAAAATATAAAAAGTTATCTTTTATGGGTTGATCAAATAGTTAATTAGATTCAAGGCCTTAGAAAAAATTTAGAAGAATCAGTGGTGGTACAAAATGTTTTTAGATCTATACCATTGAGATATGATGCAAAAGTTTCAGCATTCGAGAAGATGAAGGATTTAGCCAAGCTAAAGATGGATGAACTACATGGTATTATTATAGCATATGAGATGTGGAACAAATAAGAGAAACCTTGAAAGAGGGAATCTACTTTCAAGACATCAAAAAAAGATAAAACTAAGATTTAATTATCAAGTGACAGCTCTAGTGATGAGGAAGATGACAATGAATCTCTATTCATCTACAATCTAAAAAAGGGCACAGGTAAATATCAATGAAAATTTTCATTTAAATGTTTTAAATGTGGTAAGATTGGACATTTTGTAGTTAAGTTCCAAGATAAGAATAATGGTGACACTGTAGAAATAAAGTCTACATATAAGAAGAAATTCAAATTCAAATTTAAGAAGGGATTGGAGAAGAAGAGTTTATATTTTAAAGATCATATCTCAATCAAAGATAGTGGAGTTAGTGCCTGAGATGAAGAAGAGTTTCTATTCATGACCATACATGAAGATGTCTCCATAATTAAAAGTATAGATGATCAAAAAGAAGAAAATTATGAAGCCAAGGTGAATCTAGAAGGAGAACTCATTTGTGCCTTAGAATAATTAAAATCTCTTGAGAAAAGGAATTGAAGATTGAAGCTCCATATTGAGAAAAATGAAATGGAGTCAAAGGAAATAATTGAAGATATACAGGCACACATTGAAGAAGACAAAAATACTGAAGAAGATCTAATAACTCAATTGAAAAAAGTAAGTGAAGAATGTGAAAGGTATGTTGTTGAATTTGCCTCTTTAAAAGAAAATATCAAGAAAACTAATAAAGCAGTCAATGATAGAGTAATAAATGATTCAAAATTTGAGAATATTAGTAACATGTTGAATAAGATATTAAAAATTAAAAAATAAATATCAAATAAGATAGCTATAAATTTTGAAAATAAAAATAGCTATGTTGAAGCTCTTAAAAAAGAGAAAATAAAAAAGGAAGAAGTTAAGAATGCAGATGACAGCTCAAACAAAGAAGGTTGAAAGGAATAGAATTACAAAAGACAACCAAGACAAAGATACACAAATAAAAATAGGTTTTATTTTCATGGTTGTTGTTTTTATTGTAATGGTTATGGTCATAAAAAAATAAACTATCAAAAAAGAACTAACAATTTTATAAACAAGGAGAAATAAACTCATGTAGAGTCAAGCAGAAGCCATAATTATTTTACTCCTCTATCAAGATTTGATAAAGAGGCCATCATATATTACAAGTGAAATAAATTTGGACACATAGCTTAGTATTTTAGAAGCATGTTTGAGTTAGTCAAGAAAGACCAAACTTTCAAGGCTCTATTCATCAAAAAGAGAGTTCAAGCATGTTCATGGTAGAAGAAACAACTTGAAAAGTCTGTGTTAGTCCAAATAGATTTGCATGTAAGAAATGAAGAAAATCCATGGTTCATTGATAGTGGATTTTTGAGGCACATGATAGGAGATAAGAGCAAGTTCATAACTCTAAATAAGATCAATGGTGGCATAGTGAAATTTAGAGACAATACCACTACTAAAATAGCCAAAAAAATTACATTAAGTTTGGATAATGGCAGAACTAAGATTGAAAATGTTTTGTATGTATAAAGTCTTAAGATTAATCTATTGAGTGTGACTCAAATGTGTGATTAGGGACACACACTAAAGTTTTATGCAAAAGGTTGTGAAATTAAGAGAAAATATTCAAATATGTTGATTGTAGATACTTAAAGGATAGCAATAATTTGTATATATTATCAGATATCAAAGGTCAAAGATGTTGTTTGAGTTAGATTGAGAAAACTTGGTTATGAAAAAGGTGAATGAGACACATAAATTTTGACAATCTTATCAACATCATCAAGAAGTAAGTAGTTAGAAATCTACAAAGATTACAAATCCCTCCAACACGCTTTGTGAACCTTGTCATCCTGAGAAGCAGGCTAGAAGATGATTCAAGACAAAAGACAATTACTCAGATGTTAAAGATTTTTCACACTGATCTGTGTGGACCTATGAGAACTAAAATTACTCAAGGAGAAAAATACTTCATGTTGCTTATTTATTATTTTACATGTATGACTTAGGTGATGTTTTTGAAAAAAAAATAGAAGCTTTCAACCACTTCAAAGAATTCAAGGCTTTAGTTGAGAATAAAACTAGTTTAAATATTAAGTGCCTAAGATTATATCAAGGAGAATTCATGTCAAATTAGTTTATTGAGTATTGTGAAGACCATGGGATAAAGAGACATTATTCAGTAGCCAAAACTCTATAGTAAAATGGAGTAGTTGAGAAAAAAATAGAATAGTTTAGGAGATGGTAACGAATGAATCCAAAATACTAGATAAATATTTGAGATAGGTAGTAGGTATAGTAGTGCATATCTAGAATAGATCATTTTTGAGAGTCATAGTGACAAGACTCCTGATGATCTATGGAAAGATAAACCACCTACAGTTGATTATTTTAGAGTTTTTTGTAGCAGATGCTTCATAAAGAGAATCGATGAAAAATTGGGTAAGTTTGAATATATAATAGATGAAGGTATATTTCTTGGATATTATTGTAAAATTAAATCTTATAAATGTTATAACAAAATAACCAATAATATTGTTGAAAGTGCATGTGTCAGGATAGATGAAGATGTAACACAAAGAGATAGTGATCCAATAGACACTCTTGAAATCGTTGAAAAAGATTTTGAAGAATCAAATAAAGATGACAAGAAGGAGAAAAAGGACACCAAAACCCCATCCAAATATGTCTAGATAAATCATAATGAAAGTGACATCATTGAGAATATAAATGAAGGAGTTTGCACCAGAAGAATGATGGTAAGTAAATTTGAGCAAGTTAATTTTTCTTTATTATCTAAAATTCAACCTAGAACTTTTTTAAAAGATATACATGATGAACATTGGGTTAAGGCAATGGATGAATAATTAAATTAGATATAAAAGAATGATACTTGGGAATTAGCGCCTAGACCAAAAGGTCAAAATGTGATAGGAACAAAATGGGTATAAAGAAATAAGTTGAATGAAGATGGTGAAGTTACCAAGAATAAAGCAAGGTTAGTATGTAAAGGATATGCTCATATTGAGGGAATAGATTTTGAATAAAAATTTACATCAGTAGCAAGGCTAAAGGCTATTAGAATATTTCTTGCATATGTAGTGTTTAATAATTTCAAAGTGTTTTACATGGATATAAAGTCTACCTTCCTGAATGAGAATCTAGAAGAGGAGGTATACATTGAGTAGCCCGAGGGATTTATTCTCTCAAATGATAGTAGCCATGTATGTAGATTGAAGAAAGCACCATATGGATTGAAGAAATATCCCAAAGCTTGGTATGAAATACTTGATAAGTAGCTATAAGATCAAGGTTTCAAGAGAGGTTTTGTTGATAGTAATCTCTACATCAAAATAGAAGGTGAGCATCAATTGATTATTGTGGCATATGTTGATGACATAATATTTGGAAGAAACATTAAAAAGATGACAATTTTTTATTTGATAATATGTAAAAGTAATTGGAGATGTCTACGCTTGGAGAATTGTCATTTTTTTTAGGGTTACAAATATTTCAATTAGAAAAAGAAATTTCCATATCTCAAAATAAATATGCCAAGGAGATGTTGAAAAAATTTGGTTTTGAGGATTGTGCACCAGTTGGCACACTAATGGGTATAGGAAACAAGGTAAGTAAGGATGAATATTCACTTATTACAGATCATTCTTTATATAAATCTATGATTGGTAGTTTTTTATATTTGATAGTATCAAGGCCAGACATCATGCATGCAGTAGGCATGGTTGTGAGATATCAGTCAGCTCTGAAGGAGAGTCATATTTAGCTGGTGAAAAGAATATTTAGATATGTCAAGGGTACATTGGATTATGAATTGTGGTATCCTACAAGAAAATGTTTCACTTTGGTTGCTTATACAAACTCAAATTGGGTAGGTTGTTTAGATGATAGAAAGGTTACAAGTAGTAGAACTTTCTTTCTCAGTGATAGCTTCGTATCTTGGCTAAGCAAGAAGAAAAACTTAGTATCACTTTCTACAATTGAAGTAGAATATATTGTAGTGGTGTTATGTTTTATTCAAGTACTTTAAATGAAGCAAAATTTATAAGACATCAAGGTAAAATATGATGAACCTATTTCTATTTTTTGTAACAACATAAGTGCTATTAATATTTATAAGAATTTAGTGATGCATTTAAGAACAAAACATATTCCTATTAGATATCACTTTTTTAGAGAGCAGGTGGTAGATCGATAGGTTAAAATGGAATATATCAGTACTACAAAATAGATTGTAGATATTTTCACAAAGGCACTACCAAAAGACACATTTGAGTATCTACGAGAGAAGTTGGGAGTAATTTATTTTACTTTCTACCTTTGAGGATCAGCATCAGTTGAGGGGGAGCTAAGTGTTAGCTCTAAGATAGACCCTGTGTCAATGATGTCAAAGGGGAAGAAGAAAAGGAATAGGTAAAGTAAAAGGTACATGATGTTATATCAAGGGGGAGTTACTATATATTTTTTAGATGGTAGTATGTGTAGGTTAGCATGTGCAGTATAGGTTTTAAGATGTGGTGGTTTTCATTTGAAGTTGCTATCAATGACAAAGGGGGAGATTGTTGGAAATATTTTCATTGATGTCAAAGGTCTAGAATTTTTGGTGACAAAGGCCCTATAGCATTTATTGTCTAAAGGTGTTTTTAATGTTCATATATTTTCTAAATGTGTTGATATATATTTAATATTAATGAATATATTTTTGGTTGTATAAAATCAAAAAGAGGGTACATGAAGAAGTCAAAGAGTCATGAGAAAAAGACAAAAGAGGGAAAGGATTAATTCTCCCATGAAGGGTCACCTTAAGGAATTAGAAAGGTCATCAAGATAAATATAAAAGGGGAAAGGATGCATTTTATCATGAAGGGTCACCATGTGACTTTTCAAATGAAAGGATTCAAATGGTCATCCAAGTTTGGTGCCATTTTCCATGAGGAGTGAAGGGTCACAAAGGGTGAATGCCAAAGGTCATTTGGAAAGCTATAAATAAAGGCTTGAGAAGCCATTTGTAATATGTAAGAGAGTTCATGGTTTGTAATTGTTTTATATAAGAAAAGAGGAGAGAAGAGAAAGATATTTTGTAGAGTTCTATCATTTGTTGAGTAAGCAACATTAAGAGATAGTTGTGTTTTATACACAAGAGGGGTTAGTGCTCCTATGGGTTGGTGCTCACAAATATTTGTAAGGGGTTGGTGCTCCTACAAGTTGGTTATTTCTAACTTTGTATCTTGAGTTGGTGATCATTCATATACCTGAGATTGTTCTCCATAGTCTTTTACACTTTGGGTTTCCACGTAAAAATTTAGTGTCTCTCTCTCTTTTGTGGTGCATGTTATTATTTTAGTTTTATTGCATATCTTATATGTATTATTAAGTGGGTAAAGAAAATAAATCAGATTAAGTAAAATTTTAAAATATATATAATATATTGATTCACCCCACCTTAGTATATTTCATGCTTAACAAGTTATTGTGTTTTTTTCAATTTGTTTTCATTTTGGAACTAACACAATTCTAAGCATCCTCTCTTGAGTCAAATTCTTGAGTAAAACTCTTTTTTTATCAATCTATCATCCTACCAACCTATCAATTTCCATATCACTTTTCTATTTTAAAAAACCTTCCCTATCAATCAAGTTCATTTTGTCCTTCTTACCTGACCTTATGACCTTGGTTCCCTTCTATTTGGTTCCATCACTACTTTTAACATGAGCATTCAGATTTGGTTTCAACAATTATTTCATACATTCTAGACATATGTAGTATTTTGGACTAGTATGATAAACATTTGGTAGTTGAATCCTTCATTTCTTGTTTCATTCTCTCTCATTACCTTGATCCTAATTATAACTACCTATGGGAAAATTAGTCTTAGTGACATATGATTTTGTATCCTATTTATAACTACCTATGGGCAAACTAGGGGAAAAATTTATTTATTTTACCTTAAACATACCAATTAGCCATTATCTATGTCATACTATGACTTTATATCAACTATGCCTATTTTGTGACTTGACTACTACACTAGTCAGATTCCTCTGCTATAAGGTGAAACTATAGTGACTTGAGGTACTACTCTGGGACTATGTAGACAGTGCTCGATACTTGTTGAGGTTAGCTTAGTAACCCTTTCCAACCATGATCTCACCATTTTGTGAGAAACATAAGACATGCTCTCACCATTTTGTGAGCAACCTAAGCCACACTCTCACCATTTTGTGAGCAACCTAAGTCACTCTCTCATCATTTTATGAGTAACCTAAGTAATGCTCTCACTATTTTGTGAGCTTGAACCATATAGTGTCATAGCATTCTTGATTGAGTTGAGATATTCCAAAAATTCTAAAAACATTTGTAAAACCATTAGAAAAAACCCAAAAATAGTGACCACTTATTTACCTTAAGGATTCTGGGAACCCTTACTAAGTTATAATCAAATCACTTATCACCTAGTTTCCCCATCATTTTTTGCCTTTTCTCCCATGCACTTTCCATTTTTCAAGACCATTCTTATTCTTATATCACATCCATTATATTTGTTTTTATTTATTTATCATTTTTTCCCCATTTCTTGGGAGCACTACATTTGGCCTAAAGTTTTTGTTGGATATTTCATCAATTGAACTATGTAGGCAATGTCTACTTGCCTAGTGTATATGGAGACAACTTAGCCACCCCCTTCCTTTTATTTTTTTCCACCATTCTATTAGTTTGTTATGTTGTTGCCTATTTTCTAGGGGTAATGTTTATGTCACTTAAATTTCAATTATTTGTCTATTTGTCTATTTGTCTATTTCTCTGTGTGTTTGTTTGTTTGCTTTTAGTACTATTGCCTTGATTCAATATATGTGTATTTATTAGGTGATTCCTTGGTTTTAATTACATTTGAATCCATCCATATTCATGTATCTACATTGGCATCATGGTTTATATCATTTTTGCATTATTTTCTATTGAGTATTGAATTATGAGAGTTAGTCCTTATACATATTTTGGCTAAGTCTTCATGATGTTATACCATGATGCCTACCAACACATTCTAAAATAAACCTTAGATTCAAGAAGTTTATTTAGAAATGGTGGCATAGACATCTCTTTATCACCAACATCTTGATTCAATCCCAATCATATCCTACATAACATAATTACACCATAAAAGAATTTCAACCATTTTTTAGTTTAGATGAGCATGTCCCTATTAGTAGGTTATACCAATTCATCTTTGTCCTCTATATCATATTATCATCATCATTGGCCAAATAAATCATGTTTAACATAATCGAGATCTAATAATTATAACTACCTATGGGAAAATCATTGTACACCATCCCACCTACATTTCTCAATGATTATAACTGCCTTTGGGCAAATCATTGTGGTCTCACTAAATTTACTTTCTTTTTGGCCAAACAAGGGCATGTTGTTATCTTTTTTGTCTATCCTAAATGGGGCAGCTCGATCTTTTAAATTATTAAAATTGCCTTTGGGTAAATCATTGTGTTATCATACCATATTACTACTATCAAGGTACAATGCTTATAACCAACTTTGGGCAAATCATTGTACACTATCCCACTTACATTCTTAATGATTTTGAATACTTTTTCAAACTCATTTTGTTTTTACCCCATAATTTTCCTTTCTTTGGTACCCTCATTTTACTTCCTTATTTTTGAGGGACTGTTTGTCGACCTACTTGTGCCAACCATTCCCTCGAGGGGGCATCATGCAGTTATTTCATCATCATTGAAGTTGTAATCATAAAAGACCTTTTCATTATTTGAGAAAACATTACTACGCTTATATATTTTAATTCCTTCTCAAATAGGGACAAATTGTAGACACCTAAATTTGGCCATCGATAACCTCCAACTAGGCTTTTTGACTAATTTCTACCAAAGTGCACAATTTGGCCTAAAAACACTAAAACACATTAAAAGCTTTAAAACTGACATATTTAAGTTCCATTTTTTTTCAAGGTACCATTAAATAGGGTAATGTATTTTATGGGCCAACTAACTTTGATCGGATCATTTTGAGTTAAAATGCCAATTTTACACCTAGGTGCTTTGGATTGTTCTTTTCTATCAAATCTCTTGCACAAGACATGTGCCTTCATTATTTAGTGTTGACAACATCCTAAATGGTATAGTGGATCCATTTAATTTGAAATCACATCTTAATTCCAATCTAAACAAATTTTGGGCCAATAATAGGATATTCTAACCAATTTAAGTAATTTATGCACAAAGAGCCAAGGTTTCCATCAAAGTGCTTAATCATTCTTAGGAGATAATTAAAGAAAATCATGAGCCTAATTAATAATTCCATGGAATTTGATGAATAATTTATTTTTGGAAATTAATATTTAATATCTACATCATCAGGTGACATCATTTTTTGGGAAGACATCCCTAGTCCATAAATACATAAAATATCAAGGTTAACCCCTCCCATGCCTCATTAAGACCCTTCATGCATATTAAATTCCCCTTTATCCCAAATATTAATGGGTATATTTTTATAATTAATTTTTTATTTTAATTTATTCATGGCCACACATCTCAATATTGAGATGGACGGTCATGGTTGATCCTTAAACCATTCCAAAAATTTATAAATAGGAGGCCTTGCCTATTGAATTTTAAGCTTGGATAATGTAAAGTTATAGTGTTAAATTGATTCCAAAGTGTCATGAAAATTAGTGTTATAATTCCCAAATATTGATCCAAATCTATCAAAAGCCAAAGGTGTCAAGAGGAGATGAAAGTAGCCACACTCCATTGAAGAAGATATCTTGAAGCACAAGTTGAGAAAGCCACTTTAACAAGCCATTTGGAGCATCCAAGGAAGGTAATATAGCATTTGTCTTTTGAATTATATTTGTGTTTTCCATTTATTTTTGTTAAATAAGCTCCCCCTAGTGTCTAGGCCTAGAGATATAGGCTAGTTAGAGCGTTTTTGTCAAAAAGTTTTCCTTTTGGAACTAACACAATACTAACCATCCTCTCTTGATTCAAATTCCTAGTCTACAATAGCTCCATACCAAATTTCATCCTCATATTTTAAGTGGAATTATATATTTTCTACCATTATCTCTCTTGAATTAGGCTTCAATTATGCCTCCTTTGTGAAATCACCCAAAATCATATGATTAACTTTACCTAGACCATCATCAACCTCCATGCCAATTTTTATGCCTTGAGACCCTATGGAAGTATGCAAACTATGAAATCACCTTGTTACTTAACTTCATTTTAATATTGTTTGAGAATATATTGTAAAATTGGATTGGTTTGATTACCTATATAATATCTTTAGATTTTTTTTGGATTTTAATGACTAGGAAAACTTCTGAATGACCTCAGTGCATGATTTGGAAGTTTCCCCTTCTCATAACACTTGTAAATCACCAAAAAAATGCAAAAAATAGGGAATTTTTTGAAATACATACAAGTGAAATCATCATAAAATTAAATTTGGATTACCTTCTTGGATTAATCAACAACATATAAGAGGTTTAAAGAGTAAACTATGTCAATATATATGCATTTTAGGTCTTTTTCCATGGCTCATCACTACAAGGGTTTAAGAGAGGTTTAAGACATGTTTGGAGTCTTAATGATTATTCATAAAGAATATATCATTAAATGACCTCATTAAATTTGTAAAATATTCTTATCTGACCCCTTTAGATATCCCATATGACTCAAACTCCCATGTAAAGTGTGATCTATTATATGATCATCTGGAGTTTTTCCTTAGGTGGCTTGATTAGCATTTCTTAAGCTCAATAAAAATCAAAATTGAGTTTTGGGTCTCAAAAATCCATCCTAATTATATGAAAGGTTAATAAACCTCTAAAAAAATCCATATCCATTATTCTACATGTTATGATAGTCCTTTTCACTCCTCTATTTCTCATGGTATACTAGTCAGGTTGTCATGGTGTAAGACATATCTCCTTCTTGCTAGCTCTCAAGGGAACTTAAATTGAATCATGATTTTTTTTTCCACCTATAGGTATATGGAAACATTTTTAATGTTTTTATATTGTCTCAATATCCCCCCATGATGTTTGAAAACTTGTTTCATGCTTTGATTCCAAAAATCTCTCTTAGTCTAATGGTTACCCCTTGTCAAAGGACTGGGCCAAGTCTAAGATAAAATAGTGGATATGTCCATTATTAGTATGAATTTTAATTGGACATAGATGTTTTTTTCCATTAATTAAAACCCATTTTAACAAATTTAAAAACATTATCAGACATATATAGGCTTCAAAACACCAATTTCCCCTTAATACTAGTTATAAGTCTGTGACTGTGTGCAGGGTTTAGATTGATTGTGTATTTTAGTTTAGAACCAAGTTTATTCCACCACCTCATGATTTGTTTGGTATCATAAAATATTATAATTTTTTTTGTATTTTAGGTGAATCCTATATTCCCTCACTCATTTCTTTACTTTTCATTTAGGATTAAGATTAGCCTATTTCAATGTGTAGCTTGTGTATTTCCATATAGAGTCACTTAACTGTATACCTTAGTTTTAGGTCCAATAAGCCAAAAATTATCATCACCAAAATATTAAATATTTTATTTAACCTATATATAATCTAAATTAGGATTAAGGTTTTCTTCAAACATCTCTTTTCTCTCTCTTTAGGCTAAGTACCAACTACTTCTCATCTGCATGTAAGTGCTTAGTTAGGGATACTTGATAGTATTATGTGTGTTTGGAAATTATATTAAAGAAAAAATAATATTATAAATTTTCTTGAACATGATTTAAGACCCCAAAATAGGTTCAAATCATTTTTAAACACTCATCTGCCCTTCTTTTAAGTAAGAGAATGAATTTATCCTCTAAGTAGTCTTGTAGCTTACTTCTAGAGTATTAACCATATATAGGGTTAGAGATCAGCTTAGTCAGTCTTCCTCCATTAAATTTTGTTTTAATAATGACCCTATGACCTCTTATTTTATCTTATAATAGACCTCATAACTCCATCTATCCTTTATTCTTCACTTTAGGCCTAGTACCAGCCTACCTCAACTTCTAGCCAATGTATAGCCCTTTAGTGTCATGATTGTGTTCATGTGTTTTAGACCTCTCCTTATATGTTATTAACCTATTAAATGTAATATAAATTATTTGAAGTTTCAAGATATACTCAATTAGCTTCCACAGACCTCAACTCTTTTTATTCAAGGTTGAACCACTATGTCACTACCTTATAGCCTGTAGGTGCTATCAAGGTATTTTGACTGTGTATTGCATGCTTAGACCTAATATTTCCACTTGAAATTATGTTTAAAAAATATATAAAAATTATATAAATTAAACTATATGTCCATAATTTTTATATTTATTGAGAAACTTTCAAATAGCTTTTCACATTCCATTAAGTACATAATCTGTACAATCTATTGTAGGTGGATAGTTGACTATCTTATTAACTCAGTTTCATCTTTTTGCTGACTGTCCAAGTTAATAATTGTATTAAAATGAGTTATGACACTTTTTTCATATAAAATGGAGTTTAAACTTCATTTTTGAGGCCACCTTGAATTGGTTTGAGGTTGGTCTTGGTCCCAAAAGAGGACATACAGGCTTGAAGCCCGTAGGATTCTACTTGACTATCTAAGGCTACCAAGCCACTTTCTTAAGCTCTTTGAGTCGAAGATTTTCAAAATTATCAAAAAATTCACACCTTATATATAAATCCTTAAATGCATTAAAGATATTTTATACCTTAGTATAATCCTCTTACCAACCTCAACTCATCTTACAATCTGTTTAGACTATAGGTGCCCCTTTTATATGCAAGGTTTGTGTGTGGTCTAATTTGAGAATTTAATCAACCTATATCACTTTGATGATATTATTGAGGTGATAAATATTATATTAATTCATGGAGAAGTTTTTTATGTTATTCTATGAGAAATGGGCATCTTCCCAACATTTTATAGTTTTTACAAACCTATGTATTGAAGAAACACTCATGACTTCTCCTTGGAGGGTGTGTTAGACTATCGTATTGATTATCTCATGTTTATAATAGTGAAAATTATATTTAAAAATATTATATCATGTTTTATTACTGGTATTTTTACCAAGTTAGAACTTCAAACATCCATTAGACTATTCAAACACAGACTATGTCTCCCAAAGAGCAAATATTTGAAGATATGAACAAGAAACACATTTTGGATAAGTATAACATTAAATAAATGAAAATAATGGGTATTACATGAACAATTAATCATTATAAACCTCTAATAACTACTATCATGAATATTAAATAGTATCTTGTAGTAGCATTATTTGAAATAACTTATACACTAAGCCATTCTTCCTCTAAATGAAAGTAACTCATAGAGATGATTTTGATGATGAAAATAACACAAAAATGAGATAAATTACCTATAACCAACCTCAAAACACTTCCTCTCCATATATTTATGAACTAGAGAAATAGGTGCAAGAACCCCTCTCAAATGGATATGCCATAGTGACCTGCTATTACTCTTAGCAATTATTGATAAATAAGAGGATACCATTATGTAAACCAATGCCACTTATTTAAATATTAATTATAACCCTAACAATTTCCAAATTTTCATCTTCTAACTCTCTTTATCCTATCTATACCATTCAATGCAAATTTGCCTTCCTGACCTTGTGTAAGCAATGATGGAGGAAAAAAGTAGTATGGAGTGTCAATTAGACTTGAAACTTGTTATAGATATATAAAATTATTTGAGGGATACAAAAATACATGTATAAACCATTTTTAACTGAAAATTGATCTTAGAAGGTCGTACAAGTGCTTATCAAGTGTCCTTTTACCAAGATTAGGCATTAAAATGCAAATTCTATCAGACCCTAACTATTATTGAACATTATTTTAACTCTTTTGGACATAAATTTTCATTTATAATTATCTTGAAACATTATATTCTTGAAATGGCATGTCCACCTCTTCCACATGGGCCAAAAGGTGGCCAAAATGTGAATTTTTTCATATAAAAGCTAAATAAAATTTAGAGAATGATAATATGAAATTAATGAGATATAAATAACCTTTTTTAATAAATTTAGACCAAATTAAACATTTTAAAATGTTTTACCATTCCAAGACCTTGAGATTGTCCATAGGACTAGACAAGTGAACCTAAGACTAGAACTTAGACAATGATATACAAGGGAAAATATGACCACATGGAAAATTCTCAGACCACTTTAGACCATGAAAAACATTATACACCTCTATGAATTTTCAACCTATAGGGGGTGACCAATTTTGACTTGGGGTCAAAAGTTGGTCAACATTCTTGGTGATTCATAGGGGTAGAATGATTACAATGAGAATGGACCAATAGAATTATCCTTCCATTACAATATGGATTTATACTTCTACTGCAATCTGAAACTACTATGCCTTTAAAATATTTCAAACTCACACAAAACACACAACAAGAAGGAAACACACATTATGCCTCAAATAATTTAGTAAAACCACACACAAATACTCAAATAATATATCTAACCTAATATATACAAACCTTAAAACATGTTTAAGGTGATGGAACCATTTTTCTTGCTTCAACCAAGATAAAAAAAGATGTTTCTTGAGTCACATCTTTTCTATGAGAGTAAGTCACCATAGGATGGATGCTTGTTTAAATAAAATTATTTGTGAAGATGATCAAAATAATTATAATTCATATGAGATTTGTTAACTACAATTTGATCACTTGAAAATTCATTAAATGATCTTCCTATCTCCTCTTTGGGCCTACTTAATAATGCAACCTACTTGTTATCTCATATGCTCATTATATTCTTGTTAACTTGCTTCTTAGGAGTTATGGTAATTTTCTCAACCTTACCTTCATCTAGACCATGATGTTCTTCATGTTTAGATCTCTCATGCTTATCTTCTTGCTACTAAAACATGTCTACAAGTGGTTCATCATCAAATTGAGGTTTGGACTACTTCTCAATCATAAGACTTTCTACCTTTATTTTATTCCACTCCTTCATGACTGGAGCTTGCTTAATAGTGCCTTGACACTCTTTTTTATGCTCTTTAGGTTCACAAATAACCTCACTCTCAAAGTCATTCTTATTTTGAGGAATGTTGGAAGTAAAATGAATGAGATATGGGCTGAATCATTCTTTAAAATTTTCCTTATCAATTATAGTTAAGTAATCATAAACCATTCAAATAAGCATATAGATCTAATAAGCATAAACACCTATCCATATAAGTAGGAAACACAAGAACACATGAAAACACATCATATATTTTGGAAACCCTCAAAGGGAATAAAACCCACTAATCCCTGAAAATGGGTTGCACTCCTATAAGTCAAAAGATCATAATTTAGTGAAGCACCAACTTCACATGAGGCACCAACCCCAATTAGCTAAACACCAACTTATCTAGGCTTTAGTAATCACCAAATTTCAAGGAGGCACCAAACCCATAGATGACTCACCACCAACTCAACCATATTATTACTTTGGTCACCTTCATAACACTATTTTACTCACACAATATATTATGATCACCTTCTTTACCTCTTCACACTCATTAACTCTCTCAAACTACCTTCTAGGCTTCTTCACTTGACTAGGTCTCTTCAAGACAAATTAGGTAATATGACCTTGATCCTCATATGAATAAATTTTTTCAAATATTAATTAAAAATCCTCTAATCTCCTCTAATGGTGTACAAGACCTCCTTCTATTCACAATGTGCTATCTCATTTACATTCCCTTATTCATGCATAAATAAGCCCAAAACTACCTTGTATTTATACAAGACTCTTGATCATATCCCTCTTGGTCAGCCATAAATAATTTCATACTTGGATTATATATAAAATAGGTCTTACATGAAACAATCATTACAATATGTCCTTCTTAACTTAAAATACCAAAACCTCTTTTAGGCTTTAAGGAGACCTAATTTAATTAGGTCTTCATTAGCACATGTTACCATTTAAAATCCTTGGAACACTTTGAAACAACACACACAATATGAAAACTTCATATTCAACTAAAATAAACTATTCATAATCTCATATAGGATCTATAAAATGTTTGAGATCCAACCACCACTTGAAGCACATCATTTGTACTATGCACAATTAGGCCTTCTCATACACAAAATGTTTATCTTAAACTACTAAATATTAAACAAAAATTTGACAAAAAACCATGGAAATAAATCACATATATATAAAATACATGACCTCAGGGTCATCAACATATGCTTTAGACTTCACAACTTAGGGTAGAAGGACTCAAACACTTCTCTATAAATATCCCACTCAGAACTGCAAAAACACTCCAAAACCTAGTCATGAACTTCATTTTCAAAACCTAAAATAACACTTCCCATGAATATTTATAATTTAAAAATATCATTTTACATCTATATACCACTCTCAAATACAAAATTCATAATGTCTAATGCCAAATATTGATCATGCAAATCATTCTTTTGACCTCATTACACGTAGTCAAACTAGAACCAGACAAGCAATTTTGGATTCAAAATTTTAACCTCCTTTAATAACTTAAAATATTTAAAAAATAATTATAACTAATTTAAAGTCACAATATACAACATGATATTCATTAGATACATCAAATCAGGGCATAGATCTTCAAACTCATCACTGCAACTTGCTTACCAAGAACTGTCACTTTACTCAAAAGCACAATCATGGGGACAATGGATTTTAACACCTATATATACATCTTAAATGAATTATAATTCATGTATATGATAATATTAAATAATTATACCATTCTTAGATAGATAGATAATATTTTCAAATGGCAATATTGGTCTTGCAGACTAGTCTCATAACCTTATATCTCACTATCTCATCTGAACCAGACAGGTCAACTTGTGAATAACTTTTTCATTATAACCATTGAACTTAAAAACTTATAAAAAATATTATAATTTTTTACAAGTCCTAAACAACATATCCATATACTTGGTTTCATCACTATTTCATGATAACCTATTCCTAATCATCTTCTCATAACTACTTGGGTTTCTAATTGTTTTCACTATTAGATTTGTTAACAAATGGCTAACTTGGATGAATGGTTTAAAAAATTTTAGGGATATAACCTATCCATAAACCTTAATATACTTGAAACATGAGTTTTAAACTTCATCTTCCATCCATTTTCATACTTTAACTTTGTCAACTTTGACTGCTATAGAAATTCTCCAAGAAATGTGCACTTTCTTATAGGGTCTACTCACACACCTAACAACTTAATCACACCTAGAGGTTTTTGGGAGAGTTTAATACAAAATAAAATGGATTTTATATTCATTTGAGACCATTCTAGGTTTTTCTGAACAAGATCTTTCACATTGAGTCATTGTTAGGGTTTTAGAAAGGTTTAACATAGGTTTTGGTGTTAACGATTATTCATAAAGGATTTAACCTTAAATCTAAAACCAATTCCTATAGTTATTATATAATACCCCTCACCATCTCTCTTTAATATCTCAAGTTCCCATGTAGAGGTTACACATGGAAATGAACACCTAAAAGTCCTTTTCAAGTTTGCATGCCTTCATTTTATGTATGTGAGAGACCTTAAAACCACTTTTCATGCCTTTTTCTTATAAACTGTGACCTTAAAAATTGTGAACATGATTAAAAAAAAAATTCATACCTATATCCATGCTCACATAAGCTCATTCACTTTTAAATCTTATCATGACCCCTCATTATACCACAGTCTCTCTCTCTCTCTCTTTGCTTTCTTAGACCTTGAATTGAAAATTACATTAGGCCTTGAAACTGACCTTAATGACTCTTTTAATGCACTCTCCAAATCACTTACATACTCAAACAACCTCTATGATGCTTAAACATAGTAATACATCTTTCATATTATTAGATAACATCTCATGATACCTCATTAGGTTAGGTAGGGTCTAGAGGTGGTCTAGGTGCAGACTTGATCTAAATATCCTACTACTATAGACACATATTGAGATTGTCATGAGTACTCAAATGTCTCAAAAACATTATAAAATAACCTCATAAAATCACTCATGCTTGTGTACACTCATTTCACCAAGTTACGATGTTCATACCTTCTCATAAGGTCTCTACATGCCATGACTTCACAAGCAATTAAAACTTGAAAACTAACATTGAAATACTTATGAAATTATTTATACTTAAATTATCATATAGTTATAAACAAAATTTTATAATCTTGTGTTTACTCACTTCACCAAACTTTACTATGCACACCTTCTCATAGGGTTTAGACTAGGTTTTTTAAGACACCATGTACCAAAGAAATAGTACTCAAACATGATTACGTCAATGATATCAAATAAAAACACTCATTAGATAAATATATCACACCATTTTAATAGTATTTATATCAACCAATAGAATAATCATTAGGTTTCCTTCAAATTCTCTCTTATCATATAGTTTCATTGTCACATCAAGCACACAATCTCATACCTTAAAAACCACTTCACCATGCATCTTCACCAGATGCACCTTGACATCAATGATAACACTTCTAAAAAAACTCCCCTTTGTCTTTGATGGCAAAACATTCTTTAATCTTATCACTCTCATCTCCCCCAATATGGTCAATCTTCATTCTTGAACTTTCTCCCCCTTTGACATTAATGATAAAGGGTCATGTATACTATAACTTCTGGAACCACTCATTATCCTTATTTGGAAAACAAAACTCATAAAATCTTATATTCTTGAAAAAAACTACACTTGGAGCTTATGAATAATATAAATATCTCCCCCTCAAACCAAGCACCCACCATGCTTTTGCTAATAGAATAGTGTCTCTATGAAGCCTAATGTGGTCACTCCTTTCATAGGGATCTAAAACAACACAAACTTAGGATATTCCCAGATCTCCATGCTCTCACAAGGCTAAATATCCTTCAAGATCCTTTTAAGCTTGATTATTCTCTTTAGCTTGACCTCTTCATCATTAGTGTGATCAATAATTTGAGATGATAATGAACATTATTAATTTGATTTCACATCTAAATTATGCTCTAGCATATAAAATAGTCCATTTGAGCTTTTATATTGATCATAACTCGCCATTACTATCTTTGGTTTCCATACATTAATTTTCCTTATATATTGCACTCTAGGGGATTCAAACCTCTTTTTTGGATTTGATGACCTTCTAACTCTATTAGGACATAATTTTTTAATGTGTTCCACATTATGAAAAGTATAGAAAAAAACCTCATACATACTTCTTAACTGATGATTCCTTTCATAATATGACACATATTAATTTTTATAGGGTCTTCTACACTCTATTACTCTATGACCAAATTTATTGCATGCATAAAAGTAACCATTGAATGAATTAGCATACTCATAGCATTAGGATGTCTGATAAGTCTCTTTATGTTGACCTTATCTTCATTAGCCTTCTCCTTCACTTGAGTTGCTTCTTTTGGTCTTCTTTGAAACCAAGACCTATCTTATCACTTGCAAATTTTTGACTACTCAAAATGTTGTCTAGAGCATTAGTATTATTTTCAAACATTAAAAATGTCTTCAACTTTATATATTCTTGATCTAACTTAGCTTTCAAGGATTCTATGTTAGTTCTATACCTGGTACATTCTTTCTCTTTAAATTTTAAGCTAGTAATGACTATCTCCATTTGTGCTTCAATATAATTAATGATCTCATCATACTCTTTGGATGTGTTACTTAGACTCTCCTCAAATAAACTAATTTTATATTCATTTTCCTTGACTAATGATCTTAATTTGTGATTATTCCTTCTTTGACACTTGAACTTCTCTAAATAACTCACCAATTTTTCTTCAAGGTTCACTTCAGCCTCTTCTTCATCTAATTATTCATCATCTATAAGGCCTTTCCCTTTTGAGAAACCCTTATTATCTATTTCTATATCCATGAATAATATTTCATTGTTGTCATGTTAATGTTTATTATTTTCATCATCACTCTCATATGTGTTTGTGTCACTTACATTAGATTAGTTATTCTCCTCTTTGGTATAGAAACTTTTTATGCTCTTGAATGACCCTTTCCTACCTTCTTACTTCTTAAAAAAAAATTATTTTTCTTAGGATTATATACCTTCTTGTCATCTCCATGATGTTAATCATGTTATTCATCATTATCAGACTTATCCTTGATAGAACACTTAGATGTAAAGTGACCAATCTTACCATAATTGAAACATTTGAAATGCAACTTACCCTTGTACTTACCAGATCCAAACCTCAATTTCCTAGTAAACATGGCTATTAATTCATCATCATCAACATATAAACATACCTCATCCTTGACATTCTTAGATTTTGAATTATTCTTAGCTTTGAATCTTGCTTGTTTCTTAGGATTTCTCCCTTCATTTGTTCTCATCTCATAGGCAGTCAAGATGCCATGAAGCACATCCATTTATATGTTATCCAAATCTTTCATCTCTTCTAATGAAAAAACATTATAATCAAACTTAGGAGTTAGTAATTTCAATACCTTTTGAACAATTGTAGAATATTTCACTTCTTCTCCCAATCCTCTAATGACATTAATAAATTTATCAACCTTCAATAGGTAAGATGTAATGGTTTATTCTTCATTAATCTTCAGACTTTCAAACTATCTTTGGTGGGTTTGTAACTTGTCCATATTCACCTTGGTGTCTCATTCATAGATAGTATTCAATTTGTCCCATATCACCTTGTTCTGACACATAGTATGTCACCTTCAAAAAATTTGTCTCTGATAGGCCACATATAATGGCATTCATTTCCTTGGAAATTATCTCACTTTCTTTCTTTCTTTCTTATTGTACCAATTGGTGGTGTAGGAGGTGGAGTGTATCCATCTGTAACTAAATACCATATGTCATGGCCCATTGACATTATATATGTCCTCATTTTTATTTTCCAAAAATCATAATTAGTCCCATTGAATAATGAATCCTTACTTGTATAGAAACCACCTTGAGCTTGTTGACAAGCCATCCTTACATCTAGGATATCCATTAGGCTATTAGGCCTACTTCAAAGGACCTAATATGATACCAAATTTTGGAATAAAAATCACTGAGAAGGGGTGTGAATCATTATTTAAAAATTTCCTTATCAATTATACTTAAGCAATCATGAACTATTAAAACAAGCATATAGATCTAATAAGCATAATCACCTATCCACATAAGCACAAAACATAAGAACACATGAAAACACATCATATATGTAGGAAACCCTCAAGTGAAATAAAACCCAATAATCCATAAAAATGGAATGAAGTCCTATAAGTTAAAATATCATAATTTAGTGAAGCACCAACTTCACATGGAGCACTAACCCCAACTAGCTACGCACTACCTCAGCTAGGCTTTAACATGTATCAACTTACAAGGAGGAACTAAATCCATATATGAATCAAAAATAAATAATAAAAATAATTGATTTTATCACCTAAATAACACCATGTTTCTCACACAATATATTATTATCACCTTCTTTAGCTCTTCACACTCTTTAACTCTCTCAAACTGCCTTCTATGCTTTTTCACTTAACTAGGTATCTTTAAGAGTAATTAGATCATATGAACTTGATTATAATATGTAGACACACTTTATAATATTAAATAAATATCCTATAATCTCCTCTAATGGTCTATAATACCTAATTTTTCTCACAATGTGCTATCTCATTCATATTCCCTTATACATGCACAAATAGGCCTAAAACTGCATTGTACATATACAAACTTCTTGCTCATATCACTCTTGTTCATCCATACATACTTAAATACTTGGATTATATATAAAATAGGTCTTATAAAATATTTATTACATGAATAAATCATTAAAATAGGTCATCCTTAACTTAAAATACCAAAACCTCTTTTAGTCCTTAAGGAGACCTAATTCAATTAGGCGTTCATTAGCACACATTACCATTTGATCTCCTTGGAAAAATTTAAAACCCCACACACAGTAGGAAAAATTAATATTTCACTAAAATAGAACATTTTAAATCTCATATTTTTTATATAAATTTTTTTATATCCAACCACCAATTAAAGCACATCATTTATATTGTGCACAATTAGGCCTCCCCATACATATAAAGTCTATCTTGAACAACTAAAGATTAAATAAAAGTTAGATAAATAAACATGGAAATAAATCACATATAAAATAAATAAATTAACTCAAGGTAAAACACATATTATTTAAACTTCACAACTTAGGTTAAACAGACTCAAACACTTCTCTACAAATAGCCCACTTAGAACTACCAGAACACTCCAAAACCTAGTCATTAACAACTTGATCTTCAAAACTTGAAAGAAAACTTCACATGACCAATTATAATTTTGAAATATAATTTTAAATATATATAACAATATAAAATACAAAATTCATAAGGTCTAATGTAAAATATTGGTCTTGCAGACCATTATTTTGACCTCATTACACATAGTCAAACTAAAACTAGACGAGCCATTTTGGCTTCAACATTTCAAACTCTTATACTGAATTAAAATATTTAAAAAATAATTATAAATAATTAAAATTAAAATTAAACAACACCATATGTATTATATACATCAATTCATGGAATAGAGCTTCAAACTCATCACTGCAACTTACTTACCAAGAACTACCAATTTACCTTAAAGCATAGTCATGGTGACAATGACTTTCAACACATGTATAGACATATTAAATGAATTATGATGTATATATATATATATGATATTATGAAATAATTATACTATTATCATATATAAATATAATATTTTCAAATGGAAATATTGGTCTTCTAGATCAATCTCATAACCTTATATCTCATTGTCTCATCTGAACCAAATATGTAAACTTGTGAGCAACTTATTCGCTATAACCTCTTACCTCTAAAACTTATACCAAAAATTATAATGTATTAAAATTATTTAAAAAAAATCTCCATGCACTTGGTTTAATCACTATATCATGATAGCCCATTCATAATCATCTTCTCACAGTTGTCTGGGTTTCTCACTATTTTCACCATTAGACCTATTGGCGACTAAATAATTTAGATATCCAATTTAGAAAATTTTAGGGATATAACATATATAAAAACATTAATGGACACGAAAAATGAGTCTCAAAATTCATCCTCCATCCATTTTCATACTTTAAATTGGTCAATTCTGACTACTATAGTAAATCTCCAAGAAATATGAACTTTCCTGTAGGGTCTACTCACACACTTGAGAACTCAAAAACACTTGGAGGTGATTTAGAGAGTTTAATATAGCCTATAATATATTTTATAGTATTTTTAGACCATTCTGGTCTATTTTGAACAAGATTTTTCACATTAGGTCCTTGTTAGGGTTTTAGAGAGGTTTAACACATGTTTTGGTGTTAATGATTATTCATAAAAGATTGCCAAAATCAAAACCAATGCCTGTAGTTATTATCTAGGACCCTTACCCATATCTCCTTAATATATCAAGTTCCCATGTAGAGTTTACATGTGCCAATGAACACCTGAAAGTCACTGGGTTTGCATACATTTATTTTGTGCATTTGAGAGACCTTAAAACCACTTTTCATGCATTTTATTTCAAACCATAACCTAAAAATTTGTTAACATTCTTCAAAAATCATATTATACCTCTATAAATGCTCACATGAGTTCATAAAATTTAAAATCGGATCATGACCCCTCATTAGGCCACACTCTCTCTTTGCTTGGTTAGACTTTGAACTATAAACTACATTAGGATTTGAAACTGACCTTCATGCCTATTTTCATGCACTCTCCACCTCACTCACATAATAAATAAACATATATTATGCTTAATCATAGTCATACATCCTTCATATACTTTGAAAATATCTCATGATACCTCATTAGGTTAAGCAAGGTCTAGAGGTGGTCTAGGTGCAAATTTGATCTAAATATCCTACCACTATAACCACATCTTGAGATTCTCATGAGTGATTAAATGCCTTATATACATGATTAAGAAACCTCATAAAATCACTCATGCTTGTGTTCACTCATTTCACCAAGCTACTATGTTCATACCTTTTCACAAGGTCTCTATTTGCCATGACTAGTTCCATGTCTAGGCTTCTCAAGCACTGGAAACTTGGAAATCAACCTTGAAATAGTTATTAAAGTATCTATTATTTACTTACATTATCACATAATTCCAAACAACCTTTTACAATATTTTGCTTACTCACTTCTCCAAACTTCACTATGCATACTTTCTCATAGGGTTTAGACTAGGCTTCATAAGAAACGTTGCACTCAAGAACTAGTACTCAAACATGCTTACCTCAATGTTATAAAAAATGAAAAATCATTAGAAAATAATCTCATACCACTATAATAATAGTGATATCAACCAACAGAATAATCATTAGGTTGCCTTCAAATTATCTCCTGTTACATGGCTTCCTTGTCACATAGAGCACATAAGCTCATACCTAAAAGACCACTTCACCATGCATCTTCACCAGATGCATCTTGACATCAATGAAATCAACCTTGACATCAATGATAACAATTCTCAACAAAGAAGGGATTCCATAATCATTTTCTCAAACTTTTGTACTATAGCATGAAAATACTATCATAAACCATCCTCTTCTTTATGACTATCACATCCATGAACCTCTTCATTTTGAGATAGTAAAATTTCACTATCCTTTACATAATCATGATATATCACACTTGAATACTCATAATTGTCAAACATATTAATAAGATAATTACCTTCTGCATATTTTTGATGATGACCATCAAATCTCACCTCAAAATGTTCATCACCCTCATCATGAATGATGTATATGATAACACTTGTCTCTTCAATGAAAGTATACGGATCATACTCATAAGTGTTAGTACCATATTCATCTAGAAAAATATCAAAGATACCTTCAAACTTAGAAGATGATCCATCATCTATAACATACTCATGTTATTTATTTATGGGACAATTCAAATTAGAGCTAGCTTTCACATATGGTTCAAAGTGAAACATGGCCAATGGTTGTGTTCTTATTTTTAACTGAGATCTATACCTTGTTCTAAAGGCCAAGCAATACCAATTATTATAAATATATCCTCATATCTTGATGGTGAAGTCTCTTTATAGAAAAATAGAAAAATGAGCAAGCAGATCTACCATAACTATGTCTTATAAAATTTAAAAGCTTAAATAGTCATATAAGAAAAATTTAAAATTTTTGATAAGCCTTGTTGACTTGTATGGTTTACCATCAAGATACAACACTCCCTTGCTATATGGATCATATTTCAAGTTTGACTTGTTTGAAACTAGTTTAGGCATAACTGAACTGCTTGTACCACTATCCATAATGCAATTATGAACTAGTTTATCTCCCATAATGAGGGTAAGGTATAAAGGTGTGGGATTTTCATATTTAGTGGAGGGTTAAATAATATGATTAGGTTTATTTATGAGGAATACACCATTGTGTCTTCATGGTTGATTACTGATATGGATTTGGGACAACTGTTCTTGAAGTAGTTCTTTTTTTATTAGGTATATGAAGTACTTCCCAAATGGATATGGATGCCTTAATGTATTAAAAGAGTCAATTCTATTCAAAAAAGAAACACTAACCTTTTATTTCATCATTTTAGGTGATGAATATTGGGTCACCCTTCCCAAGTTCTGATTTTGAAGAGGTGTAGGACTTGTAGAGGCTGTCACATCTACATTCACACCTTGTTACTTTAAAGGAGGATTATTTGGACTTGTATCCACTTCTTGAACATATAACAAATCTCTTCTCTTTGACCTTGTGTTTTATACAATTTATGTGCTTTGGTTTAATACCAATCTATCCTCCACTTGAAAGTTTTCTAAGCTCACTCCTTGACTGACATACTCTTCATTTAATTCTTCTTGCATTAAGCTCTGATCTTTTGTTGTCTATTAAGGAGTAGGTACTCCTTGAGTTACTAAATCTTGTCCTTAACTCTCATTATAATTCATATATTATCATTGAGGATACCATTCTTCTCTTTAAACCAAGTTACTATGGGTTGGAACCCTAACTCTTGTTGATTAAAAAAACATGATGAAATGACAGACAATATATATAGCAATGCACATAGGATAGGATCTAGAGTATAATTGATAATAAAATAATAGAAAATAACAAAGACTAATTGACATAATACATATTTATTTTCCATGGTAAAACCTCAAATAGGTAAAAATAAACCCACCAATGATGATTATTTAAATTATTGAGAAACCAAGACCCAATACAACATATTCTTCTTCTTCTCACTTTATGTATGTATGTATGTATGTATGTATATATATATATATATATATATATATATATATAGGATTATTTGGACTTGTATCCACTTCTTGAACATATAACAAATATCTTCTCTTTGACCTTGTGTTTTCGACAATTTATGTGCTTTGGCTCAATACCAATCTATCCTCCACTTGAAAGTTTTCTAAGCTCACTCCTTGACTGACATACTCTCCATTTAATTCTTCTTGCATTAAGCTCTCATCTTTTGTTGTCTATTAAGGAGTAGGTACTCCTTGAGTTACTAAATCTTGTCCTTAACTCTCATTAGAATTCATATATTATCATTGAGGATACCATTCTTCTCTTTAAACCAAGTTACTATGGGCTAGAACCCTGACTCTTGTTGATTAAAAAAAAATGATAAAATGATAGAAAATATATATAGCAATGCACATAGGATAGGATTTAGAGTATAATTGATAATAAAATAATATAAAATAACAAAGACTAATTGACATAATAAATAGTTATTTTACATGGTAAAACCTCAAAGAGGTAAAAATAAACCCACCAATGATTATTATTTAAATTATTGAGAAACCAAGACCCAATACAACATATTCTTCTTCTTCTCACTTTATATATATATATATATATATATATATATATATATATATATATGTATGTATGTATATATACATGTATATGTATATGCATACATATACATGTATATGTATATACATGTATATGTATATATACATACATATACATGTATATGTATATACATGTATATGTATATATATATATATATACATACATATACATGTATATATATATGTGTGTGTGTGTGTATACATATATACATGTGTGTGTACACACACACACACACACACACATACATGTATATATGTATATATAGCTATTTTAATTAATTTTCCCCCTTTGTCAGTCCCATGGTTAACACATGTATGCCACTAGTTTACAAATATTCTTCACATGTTTGTAGGTTGAATATGATAAAATAATTCATATTCAAATAATTTCATAATAGGGTTAAAACCCTATTTATATTGAAATACCAAGGGTGGTGACCATTGTAAAAATAATGTGTCCATCTATCCCGATAAAAAAATTTAACTAAAATTTAGTAATAATTAAATAATTATAAATCTATTATTTATTATCATGAGGTTTCTATCTTGTGGTAATAAATAATATAGTATTGTTTATTTAATTAATACAAAGGCTAAGGGTCAATTAATCCCACTTAAAATTAAATTTTCTAACACTCCTTAATGCTAAGTGAGGATAAATGCCATACTCACATTAAAAAAGGAATTATGCTATGTACACAATTGAAGGATTTAAAATCCTTAATCATGCCAAACATCACCTTTTGAAATAAAATGAATTATAATCTATAAACTACTCACAAGTAAGTTTAGGATAACATGATCATGAGACTACATCTCATAGTTTCCCTTGAATAATCATCTAAGCATATTTGGATCCTTTTATAACATAAAGACCTTCATTACAAAGTATGATTTTATGTACTGGGTAAAAAATTAAAACTTACACAAGAAGTTTAAAATAACGTAACTTTCACATGAAGTTTACTATGCTTTACAAATGAGAAGAATTATACAAAAGAAGAACAAACACATAGACGTTAGGAAGTGTCATTATCATGTACTTTACCCCTTAATGGAAATTTTGAGAGGCTCATCATTGCACAAAAGTGATATAGCTTTTTATCACCAAGTGGTTTTGTGAAGATATCTACCACTTGTTTATCCTAGGACAAAATTGTAGATTAATATCACCATTGAGGACTTTCTCTCAGATAAAATACACATGAACTTCAATATGCTTAAATTTTTGATGCTGTGAACCTAAACAAAACTTAAACACATATACAAAAATAAATTCATGATAGCATAATATGGTTAGCATCATAATAACTACATACATAAAAATATGACATATGTTTTTCTATGGTAAAACACATTTTAAAACAATCATGTCATATTTTAGGAAAACAAGTTCACTACTTTAATAAATTTGATAGAAAATATATATAGCAATGCACATAGGATAGGATATAGAGTATAATTGATAAGCAAAGCATAGAAATGAACATAGACCAATTGACATAGTACATAGTTATTTGTTGTGGGAAAAACTCAAAGAGGTAAAAAATCCACCAATGATGATTATTCAAATTATTGAGAAACCAAAACCCAATACAACATATTTTTCCTCTTCTCACTTATTCTTTAAAATATCCTTCACAAATTTGTAGGTTGAATATGATAAAATAATTCATATTCGAATAATTTCATAATAAGGTTAAAACCCTATTTATAGTAAAATACCAAAGGAGGTGATTGTTGTAAAATTAATAGGTCCATCCATCCAGATAAAATAGTTTAATTAAAATTTGGTAATAATTAAACAATTACAACTCTATTATTTATTATCATGAGGTTTATACATCATATTAATAAATAATATATTATTATTTAATTAATTAATACCAAGGCTAAGGGTCAATTAAACCCACTCAGAGTTAAATGTTCTAATAATTGTGTTGGGAGTAGAGTTTGGATTATAGGCATTTGGTGGCCTATTGAAGTTAGGTTAACCTTTTCCGCTCTATTGACCATTATATTGAGGTGAAAACATATTTGCTTGAGGAGGGTAATAGTATGGGGTTTGGTGAGCTCTCAATTGTTGATTTAGTTACCTAACTTGTGATTCCAAGGCCCTATACTTTACATCCAAAATAATGGCATCATCTGATTTATTTGGGGCACATCTAGACTTGTAGCTTAAACTTGGAATTAGAGAAAGACTTGTCAGATTAGAAGACATGTTAGTCAAGATAGGCATTGAGAATTTTGGAGGAGTCTTACCAGCTTGAATCAAACCATTCTCATCTCTAATAGTTATATCATAAGCCTCAGGTAAATTATATCTACCCATGGACTAAAACATGATAGCTATATCAGTCCCAATAGCTCTTATGCATGTTTGGAAAACAAAACTTGTAGGGGGTCTCATAAGAGGTGGCAAACTATTCCATTTTATTTGAAACCTTTCATTGAAATCATGCATATTCTCTTTAGGCCCTCTTTTAATCAAATCCATATGATGAATAAGTGATGTATGATCACTTTTATGTTCAAAAATTTTAATCAAAAACTTTCCTATCTCATCATATGTAGTGATACATCCTCCGGATAATGTTATATACCAATCAAGGGCTTTCCCCCTAAGAGACATAGAAAACAATCTGACTACTATGTTAACTTTACTAATATTATAAAAATTGTGGCATGTTCATAAGAGTGGTTTGGAGCCTCTCTTCATCAAATTCATGATCTATGCACCACAAACATTTATTGGTAGATCTAACCAATCAAAGTCATTTTTGGGACATTTTCAACTTTGTGGAGGACTTTCATGGCCCATGGTATGATCTTCTACCTAAGGATCTAGTAAGCAAAAAGGATTTAAATTTTATTTACTATATTTTGGCATTTAAATATGTCAAAATTATCTAAAATTGCCTTTCTAAGCTTCCTTAGATCCTTTAAGGCATATTTTGAAGAATTTTATTTGTCTCTCCTCTTAGCTCCATTTTTTTAGCATGTGAAAGCTAAAAATCAATATATTTTTAGTTTTTTGAGTAGAAAATATTAATTTTGAACCCTTCATTAGCTTAGTTTAGCCATTTCCATGATTTTTTTACTTTTAATTCACTTGATTTGGACCCCTATAGTTGATTTTGTTTTTTCTCTATCCTCCCCAACATCCATGTATGCCCTGTGTGAGGTAAAAATCTAAAAAAAATTGCATATTATTTGATCTTTCTATGGTCTGGAAAGGAGAAATCAATAAGATTTAGCATTCAAGATCATCTAATGACCCTTAGGAGGACTTTAAAGCCTGTTTAAATTTTTTCTTATCCTCCTAGGTGCCATTGTATGACCTTGTGGCTCTGAAAATTTAAGAAATCAAGTTTTTTGGCATGAAAATCAGTTATATCTATTTCATCTACTTAGTTTTATGATATTAAAGATGTCTACAAATTTCTAGACCTTGAGGAGGACATGTTCTCTTTTTTCATTTTTTTCATCTCTCCTCCATGGTGCCATGTACAGGCCTAGCCATTTGTTACAATCTATTCTCAACCAAAAATGAGCTTTTGAATATTTTGTGGCTTTATCTGATAAAATTAAGAGGCCTAGCAAAATTTCAAGGCAAATTGAGGCCGGTGAAAGAAGATATATGAGTTTTTGTAAATCTTCATGGGAGCCATTAATCTTTAGCTTGCCTGCAAATGAAAAATAGCATTGATTTGTATTTAATAACTACAAAAAAAATTAATATCTTTATTTTTTCCATGCAAGTGGTTAGTGGGTCCTTCTTTGATAGGTTGTCTTTTTCAAATTAAAGGAATTTATTTTTTTAAACATTAATTTTATTTTACTATTTACATGACATTAACATTTATTTATTTTTTATTTAAAAAAATAGAAATAAATAAATCCACTATTAATTATGTATCTTGCATGTAAAAGCTATGTGGTCTCTAAGGTAAGTTGGTGAATCTAAGTTTGGAGTACATTTGTAAAAACAATGCCTTGGGTTCAAATTTCCATCCCAATTTTATTTTTAGTCAAAAAATAATTTATTATTTTCAAAATAATTAGTTTAAATGATTTTTTGTTAGTTGTCTAATCTCTCACATGTTAATATTGTGACACTTTTGACATTGTTTAACACCATAAACTTATCATATTTTTTTGTCGAAGATGGTCATGTGACTAGTCAATATTTAGGGTTTATTTTATTTGAAGCCTATTTATATGACTTTTAGTGTATGAGTTGTCCTACGACACTTATGATTTTTGCCCTTGTTGTGGTTCTTTGTATTTTTGAATTGTTTTACAATAAAATAAGTGACTATTATTATTTACTCATTAGAATATTTGTTTTTATTACAAAATCAAGTATAAAATATATTTTAAAAAATTCTTTCTAAACCTTTTTAGTGGCGGTTTAGTTTAAAACATAAAATTATAGTGTCAACTTTAAAAGGAATAAGAAATCTTCATGACTTAAATTATAAAATGTGTTATTCCTAACAAGATATCTAATGTTTTGTTAACTTCGTATCAAATTATTAGTGAATTTATTGTGTGTGAATCACATAACATGTTTATTAAATTTAACATGCTTGATTGTAAGCCTACATCTACTCCTATTGAAATTGATATTAAGATTGATCCAAAACTTGTGTGATAAAGCTAACCCATCTCTAAAAATATCATGTTTATAGTTTGATTTGTCTGACCATTACTAGGATAGATATTTCATATGTTATGGGTGTTTCTTCAAGATTCATGCAAGATTCATACTTGGATAATTAGAAATTATCAAAATAGATATTGTAGTATATAAAAGGAACTATAAATTTTGGTTTATATTATATTTCCTTTTATTATGCTAATTTATTTGGTTATTATGATGATAACCATACTATTATGAGTCTAATTTTGCATATGTGTTTATTTTTGGTGTAGGTACTCTCACTTGGATCATTTCATGTAGAAGTTACTAAGGAAGCCTTGTGGCTATGAAGGATAATAGAAGAACCTTGTGTGGAAGTTTCTCATTATACCAACTTTCTTGGTGATAGTCAAAGTTATATAGATTTGATGAAAATTACAATGTAGCACAAATAAACTAAATCCTATTTAAGCTCATTCAAATTTGATCCTATCAAAATTACCATTGAGGGGGAGTGTTCTTGACAATGTCACTTCTTAACATCCATGTGGGTTATGTATTTCCTTCTATCTCTCTATACTTTTCATTGCTTATGTGATTTTGATAAACTTCATATAAATCTATATATTTTAATCAATACATAGTAGCATGGGAGTCTTTATGTTATAAAATAATCCAATATGCTTGGTTGATTATTGATGAAAAATTATGGGATGTATTTTCACTATGGGGTGTAGTCTCATGATCATGCTAGCCTAAACTCACTCTAAGTGGTTTAGGGTAACATAGTCTAATTCATTTAAAGGTGCTTATGTAGACATAGTACAAAACCTTGAAGTATTTATGGGTGTATAGTGTAATTATTTTAAAGGTGACTATGTGAGTGTGGTTACATAGTGTAATACCTTTGGGTATCCCTAGTTGTATAGTGTAATTCCTTTAAAGGTGAATATGTGATTGTAGTTACATAGTGTAATACCTTTTGTTATCTATAGTTAAATAGTGTAATACCTTTGGGTGACTATGTTTACATAACATAATTCCTTTAAATATGGCTATGACATGATGAAGGATGTCTCCTTCAATTATTACCTCCTACAACTCATCATCAGGATGATTCATGGAGTATAAATTCATTGTTATAAAGGTGATTATGGCATGTATCCCCACTTAATATTAAGGGAGAGGATTGGAATAATTAATGGTTAAGTGGTGTTATTTATGTACCCTTAATATATTAAATATGTTGGCTAAATAATAATATATTTTATTATTTATCATGAGTTTATCCTCGTATAAATAAATAATTAAAAATAATAAATGACTTTTAGAAAGGTTAGACCCATTAATACGGTGGTTGGAAAGGTCACAAGATTACCTTGTCTATATAATAAAGAGTTTATATTGTAAGATAAAATGAGAAAAAGGAGAGTTGAGACAATTGAGTAAATGTGGACAACATATTTCCAAGTTATGTGAAGATTGATAAAGAAGAAGTGAGAGGAAGAAAGACTGTATTGGGTACTTGTTAATTTTTCATAATATGAATATTTTTTATGGATTTTTTACCTCTTGGAGGTTCTCCCATGTATATCTTGTTTTCATTTCATGTATGTCTTTGCTCTTTTTATCATATCTATATCACTTTCCCATATGCATTATTTTACTTAATTTATCAATATATTTATCTGAATCATTGTCTTCATCAGTTGCTTCAGCTCGATCTCTATTATTTTGAAGACATAAAATCAAATCCCAAACCCTCTGCTATTATTATTGTTCATCTTCCATATGAATTTTTAACTATCTCAATTACTGATTATATTGATCAATAGGAGCAATAAAATATCTAGGATGAAATGAATAAAAAAGAAAATGAATTCTAGGTTGAGGATTAATGTGCAAGATTGCTTATCTTTGAAGTCTAATTCTACGATTGTTTTTTTGAATGTGAATTTGAGTTTCATGTTTAAGACTTGCATGAACATCAATAATTTATGATTCTTCCAATTCTTCATTAAGTATTTCAAAAATATGAATTACATCTAAATTTTATTATTCCAAGCCAAATGAGATAAAATAGAAGTAATGTCAACCTATTCTTCATAAATATCAACTAAGGGTTGGATAAATGGGTGTTGACCTCTAATGGTTATTGACCAAATTTTGCCCACAGGTAGAATTTTTAGTCCCCTTCCTCCCTTGTTGTTCATGCTAGTTATATTTCAGGTTGTTCAGGTTCAATATTCTCTGTTTCATGGCTTGGTTCAAAGCATCAGGCTTGGCCTTGGGAATTTGGCGCACTTGGTTGAACCTTTAAACCCTTGAACCTTTTGGTTCAAAAACCTAATTTAAAGGTATGCCCAAATCTGAAAGGGCAATTCAAAGCAATAAAGTGACTTCCAGATGAGTCTAAGGACTTTTCAAAGGGACAGGTGCCAAGAAATTTTCAAGATAGAAAAGTGCCGAGAGGATGCCACATGGACCTGATGACATTTTAAAGGGACATGATGACGTCTTAGTGGATGTCAAATTTAGCAGAATGGATTAGCCGTTGGATCTCAAGCAATGACACTCGAGAAACTATCAATTTCAAGAGGATGGAATATCTATTGGTTTTTCTAAGCATGACGGCTGGATGAGCGTTAATTTTAGTAGAATAGAATGGCCTTTGTTTCCAACTGAGAAAGTATTGCCAAGGAACCCAGAATGCAGTAACTTGCTGAAAGTTTGCCCCTGGGGGGCCAAACAAGCCAGATAGGGACAAAATTTGATAAAAGACAAGAAGACATACACATAATGGGCAAACAGTTAATCCAAGTGGTGCTAATTCGAGAAGTGACTCCAGTAGGTGAAATAGTTCCTTCAAATTGATCATGAGAAGATGCAATAGCTAAAGAATGTAATCGATTTCTTCATTTTACATTTAATGGGTAGATAAACTATGTTTTGACATTAAAAATGTGGACTTCAAGTAGAACAAGGCACATGGCTCATTAATATTTTGAGAGGCTTGTTTCTTTTCATGAACAAATGCAATAGGACACTTGTAACAAAAGAGTGCCAAATGAGCCTCTTGGACTTTCCATATATATTTGATACTTGTCATTTTTGTAATCATCTTTTCATGGATTTTAAAAAGGCATAGCCCTGTTAAAATTTCCACTTGAATCAAATAAAAGAAATTTTTATACCTCTTCTTGGATAGATATTCTGAGTATGTTATGAGTGTTTGATTTGTGTTCAGTCATTATCTTTTGATGCTCTCACAAGTTCAGCACCAACACACCAGCTATCTACTAGGCGCCATCTTCTGTGGCTGACAAGAGGAGAGCTCTATCTAGAAGTATAGAATAGAGGAAGTCATTTATAGTATGTATTTCACAACATCTTGGTGATTCCCTATTCTTGTGTTTTCATAAGAACCTCCCTGCCATTTTTCTGCACCCTGGTTTCCTGCCAAGTCTAAGTGTATGTATGTTGCTTTGTCTGATCCTGAGAGTGGGTGTGAGAAGGTCACCTTGTTTTGGTGTATCACCTCCTTAGAATAGTTTATTTCATGCATCTCTTTTCCCTTTTCATCCCCCCCACTATTTTATATATATATATATATATATATATATATATACATACATACATACATGTCTATATTTGCACTTGCTGGAATAAACATGATACATCAAAGGGAGCTAGCCCTTATCTAGAGACTCTACTCTCCTGATTCACCATCCCACAGGTGAGAGAGGAGTTTCCATGTTGCGAGGAGAAGTCAGGAGTTTGACCTCCTTGCCCTGGGTGCAATCTCCTATGTCAACAGTTCTGACACACCCAGTGGGACATTTAATTTGACACTTAGTTTATTTCCAGCACCGTGCATGTCAATAGTTCTGGCACACCTAGTGGAACACACAGTTTGATAATGCAGTAAGATATCAGGATTGATGTTGGTCATGTTACAACAATTTCAAGTTTTCTAGCATCTAGAGACTCCACTGGTAAGAACTTCAGTTGTCATATTAAGACTAGTGTCTTAACTTTCTATGCCTAAAGTCACCACAAGGTCTGCTTCAAGAGGGGTTCGTTTCAAATTCATTGAATTACCTTTAAATTTTGTTAAAAGATTAAGATTTGAGAGAACTTTCCCTTATCCAACAAGCAATCCTCCTAGACCTATTACAAGAGACACATTCACACCAGAACCTTAGTTAAGTCCCATCCCAGCTATGGCATTACCCTTTGCAGTATTTCATGGTGGAAGCCCCTTGAATCTCCCATAGTATGACCCAATTCTGGGAATAACTCTAAAAAATGTGCCTTCTTTTGATGGATTGGGGCCCATTATAATTGTCGAGCACATCAGGAACATTTCTAATCTCATCAATATTCATAATGTCACATAAGAAAATGTCACAATCAGATTGATGGCTTTGTCTCTTAAGGGCAAGGCTCTTGACTGGTACGGGACTTTACTTGTGAATTCAATCCATTCTTAGAATGAACTAGGTATTCAGCTAACAGACGATTTTGGGGAAAAGAGCGACGACCTCTCGCTTGCTGAGCAGCTTATGACCATAAAGAGGGCTCCACACGAGTATATGCAGGACTTTAACACATAGTTTCAAAAGACTTGGGATAGAATTCCCATCTTGGTAAGGTCAAATCCTAGCTATGCTTTTGTGTACTATTTAAAAGCATTAAATAGTGACATTACAGTCATGATACAATATATGGGAGGGCATATACTACCTGATGCTTATGATATAGCCATAATAGCTAAAAATTCCTTAGTTTAGGCTGGGAAAATAGCCCCTAGGCCTCCCATGCCACTTTTCCTAGAAATGCTACCCCCAGCCCAGACCATTGCTCCCACATTGGCTCCTCTACCTGCCATCAAAAAACTAGCTGTTGTCCTGTCAAGTGAGCTTCATGAGGTTAGGAGTATGTTGCAAAACATGTCCAACAAACTCATTGCCATTAAAAGGTAGCAAGCTCAAGGCAACAAACCAAATCAAGGATACTAAAATTATGGTCAAGACCCTAGACCCCCCTTTCAAAATTATAATCAAGGTCAGGGGCAATTTACTACAACCAGGCCATTTCAAAATTACAACACTGGTCCCTCATCATCTAAGGGCATGGTGCCTATTTAAAAAAATTTAGCACATGAGCAGCATAGCTGTTCAACCATGGGATATGGTCAAGAATAGGCCCTTTACACAAATGAGATGATGAATTATTTCTAGAATATAGAAAATCAGGCTGCTACTCATTCCTAGTTTTTTGAAGCTCTAGCTCAACCCAACACGAGTAGCAATCAGGCCCAGCTAGATTCTACTCTTATGAATCACTTACAGGGTGAGTTTTGTGCAATCAATCATGGGGGTGCTACAAACAATCAAGCTGATTGTGTTGCAACCAACACAAGATTTAAGAGAAAAGTAGTAGGAGAGGTGTAGGCTACCACTTAGGTGACAACAGCACCTCCTCCATCATGCTCATTTTAAAAGGCCCCAATTTTAAAATAGTCACTTATACCTTCAGCGCCTCAACCTACAGCTCCAGTTGGGATCAGCCAAAAATAAAATATGAAGGGAAGCAGTCCCCAAGTCAATATAGTGGACCAGATGAAGAAGTTGCATGTGAGCATCTCTTTATGGGATTCATTGTCTCTTCCAAGACAGAAGGATGTATTGAAGAAAGAATTGCATGAGCTAGATTAGCAAGCTATTCCAACAAACATTGATAATGTCTTAATGACAAATGGATAGCCTTCCACTCTAGGACAGGTAAAGAAGGAAGAGAAGACTCCCCCTTTCTATGTATCCTTGATCATTGGGGAATTCTTGGTACACAACTACATAATTGATAGCGGGGCTAGTACATCAGTGATGCCTAAGTGTGTTGCTGATAAGATGGGATTGAAGTATGAAGAAATGAAAAAGGGAGTCCTACAGCTAGATGGGACACCTACAAAAATAGTCATAATTTTGAAGGGTTTAAGCTTGATGTTGCATGCTTGCCCAACCTTCTCAATTCCCCATGATATAGTGGTAGTGGATGTTCCTCCATTTTTTGCAATTTGCCTATCCAGGGACTTCATGTCTAAAATAGGTGGCTACCTAGCAGTGAATTGGTCATATCTGGTTTTCAAAACCAAAGTGAAAATTGAGTCTGAGCCACTCTACAAGGACCATCTAGAACCATACACCCCCAAGGCAGCAAATGTCAGTTACATAGTCATCGACCTAGAGGAGTCCCAAACAGACCAAGCTCTATCCTCTACTCTTGAAGGAGTCATAGACCTACTCTTAGATGAGTGGGGAAATGATAACTTCGAACATGATCCATACAAGTTTATAGAGGAGATAGACCTTGGAGTCTATTGCATGCACGAAGAGGGTGCCTTCACGCCGAATTTGATGAAGGTAGACCAAGAGGACCTTGGCCTATGGTAGGTATATTTTGATGATTCTAGAAGTAAGTTGGGCATTGGAGGTGGGGCGATGTTGGTCTCCCCTTCAAAGGAAAGGTACTTTTTAGCTTTCCATTTCCAATTCTCTTGCACAAGTAATGTTGCAAAATATGAGTCTTTGATCCATGGGCTGGAATGGGTAAGAAGAAGAGGGATTAAGGAGTTGCAGATCTTGGGGGACAATGAGCTAATTGTGAATTAGGTGAAGGGCTAGAATCTAACAAAGAAATCCTTGCTAAAGTCTTACAAGCATAGGGTCTGAGACTTGATGGAAGATTTCCTTGCCTTCAACATTGCCTCAATTCTTAGGGAGTAGAATAAACATGCAGACAGACTAGTAGCAATTGGTGCTCAGTTTGGCTTTTCAAAGGAAATAAGCCAAGATTGTGGTTTGTGCCACTTAAAAGTGGTAGTTTGACCCTCTGTCCCAGACAACATTGTAAATTGGCAAGTTTTTGAAAGTGACTAGCAGATAGCTTTCTTCTTATAGGAAGAAGCTGAGTTTGCAATACACAACCAGATGAAGTTGCAGCAACAATATGGAAATCATATTGTTCAGTTGAAGAATAATAAACTCCCTAATGGTTTGGTCACACTTGAAAGCATTTTCAATGGAGATGACCAACTGAGAAATGACAAGGCACGCATCACGACCAAAGAGGAGAATTATGAAAAGGTCAAAATCTTCAAGGATAAGCTATTGGTGCTTGGTAAGGTCTGCACATTTCAAGAAAGGCAAACTTTTATTCTGCTATGTCAAGAGTTCACTAATGTGTTTGCATGGGATTATAGTGACTTGAAGGGCTTCGACCCAAGACTTGCCTAGCACACCATTGAATTAGAAGAAGGCACCAGACTAGTCACACAAAAGCAAAGGCCTATCAATCCTACAATTGAGCCCCTCATGTAGAGGGAATTGGCCAAATTGATTGATTCTAGAATTATATTTCCAATCAAACATTCCTCATGGTTGGCTAACCTTGTTCCTGTTAGAAAGAAAAATGGGGAGATCAAGCTGTGTGTTGACTTCAGAGACCTTAATAAAGTCTCTTTAAAAGATCATTATCCCCTCCCCAGCATGGAGTGGATCCTCCAAAAAGTAACTGGTAGTGAGTGTTTCTCCTTTCTAGATGGCTATTTAGGGTATAATCAGATTCTGGTGCAAGGCTATGACCAGTATAAAATAGCCTTCACCACCAAATGGGGAATGTTTGCTTACAAGAAGATGTCGTTTGGGCTATCCAATGTTGGTGCTACCTTTTAGCAAGCCATGGACATGGCTTTTGATGGATTGATAAATAACAACATGCTAGTATACCTTGATGATATAACGGTATTCTCCAAGGAAGCGAGCCAACACATAGAACACCTCAGGAAGATTTTTGAGAGGTGCAGGGAATTTGGCATCTCTCTTAATCTAAAGAAATGTGTGTTTGTTTTTCATGAGGGGAAACTTCTTGGCCACATCGTGTCCAAAGAGATCTTGTCCATTGACCCTGAGAGAGTTCACTCCATTCTAGAGATGTCCTTACCAAAGCATAAGAAAGGCCTGCAGAGTTTCTTTGGCAGGATAAATTCTATTCAGAGATTCATTCTAAATTTTGTTGAGACAGTTAAGCCCCTAACCTCTATGTTGAGGAAAGGTGAAGAATTTAAGTGGACAATGCAAAGAAAGGACAGCTTTAAAGCCATCAAGTAGGGTTTAGCCTAGGTGCCTGCTTTGATCAGCCCTAACTTTAGTAAAGACTTCGAGCTCTATACATTCAGAAATGAAGAAGTGATATCCACCATGCTTACCCAAGCAAATGGCGATGACCTCGAGTAGCCACTCACCTTCTTCAACCAAGGGTTAGAGGACTTCAAAGTCAGGTACACGTACGTAGAAAAGCAATTCCTAGAAGTAGTGTGGAGCCTAAAGAAATTCAGGTATATGTTGTCTAACAATAGGATTCATCTTATGGTCCCACATCCTGGCATCAAGGATTTCTTGACCAATCAAGATTTAAATGAGAAAAGGGTGAGATGGATCACCAAAGTGATGGAATATGATGTAGACATTAAAATCACCAAGCTGGTGAGGGGCAGAGGCCTGTGCGAATAGTTGGCTATAGGTTTCAAACAAAAATGGGAAAATAGCTTGCTAATCCATGATACAGCCACTACAGAGGAACCAACTGTCATAAAGGATTAGACACTGGACATGAGGCATTTCCTTCTCATGGGTGACTGTCCATAGGGTCTTGATAAAATTGAAAGAAGGTATTTGTAACTCTAGTCCCTTCCTTATGTTTTAGTTGATGAAGTATTAGTTAGGAAGGATCTCTCTAGGGTTATTTTAATATGCATTGACCCCAATTAGGCTGATAAGGTACAGGCTGAGTTTCATGATGGGCCAGCTGGTGGTCATTTCACTCTAAGAGCTATGGCAGCAAAGATAATGAGAGCTGTCTATTTTTGGCCTACTCTTTTCAAAGACACCCATGCCTAGGTAAGAAAGTGCTAGAAGTGTGCACTTTTTGATGGAAAATAGTGATTGGTTGTCATGTCTCTATAGCCCATTCAAGTTGAGCAACCATTCATGCAATGGGGCCTAGATTTTATAGGGATGATTAATCCTCCCTCTAATGTTGGGCACAAGTGGGTACTGACTGCCACAGATTATTTCAGTAGGTGGGTGGAGGCTATTGCTTTGAAGGAGGTGAATGAGAGCATAGTCTTAGAGTTTTATGAAGACCTGGTAACAAGATTTGGGGTCCCAACGATCATAATCTTAGATAACACCTTGGATTTTCTAGGAATCAAAACTAGTGAATGGGCATTAAAGTATGGCATATACCTCAGCACTTCATAAAACTATTATTCATAGGGGAATGGGCTAGCTGAGTCCACCAACAAAAATTTGATCAGAATCATAAAGAGGACTATGGAAGAAAATTAGTGGACTTGGCATGCCAAGCTAAAGATAGCTCTATGGGCTGATCGAATTACTCTGAAGAGAGCAATCATAAATTCTCCATATACGCTTGTGTATGGAAGGGAAGCCAGGCTTCTCATCTTGCTTGAATTGCCAGCATTGGATCTCTCCCACCAACTGCAACTAGAAGAAGGAACCAACATGGAGGTCAGGCTGTGTGAGCTAATAGAGCTCCAAGAGGTAAGGGATCGGGCTATGGCTTCTATGACAAGTCACCAATAGAAAGTAAAAAGGTACTTTGACAAGAAATCTTTGTCAAGAGATTTCTCTAAAGGAGACATTGTCCTAAAATGGGACAAAGATCAAGCTAAGCCTAGAAAACATGTAAAATTTGACACCCTATAGAATGGTCCTTACGTGATTACTCAGTGCAAATAGCAGAATGCATTCTAACTTTCCAGGTTGGACGGTGAAGAACTATGTATCCCAGTTAATGGGATACATCTAAAGCATTGCCACTAATTTTTGGGTTTGCTTGTACATATTTTCCCTTATTTTCTTTCCTATTTTTTCCTAAGTGTTGTTGCACAAGTAGTAGTTTTCTTAGTCTTGCATGTGTTTTCATTTCATGGAGGTAGATCTGTGTGGCTGGTTCTAAGTTTTGACAGAGCTCATGTTGGTTTTCAAAGTTATCATCTGAATCCATGCCCAATGGATTGCAAGGCAACTAGTCTCTAAGCATATTAGGCATGCTTCCCCTGGGAGTCACAAATTTTTTGACCAAATTTTGCCCACAAGTAAAATTTTTGGTCACCTTCCTCCCTTGCTGTTCATGCTAGTTATATTTCAAGTTGTTCAGGTTCAGCATTCTCTATTTCATGGCTTGGTTTAATAGGTTCAGTTCAGTGGCTTGGTTCAAAGCGTTGGGCTTGGCCTTGGGAATTTGGCACACTTGGTTGAACCTTTGAATCATTGAACCTTTTGGTTCAATGGCCCGATTTAAAGGTATGCCCCAAGCCGGAAGGGCAGTTCAAAGCAATAAAGGGACTTTTGGCTAAGTCCAAGGACTTTTCAAAGGGATAGGTGTCGGTAAAATTTTTAAGATAGAGAAGTGCCGAGAGGATGCCACGTGGACCCAATGACATTTTAAAGGGACCCGATGACGTCCCAGTGGATGCCAAATTTAGCAAAATGGTTTAGCCATTGGATCTCAAGCAATGATGCTTGAGAAGCCATAAATTTCAAGAGGATGGAATATCCATTGGTTTTTCAAAGCATGATGGCTAGATGAGTGTCAAATTTAGCAAAATAGAATGGCCTTTGTTTCCAATTGATAAAGCATTGCCAAGGAACCCAAAATGCAGCAACCTACTAAAAGTTCACCCCTGGGGGGCCGAACAAGCCAGATAGGGACAAAATTTGATAAAAGACAAGAAGACATACACGAAATGGGAAAATTGTTAAGTCCAAGAGGCACCAATTTGAGAAGTGACTCTAGTAGGTGAAATAGTTCCTTTGAATTGATCATGAGAAGACGCAACAGCTAAAGAATGTAATCGATTTCTTCATTTTACATTTAATGGGTGGACAAACTGCATTTTGACATTAAAAATGTGGACTTCGAGCAAAATAAGGCACATGGCTCATTAAAATTTTGAGCGGCTTGTTTATTTTCATGAATAGACGCAATAGGCCACTTGTAACAAAAGAGTGCCAAATGAGCCTCTTGGATTTTCCATATATATTTGATACTTGTCATTTTTGTAATCATCTTTTCACAAATTTTAAAAGGCATAGCCCTGTTAAAATTTCCACTTGAATCAAATAAAAGCAATTTTTTTACCTCTTCTTGGATAGATATTTTGAGTATGTTCTGAGTGTTTGATTTGTGTTTAGTCATTGTCTTTTGATGCTCTCACAAGTTCAGCACCAACACACCAGCTATCTACTAGGTGCCATGTTCTATGGCTGACAGGAGGAGAGCTCTATCTCGAAGTATAGAAAAGATGAAGTCATTTATAGTATACATTTCACAGCATCTTGGTGAGTCCCTGTTCTTGTGTTTTCATAAGAACCTCCCTGCCATTTTCTGCACTCTGGTTTCCTGCCAAGTCTGAGTGTATGTATGTTGCTTTGTCTAATCCTGAGAGTGGGTGTGAGAAGGTCACCTTGTTTTGGTGTATCACCTCCTTAGAGTAGTTTATTATCCTACATCTCTTTTCCCTTTTCATCCCCCCTACTATTATATATAAATATATAAATATATATATATATATATATATATATATATATATATATATATATATGCACTTGCAGGAATAAACATGATACATCAAAGGAAGCTAGCCCTTATCTAGAGACTCTCCTCTCTTGCTTCACCATCCCATAGGTGAGAGAGGAGTTTCCATGTTGCGAGGAGAAGGCAGGAGTTTGACCTCCTTGCCCCATGTGCAATCTCCTGCCTCAACAATGGTCATGGACAAAAAATAAGAAAATAAGATTACTAAAGTAATTCTCTAGTGGAGTCACCAAATTTATTGATGATTAAATTTATTATTTCAACAAATCATCCCTTTCACCTATTATGAAGGTTAAAATAGAATCATACCAGTTTAATAGTTTGGTCTAAAAGATTAAAAGAGATCCAAAAGATGCATAAAGGGGTTTTTAAAAGATCTAAGATAATAATAAGTATATCAAATTCTTAACAATACTTTATTATTAATTTAGAAATCAAATGTTCTCTTTGAAAGAAGGAAACATATGTGATTATGTAATCAATCCTAATTGACATAGAAAACTTATGAACTAGATAAACTCTTGAAATAAAAATTTATGTTCATTATAAATATTTATGAATCAATAACTGATTTAATAAGTTTATACTTGACTCAAAAAACATTTAGTGAAAAGAAAAAAGAGAGTGAAAGGATACAAACAAAAGATTGAAATGATAACCAAAGAAAGAGACATGTATAACAACTAACATTCTAAAAAGATCTAAAACCTAAATCTAAGAAAGATAAGAAAACAAACAGAAAGAAAAGAAACATTAATATAATGCAATAAAATAAATCTGATAAGATCAAACCATAATAAAAATAAGAAAGAATCTAATAAAACTAAACAAATAATAAAGAAAAAATAAATCTGTTTCAAATACTAAAGGCAATTAAGAAATCAAATAAAATAACTTAAGTTAATTAAAACTAGAAAATAAACACTAATAACTAAAAGTAAAATAATCCAAGTCTAAAAATGATCAAAACCAATAAATAATTAAATCAAACTATTCTTAATTAAACACAATAATTAAATCAAAACTTAAATTAAAAAAATAATCTAAAGATTAAACAAAGATTTTCTAGTCTTTTAAGAAAGAGTCCTATTAACAAGTAAATAATTTTTTATTGAGAAACATCATTTTTGATATGAAAGTATTTAACATAACAACTAGCACAATATGAATTGATCAAAAACATGTCACACACAATGAAGTGTTCATCAACATTTAGGCCAAGTAATCAGATTCTACTCATATGACTACAAATCTGCAACCATCATAAGATGTTAAACCTGACATTCTTTAGATAATCGGTTTATAAATTGAATAAAGAAACATGGATATACCTATGCTTGTTAAGTAAGTTACTTAAACATCAGAGAAAGTGTCCTTGATCTATCTGTAAAAGTTGTTTATCTCAATGATAATGCATAAAAAGAAGTATGAAGATAGACTTGAAAAGAATAAAAAAAAGTCTTTCAAAAATACATGTGTAATGTTCCTCCCCTTCTATGTCATTTTGATCCTATTTTATAATCAATTCCTCCAAATATGGTTTGAGAAATATGTTATAGCTAACTTTTAGTTAGTTTTTAGTTATGACTTAATTGAATTTAACTAAGTAAATTAAATTTCAATTATTTCCTAACTCTTTTTAAACTTTAAAAACAATTCTTAAGATCAAAATTAAAAATAATAGATCAAGGGGACGGACTCTAATCAAGTGGGGGCCCTTAGACATTATAATCACTTGAATAAAATAATTATGCAAAAATATCTAAAATAACATAAGTAATTAAATGAGTGATATTCCAATTAAACTTAAGGAATATGAGAATAATCTGAAAAGTCTCATTAAGGAAAGTAGAATGAAAATGGAGGAGGTTACTTCTAGCATATGTGCGGCAGCAGCTAACCTTGGAAAATGAGCTAATGAAGAAATAAAATCCCTAGAAGGGCCAAGTAAGAGGACCAAACAGAGCTTGAGAAAGAAAGCACAGCAAGAAGCTGCTACTTCGGCTACAATATCCATACAAGATATAGCAATGGTTGGAAATGAGACTGTGAAGATGATCTTGGAACTAGAAGACTAAGGTCCTCTTTGTTGTTTTTGTTTTTGTTCTGGTCCTATCTGTTGGATGTTTTAACTAGTTCTGAAAGTTGGATCTTGGTTTTATAAACTTTTTTTGAGTTAATAGGTCTCTGTAAAACTTGTGATCTTTCTTAAGGTTATAGGCTGTGCTTTTAGGTCCCTATAAAACCTAATTTTGATATTGTTTTACAGTTTGTTTTAGGGTTATTTTTACTATTGGGCATCATCGTATCATCTTTCTATCTTTGTTAAAGGGTTTCAGGGTCCCTTCAAAACCTACTTTTACCTTAATATAAAAAAAACATAAGTAATTAAATGAAAAATATCACATCTAACATTTATCCATGTTATTTTAAAATATAAATTAAATTTTACATATCAAACTATTCTTGTCTGATAATATTTTAAACTATAAAAATCACTGTCAAATAATTAAAAATGTTTTAGATTGTAAAACCACTATATAAAAAAAGTTAAAACAATTATATGATAGTTATCAAATTGTAAAAAAGTATTTATAAAAATTTTTACTCATCCTCTACTCAATTGATGGGTATCTCTTATTAATCATGTACTCAATATAACTCATACTGGTCACCAGGAACTTGATCAGCTTCACTAGCTCCTCATCTTCTTCATCATCCACTTCCAAATTTAGTTTCTTTTCCATCTTGGATATTATTGGTGATGTTTAAGGACTTATTTCTTACCTTTTCTTATTCAATGGTAATATTCTTTCCTCTAGCTAATGATGATGAAAATCTACAAGGTTAAGCTTAGAACTAGTAGAATATGGACTAGCAGGCTCGATACATAGAATATTTTAGTTCAAAGGTACTAAGGCATGAGAAGGGTATATATTATAAACCTATTATAATTCATGTCCATTAAACTATTCATTTTGATGAGGAGAATGATGAGAAATTGAATTATCTTTTGATTGTAAAGCATTTTGCATTATTTGAGAACTATTGAAATTTCCACATCTATATGGACAATTTCTCCAATCAGTCCTTCTCCAACCTCAATTTCCTCTAATATTCACAAGGTTAAAAAAAGGCTTCCAAAACATTCTAGAGAGTAGGTTCAACAACATCAAAGTGATTGACGTATGAGTTCCCTTATTAAAAGGTTTGGAAAAAACCCTACCAAATCTCCTACTAGTAGAAAAATGACCTCTAGACATAGAACTCTAAGAAAAAAAATTACCTATTTTTAAGTTGATCTATTCTCCATGGATTTCCCTAGTTATTACTTGAATTAGGAGGTTCAACCTTGACATTATGAAAAATAAAACATATCAACCAAACCTCCTTGAAAACTGCATATCAAAATCTATAACTCCATTTAAATGTGTAAAAATATAAATAAATTTCAATATAAAATGAAATTTTAAAACAATATATTATCAAGACAGGCACAATCTCTTAAAACTAAAATCATCACTCTCAAACTCCATTCATTACTACCAAAGAAATACTAAAAAACTTACTGTCCTTAAAAATTTCAAAACCTCTAAACACATCTTTTTCAAATAGTCATTAAAATTTCACTTCCATACTATAGTTTAAACCTTGTGGTCTCAATTTTATAACATAATTTGTATATAAGTGACAGATAAATTCAAAAAAATTGATTGAGATTTATCGCATCTCTTTTTTAATACCGAAACTTCCTTTAAACTTCCAACACTGATGTCAAAATATCAAAGATCTATATAATTTCAAAACCAAAGAAAACAACACATCGAACCCACTGTATAGATTCTTATTCACTATATATTGAATGAATCATAATAATATATGACAAATTTTCATGTTTCAAAAGATATTATATTCATATATAAGGATTTTAAAACTTGAATGCAAGAAACCATACCAATTATTCCTTACTAATCAAAACCTTGTTGCTAAGACCAAACCAATATTATAATGAATTGGATATAAATTTCCTAAATATTATGCACAAAAAATAAGCATTCAAACAAAATCTTAAATATTTTTCTCAATCCCATACCAAACAACTTGTATCTTCCATAATCACTTCATAACTAATATTTTAAATAATTTATCAAAGTTAAATGACATGCAGACAAAAATTCATCACTTTTTATTTCTCAAAATAAGATCTTATATACTTCATGTTCAAAATCACTTTGTAATGAATATCTTTTATAAAATTCATAGCAATATCTATATTTTCCTTTATTTAAAGAAAAAAACATCTTGCATGAAAAACTATCTGCATAAACATTTAACAAGCTTCTACAAAATTAACCGATTTAAACCAAATTCTATCAAATTCATCCAACTAATTTTATTTTAGATTATCAACAAATTCCTCATACTTTTTCTTTTCATAAAAAAATGAAATTAAAACATACCTTGCCTACCAATTTCTTCAACAATTTTTATTTTTTTATTTTACACCAAGGCTTTGCTTCTATAATGAGCTTGTCAAGAATGACCACTAACTGAAATAACTCTACCTTTTATATTATGTTTAGCTCAAATTACTAAAATGAATATGTATTAAATGAATATTGGATAATAATTGGACAATACTTATCTCCATCTCCACCAAAAAAATTTAATAACTGTGATAAAAATAGTGATGACTTCTATTACCACTAAACCTTCCTCTAAAAACCTCAAATCAATGCACAATACACCGATCTTAAATGCAAATAATTACAGTGGAATAAAAAAAATCCCAATATATTTATTCTAAGTCCTAACTGCATTAATAACCATTACTTATCACTTAACCATGCTTCAAACTTAAAACTAACCCAATTAACACTTTACCACCTTTACATTTATCAAAAACCACTCAAGTCAATTTATTCAACATAACTATCTTTGATACAATGAACATCATCTAAATTTATAAAAATAACACCTTATTTAAATATTTCTAACCTTCATCCCATGTCAAAATGCAAATACTTATATCAAAGTATTTAAACTAAGACTCTTAGAAATATATAGGTCACCAAAATAATCCTTATAGATATTGTTAAAAATAAACCATTAATTTCAAAAAATGACATCATGATCCATAAATATAATTCAATAATAAATAATCAAAATCATCTTGAGCACTTTACATTTAATTCTTATCACAAAATGCTACCTATTTGATTGACTTATATATCACAATGATTCTAAAATTGTTCATTAATAGATATTCATAAAACATGACTTCTAATAATATGGATATATCTAATTTTTTCATTAAATCCATAAATTATTTTGAAACCACTTGTAATTCAAATCAATAATTTCACCACATATAAATTCATGATAAACAATTCAAAATAAAATGCATATTCAAATGACATAATGAACTAAGACCCACAACTCGCAGTTTTAAACATTATGAAAATGTCATCCATATGGTAGAATCATCACAAAATATTTTATTTTAAAAATAAAAGGAGAGGTGTTGAAAAATAATCTGAAAAATATATTCCTTGTCACTCCTATATTTTATCATGGTGTGTTGGTCAGGGTGTTGGGGTTTAAGACTTATCTCCTTCTTATTATCCCTCAAGGGAACTTAAGTTGAATCTTATGGTTTTTTCCACCTAGAGGTATATGAAAAAAATTTCAAATTTTTATATTGTCTCAATATCCTTCCATGAGGTATGGAAACTTGTTTCATGAATTGAGTCTAAAAAGCTCTCTTAGTCTCATGGCTACCCCTTGCCAAAAGAGTCGAGCAAGTTTGAGACAAAATAGTGGATATATCCATTATTAGTCTAAATTTAAATTGGACATGGATGTTTTGTTTCAGTCATGAAAAACCCCTTTACCAATTTCAAAGCATTATCATACCTATAGAGGCCTTAAAACACTACTTTCCCCTCAAGACTGGTTGTAGGCCTATAACTATGCGCAAGGTTTTGATTGACTGTGTTTTATGGTTTATAACCTAGTTTGTTCCACCACATCATGTTTTATTTGGTATCACCATATATTATGAGATTTTATGTATTTTAGGTGAACCTCAGAGTCCCTCACTACATTATTTGTTTCTCACTTAGGCTTAAGATTAACCTATCTCAACATGTAACAAGTGTATGTCCTTAAAGAGTCACTTGACTGTATACCTTAGTTATAAGTCCAAGAGGTCCATAATTATCATAAACAACCTATTTAATAGGTTTTTTATCTTTTATATAATCTCAAATTGGGCTCAAGTTTATCTTTGAACATCTTTATTCTCTATCTTTGGGCTAAGCACTAGCTGTTTCTCATTCGCTTGTAGGTGCTTACTTAGGGATACTTGATTGTATTAGGTGTGTTTGGAGATCATATTTCAAAATCACTAATCTTATAAATTTTATTGAACATTATTTAAGATCCCAAAATAATTTCAAAGAATTTATAAACACTCATATTCTCTTCCTTTAGGTCAAAGAATGAATTGACCCTCTAAGTAGGCTTGTAGCTTACTTTTAGGGTATTGATTGTATATAGGGTTGGAACTCACTTTGGTCAATCTTCATCCATTCAATTTTTTTTCATACTAACCCTATAACCTCTTATTTTATCTTTTAATAGGCCTCATAACTCTATCTTACCTCTATTCTTCACTTTAGGCCTGGGACTAGCCTACCTCAACTTGCAACATTTGTATGGCCCTTTAGTGGCATGACTGTGTTCATGTGTTTTATTCCTCTCCTTATATATTAATAACCTCCTTAATGTAATATAACTTATTTTAAGTTTCAATATAGACTCAAGGCTCTTCCACAGACCTTAGCTCCTTTTCTTCAAGTTTGAACCACTATTTCACCACCTTGCAGCCTGTAGGTGCTTATCAAGGTGTCTTTACTATGTATGGCATGCTTAGACCTAATGTTTACACTTGAAATTATGTTTGAAGGATATATGTAAATTATATAACTTACGCTTTCCATTAATTACATAGTCAAATAACTTTTCACTTGCCATCAAGTACATTGTCTATACAATCTATTGTAGGTGGATACTTGATTGTCTTGTCAACTTAGTTTTATCTTTATCTTGACTATCCAAGTGACTAAGTGTTATTAAATTATATATGACACTATTTACATCTATTATGGAGTTTAAAATTCATTTTTTATCCCCCTTGAATTATTTTAAGGTTGGCCTTGGTCCCAAAAGAGCATCTACAGGCTTGAGGCCTGTAAGTCTCTACTTGACTGTCTAAGGCTACCAAGCCACTTTCTTAAAATATTTGAATCTAATATTTTCACACTTATAAAACACTTCACATCTCTTATATCACTCATTCAAGGTTTTATATATCTTATAGACCTTATGACAATGCCTCTTACCAACCTTAACTCATCTTACAGTCTGTATAGACCTGTAGGTGCCCCTTTTATATGCAAAGTATATGTGTGGTCTAATTTGAGAATTTAGTCAACATGTATCACTTAAATGATATTATTTATGAAATAAATGTTATATTAATTCATGGATAAGTGTTTTAAATTATTCTATGAGCAATGGTAATCCTCCAAACATTTTACAATCTGTATAGACCTATGTATTGAAGAAACACTCATGACTTCTCATTAGAGAATGTGTTAGACTATAATATTTATTATATAATGATTTGAATAATATAAATTCTATTTAATTATCTTATATCATGATGTATTAATACTATTTTATCCAAACTGGAACTTGAAACCTCCATTATACTATTCAAACATAGACTATGTCTCCCAAAGAGCAAAAACTTGATGATATAAATAAGAAACACATTTTAGATAATTATAACATGAATCCATGAGATTTATGTGGCATAAATGAAAAATTAAGCATTAGATACCTATTAAAATGAACACCATCAAGAGGAAATATGAACTTGTAGAAGGATTGTCTAAAATAGCATGTACACCAAGGCATTGTTCTTTCAACTGAAATCAAATCATAAATATGAGTTGGTTGATGAAACAAAAATGAAAAGGGTATAAAGTACCTATAAAAGCTACACTCAAAATAATTCCTCTCCATCAATTTATTAAATATATAAATAGGTGGAAGAACAAACCCCTCTCAGATGGATAAGCCATAGTGACATGCTATCATTCTTAGTGATTGTTCATAAATAAGAGGCTACCATTATGAAAACCAATGCCACTAATTTAAATATTAATTTTACCCCTGAAAATTTCCAAATTTTTAGATCTTATCTCTCTCTCTCTCCTATCTATACCATCCAATGCAAATTTGCCTTCCTAAGATTGTGAAGGTAGTGATGAAGGAGAAAAGTATTCTGGAGTGTCATTTCAACATGAAACTTTATCCATAGATGTAAAATTATCTAAGGTAGAACAAAATACACTTATAAACCATTTTTAACTAAAAATTGATCTTAGAAGGTCGTATATCTGCTTATCAAGTGTCATTTTGACAAGATTAGGCATTGAAATGCATATTATATTAGACCCTAAAAATTATTGAACCTTATATAACCTATTTCTAACATAAAAGGCATTTTAAATATTCTTAAAATGTTACCTTCTTTAAATGGTATGTTCATCTCTTCCATATGGGCCAAAATGTGAACTTTTGCATATAAAAGCCAAATAAAGGTTAGATAATGATAATGTGACATTAATGACATACAAATAATCTTTTGTAATTAATTTAGACAAAATTAAACCTTTGAATATGTTTTACCATTCTAAGACCTTGAGATTGACTATAAGACTAGCTAAGTGAACCTAAGACCAAAATTTAGACAATGATATACAAGGGAAAATATGACCACATGGAAAAATTTAGGGCCACTTTAGACCATGAAAATACCATGACAAGCATTATAAACATATATGAATTTTCAACATATAGGGGGTGACCAATTTTGACTTGGGGTCAAAATTTGGTCAACAAGTAACATTAACATCTCCTCTATATTTTGCCTTTGTATATGATAAATCATTTACATTTTGCTTCCTATTAGACCAATAAATATGACCTTAACCAAGGAAGAATATGTATACTTAATTAGACTTACAACATTGAATATCACCACCCCAATCTAAATTTATGTACCAATTAGGTAAATATCAATACATGATCTATAATGAATCCTAAAATTGTTATTACCCTAAATGTAGTGGAGAATTTTCTTAGATACTTTCTAATGTATCTCATATAGTGTTTTCATAAATCTAAATACTATTCCCACTACATATGAAATATCGGTCTAGTGTGATTCAAATATATGAAACTATCAATAAGTTATTGATGTAATGTAGGATCAAATAATGGAGAACACCCAGCCTCAATCTTGACTCCAAAAAGAAAACTATTTAGACCTAGATTGTAGTTAGACAGGTGAAATAATGCAATCAAATCATAATCATATTTAATTATGTATTTTTATCCTTTAATCATATCATAAAATCTCAATCCCAAGGAAGTATGCAACAAGCCTAATTCAGTCTTAGATAACCTATCCTAAAAAGTAATTATAAATATTATACTGGAAGATTAATAACCCCTTTTGATGACTAGGTTGTTAACATATAGAAATAGAATTAAGATTGCATCATCCTATCATTAAATTTAGACTTTCATAGTATAATGGAAATTAGTGAGATAAACTATGAGAAGGAAGGAATCCATCTTGGCCTATCAAGCTTGAGGGGCCTATTTAAGGCCATAGATAATTATACATAAAAAAACATGGATAATTCATATATATCTCCTCTATTGGAGAGTTTTAAATTATTTCATGGAGGTTTTTGTGTGAGTGGATGAAGTGCCTTGATAATCTATGTGATAATGACAAGTGTGTAATGTGCTTGTCTTAGTATGCTTGAATGATGTGTGGTTGATCTTCAATTTTGGCATGATTATAGATGTTTAGGGTTGGGTATGGTTATTTGAGAATGTGTAATGGGTCTTATTATAAGTTGATAATGTTTTGAGTCCTTTTTTCCATGAGAAAAATTAACTCAGTTCATCATTGTTCTCATCTAGACATTTTGGGTCCAATGGTAGAAAATTTGAATAGGCAATTTGATGACATCATAATTTCCACATGTGGATGAGTTATAGGGAGTTGATCATATGGTTTTGATCACATTATTCCCTAGTTTATATGAACCAAGCATCAAGTTTAGAGATGAAGTATGATAAAATATATGCAAGTGCAAAGTTGGGATCCCAAGTAGTTTGACAGTGTTTTCCCATACTTAGCCAAATTTGCATAAAGTAAGAATGAACCGAGTAAGAAATTTGGTGATGGAATATCTCACTTATGTGGATTTTTTATGATAATTTTATCATATGTGTTTTTTCATATTTGTTCCTAGTTGATATACACAAAATTTCAAATTTTAAGATGAAGCACGACAAAAGATATGCAAGTGCAAAGTTGGGATCTCAAGATTTTTGACAGCGTTTTCCCATACTTAGCCAAATTTCCAATGTTTCAAGTAAATGTAAGTAGGAATTTTTATGGAGGCATATCTCACACATGTGGATGTTTTAGTAGAAGATGATCATATAGGTTTATTTAATTTTGTGCCTAGTTGATTTTCACTAACTTTTAGGTCAAGCTCTAAAGCGTAATAAAAGTTATGCATGTGCAAAGTTGGTCTTTCTAAATAATTCTTGACATATTTGGATTTATAAATAGATAAATCTAAGGAGGAATTTTAATGTCATTATATCTCACACACATGAGGGTTCTAAGAGTAGATTGACACTTGGTTGGATTCTCCTATGTGAGATCATATGGTCCAAATTTTAGAACATACGCTCGAGCGAATTAAAAGACATAGAGGTGAAAATTTGAACTTATAGGTAGATAAGAAATAGTCCCCATACTTAGTAATTTTTCAATGATATTAAATATCAGGATCAGATGGAGATCTAATGGTTCACGAGAGTTCATACATCTAGATATATGGTGCACTGTAAGTCAAATGGGTCAAACTATTCATTAGTTAATAAAGTTAAAGTTAAAAATCAAGACCAAATGAAGATCCAATAGTGCACATGTAATAATAAAAGTTTTATATAATGGTGCATGTTAATAGATATGGTAATAAGTGAATGTTGTATAATGTTGATCAAAGGTAAAGGATAAGGATCTAAAGGTTCATGTTTAATCATGAAAATGAGATTGACAGTGCGAGTGGAGTGAAAGTCATCAACATGTTTAAAGTTTAGCATTTTTAAAGGTATATATCCTTAAAATAATATTGATGGTGTGTGATTTATATAATAATTGAGGACACAAGATGATAGCATAGTGTCTGAGATTTAACTTTGACTGTTTGTATTTGAATATTTGAATTTTGTAAAGGGAAAAACTAGTGCTCTAGATTTTATCCATAACTTTTGATCTAGGACAAATTTTAAGGTGATATAAAAATAAAATATGAAGAGGATTCCATGGAACATATAATTAACCTAATTTGAATATTTGAATGTACGTACAGTCAAAAATATTGAAATCCAAAGTTGACTATGTGTTTGTGCCTATTCTACAAGTAACTTTTAAAAGGATAATTAAGCTATTGATGATGGTATTTTGATGTCTCATGATGAATTAGATATTTGATCATGTTTTTTAATCCATGAGGATCATCTATGTGCATTATTAAGGTTTTAACAATTGTATGTAGTATGAACAAAGGTTTATAACTTGACTGTGTAATCATTTATGGTGACAGTGTACAGAAAATGTTGTTTGAGCAAATTATGCTTTAGAAAAAGAGTGTTTTGGAAACTATGATCATTTAAATATGTTAAACGGGCCATGTAGAATGGGTCCATGAATTTTAAATTGGTCTTATGTTCTTATTTTTATCCATGTTGTTCAAAATGGGTGAATAGGTCTCCATGAGACCTATAAGAGCTATAAGGGCCTAATTAAAAATGTGTAGCTTCTTAAAAGTGATCCATAGATGATATGGCCAACCTATGAAGATTTTATTAAGTTGTGTCTTTATATGATAGATTCCTTAAGGGTTAAGGCATGCCTATTGGCCAACCAAGATGTTGATAATCATGATTTCTCTATATAAAGTAAAACTAACTATGATGGTTTCTAGATTTAAAGAGGGACTTGTGTGTGGAATTTTCATTTGAGAACATAGTGTAGTGAAGAAAAAGAAAGGGTGGGTACCTAGTGGATGATTTGAAGAGAATAAAATATTGAGAACTATTTATATGATCGGTAGGTCATAATTTTATTTTTAGAATGGTGATCTTATAGATTGAGTATGAATGAAGGTAAAGAGTGATAATCAAAGGTCCATCATCAAGTGTTGAAGACATCAGTTTATAGGTGGATGTGTTTATAGGTATTATTATGTCATGTCAACATCTATGGGGTTTAATCTTCCTTTCAAGGTGAAACTCAATAAAGGTCTAGCTCTTATTGCATCTGAGCTAGATAGGTGTGGTAACACCATGTGGGATTGTAGTCTCACTGAATAAGGGATGGTAGTTCTTTGATTAGTTGTAGTTGGTATAGATTACATCTTTTTATTATAGACCAATAGTCCAATTACAAGTTCCAATGAGATTTCTCCCCTAAAATGGTTACCCACATATGTCATGTGTTATGTTTTTGATCTTGCATTGTCTCTCTTGTTCATTTTTATGAATGATGTGTATACTTCATGAATGCTAGTGGTAATTGACTAAGAGTTTGAAAGGTTTGGAATTGAATTTGAATTATCTAGGCTCATGCATTCACCCCCCTCTTAATTATTTTACCTCTATAAATTGGTATCATAGTATGTCCTTTGGTAAAGGCTTGATATCTTGAAGGTGATCTAAGGTACAATATGGGTAGTCATCAAGGAGGTTTATCTACTAATCAAGAACCAATGTACAATGGATTTAACTATGTTTTTTGGAGTGCAAGGATGAGTACCTACATTATGTCTCTAGGGTTTTATGTGTGGTAATCTGTTGTGGATGGTTATGTTGTTCCTAATACACCTCCATCTAGTGTTGCAAACATGAAGCTATTTGAGAATAATTCTAAGGAAATGAATGCCTTTACTTGTGGTTTTATAGAGACTGAGATCACCAATGTAATCCATTGTAAATATGCTAAAGAGATATGGGACAAAATTAAGATCATTTATGAAGGATATTCAAAGGTCAATCTTGTTAAGCTACAGATTCACAAAAGGTAATTTGAAAGTCTCAAAATGAAGGAAGAAGATTATGTGGCATATTTTCTATAGAGAATTGATGAGATTGTGAACATCATCAAAGGTATTGGAGAGAATATTGAAGAGCCTAATATAGTTAAAAAGGTATTAAGGTACCTCTCTCGCAGTTATGATCTTAAATTATCTACTATAAAAGAAAGTCATGATCTTTGTAGACATTATAAAACCACATACAATGGTTCTAGATTTCAAACTAACCCATATACCACCTCAAGACCCCCTAGGGACTCTCCCACAACCTTTCAACCACAAACCTAACTCAAATTGGCTAACCTTTAACCAAATTAACCTTTACCATTGACCATATATGGTCACCTTAGCCATTAATGATTAGGCTTGAGTGTCAATAGTTAGGTCTCAACTACCTAAACAATTAACTCCCACTTTAACTCCCACTTAATTTTTTATATTTATATTACCTGATCCACATGTAAATCAATGCATGCTAGATCTAAAATTATACACCCTATTGAACCTCTTATTTAATTCATTGTGTCACCTCTCCTTTTCTTCTATAAGAAGAGAGGAGGAGGAGGAGGTGAAAGGGATCCATCATCAATTCACATCCAAAATAAAATAAATCATCAATCTACATCTAAAAATTATCAAAGATTCTTTTATCATAGCTTCTTTTATAGGTCTTATTCTATTTAAATAGTGAGTACAAAAGAGATCTAGGGTTCCACTGCTCATTAGTTAACAACCAAGTATCATTACTCACTAAAATTACTCTAAAATTTTTAGCCAACCACCCCAACATTCTTTAGATCAAAGATCTAAATATCTATTTTTAGTAATTAGTTAATTTGTTTCTATTTAAAAACCAACCTAGCCCAAACCCACTTTTCATGATTCCATTTTGTAACCTTATCAGCCCAAATTCTTGAACTAGACCAAACCCACAATAACTACTGATAATCACCTTGACCACTGACGGTCTACCCATAACTACTAATGGTCACCCTAATTGTTGATGGTCATACCAAACTTTGATGGTCACTATGTGACAAATAAATATCAAGCTATTTTCACCCATCAGACCTCAACCAAATCCCAATTTTATACCCTCTTTGATCATACATCCTCACCCTATTTTATGGACCACACTTGATTATTTAGCATTAATACCAATCTATTTATTGATATAATTAGTCAAATTCACCTATTCATTTATCAATCAATTTTTGTATTTAATTTTAGTACCTTCTATTATTTATTCAAGTAATTAATCGTTCATTTTTAGAACTTAATTGTTTTGAAGTGTGGATTGATAGCCTCCAGGGAAGCTTATACTTCTTGGATCTAGTGTGCTAGGCAATCCACCCTACTATCTAACTAATCAACCATATCTTTAGTATTTTCTTATGTATAGGTCATTCCTCCCAAGCCAAAGAGGAGTATCTACAACTATTTGGATCAATGCATGCAAACCAAATCCAAGTTTTATTAACCTCACCCTTCTTTTAAATTTTATAAATTTTTTATTAAGCAAATAAAGAAAAATTTATGTGAAACATTTTGGAATGCCCAATGGGACCCTTAAATATTTTCTTGGGTTCATAATTTCATCTAGTTGTTCCTTATTCTTGTTTTCTAGTCGTACAATGAAATCAAAATCTCATTTTAGGCTTCAAATTGATTGCATCCATTATTTGTCTATTTATTTTAGCTCACATAACTTAATTAATCAAGTGAATCAATCATAACTTCACTCTTATCGAACACTCAAGACTAAACCACTTACACTTAATCAAGCATACAAACATTTACATAAGGCCTGAGTAGGATTTCATCACCTTGCAGTCACCTTTCCTAGATATCTTCTTAGATTTCATCACCAATGGGAGAACCAACTCAATTCAATGGCTAAGTATAATCTCTTGAAATTTATATATCTTAGATAAGCACCTGATACCCTTAATTTTATGATGTGTGAAGTGAGGGGGTAGGCCCCAATATCAAATCACATACTAATTTCCAATACAAATCCCTTTAAGAGCCTAAATACAACCTAAAACAAATCATAGACTTGTTTTAAAATACCCACTCTATAATAAAAGTTGAGTCACATAATTTTTAAATCTTAGAGTCATAATCCACCAGAGAGACTAAAAATAACCTTAGGATTTAATGTGCTTTAGTCTGTGTCTCATTTCCTTGAATTTTTCTTGTCTTCTCTTTGTTTGAGTTATGAGATTTCTTGTGTCTTCTTCTTTCCCTTATCTACATGGTTTTAACTAGGCAACAACTAAGGAACCAATAAAATTAGGACCCACCTCCTAATCACCCATCCTCCTCTTCTCCCTCATCCAAAAAATACATCTTATATGTAGAGTTCTCTCCATCCTTCTAGAAGACCTACCATCCCCCAAATAGTTTCCTAAGGTGATGTAGATTTTTCCACCTTTATAGATAATATCCCCATAGTACTTCAACATTACCTTAACACCATATCTCACTATACCCCTACTTTGGTTTCACGTGTTGAACTACCCTATGGCATGCCATCCCACATTATGGGTGACACTTTTGTTTCCACCATCTCTCCCCAACCTTTAGTCACCCAAACATCCTCCTCTACCAATAATCCCACTAATACCACCATACAGAACCAACCCACTCAACCAAGTAACACCCAAGCACCTTCTTCCCCAACTAATAACCCTTCTAGTATAAGAGCAACCCAAAATTTAGGCTCTAACACTTCCCTTACCGTAGGATTACCCTCTATTTATGTCACCACCACTCCTCTTATTTCCAACCTACCTACATCCACTCCATTCTAGAGCTTGGTGGTTCCCATACCTTCTTCCCTTCCATCTATTAATACCAAAGTTACCACTTATCCTCTATTTACCAACCCATCCATTCCTCTTACACAACCCATGTTAATATCTCAATAAGTTCCCACTACACAAAACCTGAGCTATGTCCCTAATGCATATAGATATTCACATGTACCTTCCACCCAACCACCTATCCCCACATATTCATATGTGGCATCATCCCAACCACCCATGTCCACATACCAATATGTGGCAGCCTCTCAATCTCCCACTAGATATCCTTATGTTTCACCCACCCAAACCCAACATAATCTACCCTAAAACTATGAGAGTGCATAACCACAAACATACTTTGTCAAAATGCTAATGGATAAAATAACTACTTTGGAGTCATCCATTTTTGGGGCTCACAATATTTTATCGTATGATCAAATCTTCAATGAACCAATTCAACCATCTATCCCCATTCAACCTTATCCTCCTTAGTGGGAACTTCCCAAATTTTCTAAATTTAAAGTGAAGACCCTCAAAAGCACCTAAGAGAATTTAGGCACTCATTTTATTTGATTTCCTATGATGATGATCTCCTTCTTTGCACCTTCCTAATATCTCTATCTAGTCGATCACTAGATTGGTACAATGTTATAACAAATCATTCTCTCTTTTCTTTCACCCAGATGGCTCAAAATTTCTTCGATCACTTTTCTATAAACATCTCCAAGAAGGTTTACATTAGTGATCTCTACTGCATTCAAAAATTTGATGATGAATCCATTGTTGAATTCATGGCCCATTGGAGAATTTTGATAAAAAAACTCTCTTTCTCTTTTCCCCAACCCAAACTAATTGAACTCTTTTCTTAATTTTGTGCCAAACACATTTCCTCTACCTTACTAGTTCAAAGCTTCAAGACCTTTGATGAGGCTTTTACCATAGCACAAAAACTAGAAAATAGAGACATCGATGAGGGAAAACTAAAGTTAAGGAAAAATAACTCTACTTTCAAATCAAATAAGTATCCCTCCTCTAAACCCAATAATCAAACCAATATTGACTCCAAAAATAAAGGTACCATTAAGACTGCTCTTTCACCTATTATTAACCAACCTAACTCTTCCAATATCTCTAATCAAAACACTAGAAACCCAAATTGCAAAAACCAAAAGCAATTTACTCTACTAGGGGATTCATATGCTTTGGTCTTTAGTAATTTTTTGAAATTGAATATCATACAACTGTCACTAATCAAAACCTCACAAGAGTTTGATTCCTCTCATCCAATACCTAGTTGGTATAAGGAAAATGAATTATGTACCTTTCACTATGTCCTTAGGCATGATGCTAGTAGGTGTAATAATTTAAATAACATCATCAAAAACCTCATTTTCAAGGGGGAACTTGTGTTGGATAACCCCAATGCACCCCCAAATCAATCATTGACATCTTTAGACAACCATTTCCCAACCATGCCCCTTCTACGAATAATGAAAACAATAGAGAAAAATACTATCACAATCACAAAGTCCATACCATTAATGCAATCTTTAGTCAACTCATTAATGCAAAAGCCATTGATGAAACCACCTTTCCTGCCCATCCACTTATTTAGGTAGTGGAGTCACTCTCATTTCCTTTAGAAAATGAGACTAAGGAAACAACCCCTCCATCTTCTCCAACCATTAAGGTATTTGGGTTGTCAACCCAACCTTTGGAAGACATACCAAAAGGGTTAGCCATTACCACCATGTCCTTCTCTTCCATAATAAAACAATCCACTCTTCTTTTGGAAAGCAACCCTAAGGAAGAGATCATTCCACCTACCTCTCCCATAGGAGACTCAACTTACTAGACCTTGGAGCCTTTGATTGAGGAAAACGATAAGGTAAACACTTCTCTCTCTCCACTTAGGGGTTTGACCTTCAAGCTTAATATCAAAGGAATCAAACCCATCTATAAGCCCTTCTCTAGACTAGTTAAAAACTTGAACTACTTATCGTAACCTATATAAATCATGCTATATTTTGACACCATCTCAGGATTCCTTACCAAACCAAGAAAAAATATCTAACCACACCACTATCATTCCAACCTTTTATTCCCACTACCAAACCCACTTTCCCCATAATTGAGCCATTGGAAACCTTCATCGACCAAACCATACCTAAATTGTTTGAATTGAATCTACCTAAAATAACCAATCCACCTTCAACCATTCTAATTAATCCTACCAAAAACCTTATAATATTCCCTATTCAGGACCTTACCCCTCATTGAATTTCAAATTAACTTCACCAAACCTATCAAAAGATCCCAAACCAAGCTAACAAATAAGGTGAAAACACCCAAGATTCCACAAACCAAAACTTTTCCTCCCTATTCCACTTTGCCATTTATTTTGGGACCTCACCCTTCTACCTTAGTAATGAAACCAACTTTCCCTAACAATATCCAAATCTAACCATCACTTTTGGTACACCATTATGCCTAATTTCATCCTCACCCATTTTTACCAAACCTTTTATAACTAAACCACCTATATCTTAGGCATCTACCCCAACACCTTTTACCCCCAAGAAATCCATACCAAAATAATCCACCAAGAATGCTCCTTCACCCAAATCTCTAACCATCAAACCCACTCCTAAAAGGGCTTCCACCTCAAATCACAAAACCAAGACCCCTATACCTTTACCACCATTGACCGAGTCTTATTCAACCATTTTTACAAGGTTATTTAAAGCTTACTACTTGACCTTACCACCTATCAAACCATTTGACCCACTTAGTCCAAAACCATCCTGGTATATTGACCACTTAGTGTGCTCATATCATAGAACACCCAAGCGTGACACAAAGAACTATAAGGCTCTCCAAATCTTTGTTGGAAATATTGTCATTGATGTCAAAGGTTTAGCATTATTGATGATAAAAGCCCCATTGCATTTAATATTGTTTATCTTGGCTAATATGAGTTAATATTTATTTAATATTAATGAATATATTTTTGGTTGCATATGAGACAAAAGAAGGGCCCATGGAGAAGTTGAAGAGCCACGAGGTAAAGACAAAAGAAGGATGGGACACATTTTCCCATGAAGAGTCATTTTGGGGAATACCAAGAGTCACCAAGTGAAGACAAAAGAGTAAGGGAAAATTTCTCATGAAGGGACACTTTAAGGAATACGAAAAGTCACCAAAGATAAAGACAAAAGTGGGAAAGACGTTTTTGGGCATGAAGGGTCACCACATGACTTTTGAAATGCTTGGATATGAGGGTTCATCCAAGATTGGCACCATTTTCCATGAGGATTGAAAGGTCACAAAGGGGGAAGGCCAAAGGTCATTTGGAAAGCTATAAATAAAGGCTTAAGAAGCCATTTGTAATATGAGTGTGAGAGGTTGATTTGATATTGTAATAGCTAGCTTAGAAGAGAAATTGTGAGAGATGATTTGTATTTGTTATATCTAGATTAGAAGAGCAAAAGTGAGAAAGAGGAAGGAAATGTTGTATTGATCTATCATTTATTGAGATAGCAACATTGAGAGATAGGTGTGTGGTATACACAAAGGGGTTGGTGCTCATGTGGGTTGGTGCTCGACAAAGGGGTTGGTGCTCCTGTGGGTTGGTGCTCATGAATAGGTGTTGGGTTGGTGCTCAGCAAAGGGGTTTGAAGCTCCTGTGGGTGGGTGCTCACAAATTATAGCTGAGGTTTGTACTTGGCAAAGGGGTATGGTGCTCCTATGGGGTTTTTCTCATGAATATATTTGAGATTGATTCTCTGTGGTTTTTCCCACATTGGGTTTCCACGTTATATCTGGTGTCTCTCTCTATCTTGTGTGGGTGTTTATTGTTTAAGTTTTATTGCATATCTTGAATGATTGATTAAGTGGAATTTGGTTAAAGAAAAGATTTATAAGATATATAATATATTGATTCACCCCCCCTCTCAGTATATTTTGTGCTTAACAATTGGTATCAGAGTAGGTTCCTTTTTAAAAAAATTTACAGCTTGAAGGTAGATCAGGAAAACACAAGATAGCCATACATAAAGGTGCCTCTACAAGCAAAAGAATAGTTGATCAAGAAGAAGAATAAGATGAAGCTGAAGTGAATATGGAAGGAGAACTCATGTGTGCCTTAGAAGAGTTGAAAATTGTTGAAAAGAAAAATTGAAGATTAAAGCATCAAATCAAGAAAAATGATAAAGAGTCAAAGGAGATAATTGAAGATCTGATGGCATAGTTGGAAATATCAAGAAAATAATGTGAAAGGTTTGTTACTAAAATTTCCTCTTTAAAAGAAGAGATTGAGAAAGTAGTCAATATTAAAATAGTCAATGATTCAAAATTTGAGAATAGCACTAATATGTTGAATAATATATTAGAAATCCAAATGACAATATCAAATAAGACAGGTATCGGTTTTGAAAAGAAGAAGAGATATGTTGAAGCTCTTACAAATAAAGAAACAAGAAGGGAAGGAATGGATAATATAGAGGACAAAGAAGGTTGGAAGGAACAAAGCTATAAATGACAATCAGGTCAGAGATTCACAAATAGGTCCTATTTTTATGGTTACTATTTTTATTGTAATGGATATGGTCATAAGAAATTAGAATGTAGAAAAAGAGCTAACAATCTCAAAAATAAGGAAAAGGAAGGTCATGTAGAGTCAAGCAGAAGCTTTAACTCTTTTGATTCTCTATCAAGATTTGATGAAGAGACCATAATTTGTTACAAGTGTAACAACTTTAAACACATAGCTCATTATTGTAGAAGTGTGTTCGAGTCAATCAAGAAGGACCAAAGTTTCAGGGCTCCATTCATCTAGAAAAAGGTTCAGACATGGCAGAAGAAATAACCTGAAGGTTCTATGTTGGTCCAAATAGCTCTGCATGCAAGAAATGAAGAAAAGCCATGGTTTATTGATAGAAAATGTTCGAGGCACATGATAAGAGACAAGAGCAAGTTCATAACTCTAAAAAAGATCAATGGTGGCACAGTGAAATTTGGGGACAATACTACTGCCAAAATTGCCAAAAAGGGTACACTAAGTTTAGATAATGGTAGAACTAAAACTGAAAATGTTTTATATGTAGAAGGTCTTAAGCATAATCTTTTGAGTGTAAGTCAAATGTGTGATCAGGGGCACACACTAAATTTTTATGTAGAAGGTTGTGAAATTAGAAGAAAAGATTCAGATGTATTAATTGCAGATGCTCAGAGAACAGGTAATAACTTATATATGCTATCAGACATCAAAGGTCAAAAATGTTGTTTGAGTTAGATTGAAGAAAGTTGGCTATGGCACAAGAGAATGGGGCACATAAATTTTGACAATATTATCAAAATTTGCAAAAAGCAAGCAGTCAGGAATCTTCCAACGATCACAAAGCCATCTAACACCCTTTGTGGACCTTGTCAGCATGGGAAGCAGGCTAGAAGGCGGTTCAAAACAAAAGAGTACTCTACCACTCAGATGCTAGAGCTTGTTCACACTAATCTATGTGGACCTATGAGGACTCAAATTACTCAAGGTGATAAATATTTCATGTTGCTTATTGATGATTTTTCACGTATGACTTGGATAATGTTTTTAAAGAAAAAATTAGAAGCTTTTAGACAGTTCAAAGCATTAGTTGAGAATGAAACTAATCTGAAGATTAAGTGTCTAAGATCAAATCAAGGAGGAGAATTCATGTCAGATCAATTTATTCATTTTTTTGAAGATCATGGAATAAAGAGCCAGTATTCAGTAGCAAGAACTCCACAACAAAAATGGAGTAGTTGAATAGAAAAATAGAACAGTTCAAGAGATGGTGAGGACAATGTTAAATGAATCCAAGATAGAAAATAAATATTGGAGAGAGGAAGTTGGTGTAGCAGTGAATATTTAGAATAGAGCTCTATTAGGAGTCAACAGTGACAAAACTCCTTAAGAGCTATGGAAAGACAACCCAGCAACAGTTGATTATTTCAGAGTTTTCGGTAGCAAATGCTTAATAAAGAGAATCGATAAAAAACTTGGTAAGTTTGAATCCAGAGTAGATGAAGGTATATTTCTTGGTTATTCTTGAAAAAGTAAAGCTTATAAATGTTATAACAAAATAACCAAGAAAATTCTTGAAAGTGCAAGTGTCGAGATAGAAGAAGATGGAACACAAAAGATCAATGATCCAGTAGACATTCCTAAAATGATTGAAGAGGAAGGTTTTGAAGAATCAGATGAAGATGAGGAAAAGGAGAAAAAGGGCACCAAGACTCCATCCAAATATGTTCAAAAAAATAATAATGAAAGTGTCATCATCAGGGATATAAAAGAAGGAGTTCACACCAGAAGAATGTTGGTTAGTGAATTTGAACAAGTTAATTTCTCTTTGTTATCTAAAATTCAGCCTAGAATTTTTTCAGAAGCCAGACATGACGAGCATTGGATTAAGGCTATGGATGAATAATTAGATCAGATAGAAAAGAATGATACTTGGGAATTAGTGCCTAGACCAAAAGATCATAATGCGATAGGAACAAAATGGGTTTATAGAAATAAGCTGAATGAAAATGGAGAAGTAACCAGAAATAAAGCAAGATTAGTATGTAAAGGATATGCTCAGATTGAGGGAATAGATTTTGAACAAAATTTTGCACTAGTGGCAAGGTTAGAGGCTATTATAATGTTTCTTACATATGCAGTATTTAAAAATTTCAAAGTATTTTAGATGGATGTCAAATCTGCCTTCCTAAATGGGAATCTTGAAGAAGTCTACATTGAATAGCCTAAGGGGTTTATTCTCTTGAATATTAGTTATCATGTATGCAGATTCAAGAAAGCATTGTATGGGTTAAAACAAGCTCCCAGAGCTTGGTATGTAAGAATTGATAAGTACCTCCAAGATCAAGGATTCAAGAAAGGATTTGTTGATAGTAATCTTTACATCAAAACAGAAGATTCAGACTGGGCAGGGTGCTTAGATGATAGAAAGAGTACAAGTGGAGGATATTTCTTCCTTGGTGATAGCTTAGTATCATGGCTAAGTAAGAAGCAAAACTCAGTATCACTTTCTACAACTGAAGCAGAATATATTGCAGCAGTATTGTGTTGTACTCAAGTGCTTTGGATGAAGCAAACTTTGGAAGATATCGAGGTAAAGTATGATGAACCTATTTCTATTTTTTTGATAACACAAGTGCCATAAATATTGCAAAAAAATTAGTGATGCATTCAAGAACAAAACATATTCCCATTAGATATCACTTTTTGAGAGAGCAAGTTGCAAATCAACAGGTTAAGTTAGAATATATTAGTACTATAGAGCATATTGCAGATATTTTCACAAAGGCACTACCAAAAGACACATTTGAGTATCTACGAGAGAATTTGGGAGTAACTTCCCTTAGTTCTTGCCATTAAGGTTCAGCATCAAGTGAGGGGGAGCTAAGTGTTAGCTCCAGGTAGGCCCTTTGCCATTGATGTCAAAGGGGGAGAATAACAGGTATAGGTATAGGTGCAGAAAATAGGTATAGAAAATGGGTATAGGTTGCTACATTAAGGGGGAGTTACTATATGCTTTCAGATGATAGTATGTGCAGGTGATAGGATGTGGCAATTTCAAGATTGAGGTTGCCATCAATGACAAAGGGGGAGATTGTTGGAAATATTGTCATTGATGTCAAAGGTTTAGAATTATTGATGATAAAGGCCCCATTACATTTAATATTGTTTATCTTGGCTAATATGAGTTAATATTTATTTAATATTAATGAATATATTTTTGGTTGCATATGAGACAAAAGAAGGGCCCATGGAGAAGTCGAAGAGCCACAAGGTAAAGACAAAAGAAGGATTGGATGCATTTTCCCATGAAGAGTCATTTTGGGGAATACCAAGAGTCACCAAGTGAAGACAAAAGAGTAAGGGCACATTTCTCATGAAGGGACACTTTAAGGAATACAAAAAGTCACCAAAGATAAAGACAAAAGTGGGAAAGACGTTTTTGGTCATGAAGGGTCACCACATGACTTTTCAAATGCTTGGATATGAAGGGTCTTCCAAGATTGGCACCATTTTCCATGAGGATTGAAAGGTCACAAATGGGGAAGGCCAAAGGTCATTTGGAAAGCTATAAATAAAGGCTTAAGAATCCATTTGTAATATGAGTGTGAGAGGTTGATTTGATAATATAATATCTAGCTTAGAAGAGCAAAAGTGAGAAAGAGGAAAGAGATGTATTGATTTATCAGTTGTTGAGATAGCAACATTGAGAGATAGGTGTGTGGTATACACCAAGGGGTTGGTGTTCTTGTGGGTTGGTGCTCCTATGGGTTAGTGCTCACGAATTGTTTTTGGGTTGGTGCTCGACAAAGGGGTTGGTGCTCTTGTGGGTTGGTGCTCACAAATAGGTGTTGGGTTGGTGCTCAGCAAAGGGGTTTGAAGCTCCTGTGGGTTGGTGCTCATGAATTATAGCTAAGGTTTGTACTTGGAAAAGGGGTATGGTGCTCCTGTGGGGTTATTCTCATGAATATATTTGAGATTGATTCTCCATGGTTTTTCCCACATTGGGTTTCCATGTTATATCTGGTGTCTCTCTCTATCTTGTGTGGATATTTATTGTTTATGTTTTTGTTGCATATCTTAAATGATTGATTAAGTGGAATTTGGTTAAAGAAAAGATTTATAAGATATATAATATACTGATTCACCCCCCCTCTTAGTATATTATGTGCTTAACAATCTTGATCCATCGACTTTATCATGAGGATGAATTATTGTCAGGTGAGCCTCCCATGAGCCCACCACTAATATAATAAATAGAAACAAACACCCAGTGCCTATCTATTCCCTCACTCTCACCTTAGAGTGAGGGTAAACCTAAGCAATCCTATAGCCTATCTCCTCTCCCATCTATACCATCCATATGGTCACATAATCACAAGCCCAATTAAAAGATAAGGGAAAGGCAAAAGTACCCATTCTATATACATATCCCTCTTCCACCACCCAATTACCTGGCCAAAACCAAACATCTTTATCTTCAACCAAACCTAAAGTGCACATCTTGGGACCCTCTCAATCCAATCCTTTTGAATCAATCCAATGAGTAGTTCTAAAATAGCTTAACCAAACATCGGTGAAGATTATTTTGTATGAAATGATCAATACCTCACCCCATCAATGCCAAGTGATGATAGAGGCTTTGTAATCCATAGAGGTCTAACCAAAAAAATTACAACCTCTGGCAACCTCTATTGGAACTCTTCAACTTTCTAACCTTTTTACTTTTAAGGATTCAAACATACACTCCATCTATCTAGATGACCCATATCCTCCTTTATTCATTACCACATACATCAACCAAAACCACATCAAGGGGGTTATGAGGGAGATAACATCAACATTATCTCCTCCCATCCATATAACTAACTCAATTTACCTAATAACATTATGGTAAAAACCTTAGTGGTGATCTAATCATTTAATGATAGCATGGCCATGACTTTAGGAAATATTATCCTTCACCTTTACCTAGGACCTCATACACTTCTTGAGCTCTTCTACATAGTAGAAGGTAATTTCTAGTAAAATGTTTTATTTGGATGCCCTTAGATCCATTCTATGGACTGTGTTCCATCCACCCTACACCGATGTGTCAAATGTGAACATGAAAATCAAGTTGTTACCATATAAGTTGAACCAAGTCCCTTTACATCATGCAACATGACATATCGACCCAATGACATTCTCATTCCCCCATCCAACAAACCTTCATCATTAAAATATGAAGTACCATCTTATTCTACCATCAAAGGATCCACTAGTTCATTCATCCATTACACCCAAATCCCCACAATAGACCCCTTGTAATCAACATTCCAACCTTTCTCGCTTGGGGAATATCACCTTTTAACCCTTGATGCTTTCCATACTCCTTAAGAGTATGGGAGAATTGATCACCAACTTGGTTATGACCCCAATATCAGAAGCATTATTCCTTTTAGGCCCTCAACTTATCAAACCAATTTCTCTATGGGGGACTTGATAAACCCCTTGACACTTCTGCCATCTCTTTTTTACCTTGACCATTCACTTCCTATTTTTCTTACCTAAATAAACTAGAGTTTACCTAAACATACCTTTATAGGTTTGCTTGGAAGGGATTTGGTTTGTGTTAGTATTAATATGGGCCACATGATTTACTTCCAATGAAAACCCAAAAAACTCATAAAAAACATGGCCTAGGTTTCATTCCAGCTAAATAACAAACCAACCCACCTCCCATTACTGTCATTGATGAGGAAATCCCATCCTCACCATTCACTCCACCATCAATAATAGAGGGTTTTGACATCATCCCCCCTAACATTTTTCATCAACGTGATTAGCCTCAGACCCCTAACTTATCAAAAGGATGGGGTAACCATAGCCATTCCTCTAACCTACCTTGAGATGATAAGAGTTGACTCTCTTACCATTAATACCATTTGATGTTAGGATGATTATTCCATTATCACCTATATTGGTACATAAGAATAATCTATCCATAAATATCTTCCTCCTAAGACTTAAACCATGTTGAATGAATCCACTAAAAATATCAACTTGAGCACTCTGGATAAACTATGCATTGTCAAAATTGGCCAATCATTAAATTATAAGGAGCTCCAAGACTTCCCCTCCTTCCTAAAAGACCACTACATATCATTTGCTTGGTCTTACATTGATATGACAAGAATCAACCCCTCCATTACTACCCATAACATAGTCACCAACCATGATGCTAAGCCCATTCAGTAAAAACTTTGATGAATACACCCTCACATAGCCCTTGTTATCAAAGAAGAGCTTCAACATCTCTTATCCATCAATTTCATTTAGCCCATTGAATATCCCCAATGGGTCTCAAATGTCATACCTTTCACCAAATCCATAGGGGGACTTCACATTTATGTGCAATTTTGTGACCTTGACCTTGCTCTCCCAAAAGATGATTTTCCTTTGCCAAGCATCAACTAGCCATGAGATGTTATCTCTTATGGATGGATTCTTGAGTTACAATCATATCTTAATTACCCTTGAAGATCAACATAAAACTAACTTTATCACCCCATGGGTAAATTTATACTATAGGGTCATGCCTTTTGGACTAAATAATTCTAGTGCAACTTATTACTACTCCATGACCTACATCTTCGATGACCCTATTCACAAAATCATATAAGACTACATCGATGACCTTTTTGTGAAATACAAATGTTGTCAAGACCATTTGGCCATTCTTAAGATTATATTTGATTGACTCATCTATTACCATGTCTACCTTAACCCTAAAAAGTGTATTTTTGGGGTCTTATCAAGAAAGTTCCTTAGCTTTATCATCTCCCTTTGGGGAATCAAAGTCAATCTAGTCAAAATCAAAGCAATCCTTGACATGCCTAATCGTACCCACCTCAAGAAACTCTATATATTTTAAGTGAAGATCTAATCCATTTTTGGCTTTGTCTCTCATCTCTCAGACTAATGCCAACCTTTCCACCACCTTTTGAAGAAGGATGTATCTTTCAATTGGAATGATGACTATCAGAAAGCCTTTGATTCACTTAAAAAGTAACTTCTATCTCTACCTGTCCTCATTCCTCCCAAGGAATATCAACCTTTCTAACTCTATATTTACACCATCTACCACTCCTTAGGGGTAATGCTATCCCATCATGATGAGTATCATAAAGAGAAATCCATCTACTACATTATTTGCACACTTGTAGAGTATGAGACTCATTACACCCATACCAAGAAACTTTTCCTAGCCTTAGTCTTTATGGCCACCAAAATTTATCATTACCTCATCAACCACAATTCCTATGTCATTACCAACACTGACCCACTCAAGTATGTGCACTCCAAGACATGCCAAAACTAGTGTTTATCCAAGTGTCTCATGCTACTAGATGAGTTTGACTATTGATGGTTAATAGACCAATTGTTGATGGTCACCACATAGTGACTTATCAATTGTCACTTATTGACTGATAATGGTCTATACTGATCAAAGTTGGTCAAAAATGACCACTGATGGTCACTAAGTAGTGACTTATAGTGATCAAACCTAAACCCTATCCCTTAGAAAACACCAACCAAACCTCACAACAACTAAAAAAACATACCTACAACTACCTCTACCCTCCCATATCTACCCTACCCCTACAAATTTGCATTTAACATACCATTTCAACTATAAAAATAGAAACAACTACCATATCCCTAGAATTAGGTCAAATCCACCCACACAAACAATAACCAAATTCAAATAAACATTCATTTGTTAAAATTGAGACAAATCTATCAATTCAACAACATTGCCTACCTCATTCCTCAACCACCATCGAGGAGGAACATTAGAAACCACTACCTAACCCCATGTTCTCCCTCATCTCATCTATATCTTAATTAGGTCAAACCTCCAAAAATTCTTAGTTAGATCAATGCACCTCACTCACTCAATCAATCACTAGTGACACTATAACCATTTTTTCACAAAATGCCAAGAGCTACTCATCGATGGTTAATATGCTCAAATGAGAAAATAGAACCCCAACAGTCTTTTGTCTTTTCATTTTTAAGGTTTATATGTGACTACCACTAGTCAGGGTGACCATGATGGTCAACCTTAAGTGTCAACCATGAGCATTGATGGTTAGCATTTTAGGGATTTTTTTCCTTCCCAACCATAAATTTTCAAACAAATGTTTTTTTACCCAAACCTAATCCAACCACCCACTAGTGGAGATTCCCTTCTCTACTAACCTTTACCACCAATGATTTCATCCTCTCCACTAGTCATTTTATCTTAAATATCACATTTTTATGATGATCTTGCCTTGGTCCTTTTGACTACACCAACTACATTACCATGTTGAATATTTTTAACTTGCACTACCTTACACACACCTACCAAATTTATGTCTTCATGAGAGAAATTCCTGCCTTGGATACCCATGAAAACACTGACCTTGTCTATGATACTTGAATTTACAAGTGTATCCCAACTATCACATATGGTCATGTGGTCCACTTATCACTTGTTCTCCTAATACCAACCTAATTTTTACCAACCATGACAACCTAGTCATTATATGGTCTTGGCTATTATACTTAGTCACACTTTATGTGCATATTTTCACTTCAATTCCCAACTTACCACCCATTTTTTCACCAACTTACCCACTTATCAAACCCATACCCAATTTTTTTTTACCTTACCAATTCCCAATTTGAGGGGGAACACCTCCTCCCTTGCTCGAGGTAACCTAACCTTAGACTTGTAATCCATTTTTTTTGTAAGTTACTGATACAAACTACATAACAAAAAGGGGTAAAATTTAGACACTAAAAAACCACATACAATGGTTCTAGATGTCAAACTAACCTCTAGACCACCTTGGTACCCCCTAGGGACTCTCCCACACCCTTTCAACTGCAAACCTAAGTCAAATTGGCTAACCTTTAACTAAATTAACCCTTACCCTCGATGGTCACCTTAACTAACAATAGTTAGGCTTGATCAATGATGGTTAGATCTCAAATAAATAAACAATTAACTCCCACTTGCTTTTTTATATTTAGCTTACTTGATCCACATGTGAATCAATGCATGTTAGAGCTAAAATTATACACCTTATTGAACCTCTTGTTGAACTCATTGTTTCACCTCTCCTTTTCTTCTATAAGAAGAGAGGAGGTAGAGGTGAAAGGATCCATCATCAATATATATCTAGAATCAAATCAATCATCGATTTGCATCCAACAATTATTAGATCTTCTTGTATCAAAACTTCTTTTGTAAGTCTTCTTATAGAGTACCAGTGAGTGCAATAGAGATATGAGGTGCCACTACTTATTGGTCAATAAAAAAGTACCATTATTCTACCAGAATTACTCCAAAGTTTTCATCTAACCACCCTAACATTTTTCAAATTAGAAAGTTAAGTATCTTTTTTTAGTAATTAGTTATGTTGTTTCTATTTTTCAACCAACTCAACCCAAACCCACTTTCTATAATTTCATTTTTTAATTTTATCAACCCAACTTCTTAAACTAGACCAAACCCATAGCAACTATCGATGGTCACCTTGACCATCGATGATCTATCCATAACCACTAAAGGTCACCCTAACCATCAATGGTCATTCTGTGACAAATAAATAGCAAGATATTTTCACCCATTAGACCTCAACCAGATCCCAATTTCAAACCCTCTATTTGATCATAGAACCTTACCCTATTTTATAGACCATACCTGATTTATTTAGAAATAATATCAATCTATTTATTTATATAATTATTTAAATTCACCTATTCATTTATCAATTACTTCTTATATTTAATTTTAGTACCTTTTATTATTTATGAAAGTAATTAATCTTTCATTTTTAGAACTTGATTATTTAAAGGTGTGGATTGACAACCTCTAAGGAAGCTTTTTATTCTTGGATATAACTTGATAGGTAATCCATCCACCCTAATATATAACTAAACAACCATATCTTTAGTGATTTATCATCTATTGGTCATTCCTCCCAAGCCAAAGAGGAGTATCTACAACCATCTATATCAATGCATGCAAACCAAATCCAAGTTCTACTAACCTCACCTTTATTTTAAGTTTACAAATTTATTATTAAGGAAATAAACCCAAATTTATGTGAAACTATCTTACTCAACTGAATCTGGATGAATTACATGGTGTCCTTATAGCCTATGAGATGAGGAAGAATGATGATATACCATCGAAGAAGGAAGCAACACTCAATACATAGATGAAGCCTAAGAAGAAGTTCCAAGGTAAGAAGCTCAAGGAAAACACCAAGATACTAGTTGAGGTTAGTTTTGAGGTAAGTATGGATCTAAATTAACATCGTGATATTTCTAAGCAATTTTCATTCAAAGAACATCAATTTTTAGTGACTAGTGATGAGGTTTTAAGCTGCAAGGAAAATTTTACAAATGAAAAGGTATATCGTGAATCTTTATTATCTCCATGTATTGTCACTCCAATTTTAGAAAAGGAACTAGTTGTCATTATTTAGACTGAGAAGAAGAAGAAAAAATCAATAAATATCATAGCTATAAGAGGATTCCAGTGGTTACTGAGGAGATGTGGGCCACTCTTGGCTTCACTTTATTTTAGAGCATTATGGTACAAAGTATGCCTCTATCTATGCTTTTTAAGATAATTCTTTCAATAGGGGAAGTAAGTGTTATTATGGTGTTCTTAAAATGGTCCTATAAGGCTAGATATGAGAGTTTTTAGTTAGAACATATATGTCTAGGTGGAATATATGTTGTGGTGATGTCAGAGTGATGTCATGATGTTGATAGTTGTATATGGTCATTCTCCAAGATTAGATTGAAGTTTTATAGGTGGCCTAATGAGTTTGTTATAATGCCAATAATATTTTGATTCTTAGAAAGGTTTTTTTACCTTATTATATCTTTCTCTAGGTTTTTTATGGTCTGAAGGTTTTTTGAAGTCAAATTAGAGATTTTTGTTTACTCTCAGGTTTCCCAATTTGTGTTTAAGAGTATGTAGGTCCTAAAATGTGTTATAGGATGTATGGGTTCCCAAAGGCATGGAAGATAATTTTTTTCTAGAAGTGTGTGATGGTTGTATACAAAAGTTCAAGAAGTTTTAGATGTGTGAATTGACCAGAAGGAGGTTTGTTGACCTTGCTTATTTTGAGTTTTTAGGGTTTTGGGCTTTGCTTGAAAACTATTTTTCCTTGTTATTTGTAATTTGAGGATTCTTAATAGTTTTTTTGGGAAAAATTGGTTTTCAAATCATGGTTCATAAAGATTTCAAGGTTTGTGTTTTTTAAATTATTCATGTTTTAATCAAGATAGAGGCCTAATTAGCTACTAGGTTTGTGAAGTATGTATATTGAAAAATATGATATAGCTATTTAAAATTCATGTACTTGAAGGGGAATATAAGAGTTATCTATATATGAATTTTTAGGACTTTAATGTGTATCTACTAAATGTTTTGGGCTCTAAAAGTTCTAGGTAGGGCTACAAATAGACTTGATAGGTTTAGTAAGAAGAAGAGTGTTTTTTGTTTAGTTATTACAAAAGAGAAAGGCATTAGTATTTAAAGGTGAGTTCTTAGGTTGGTCTAGTTCATGTTTCCTATTTCGTAAATGGCATGATTTTTTGTTGATAATCATTGAAGTGGCTTAAGAGAGAAGGATGGTAAGATGTGTGGTGGTTCTTCATGGTGTGTGGAGATCTAAAGATTCTCAACAGGTGAAATGGCTCAAAGATATTATGTGGAGTCCCATTAAAATGTTTCCTGGTGTTTTCCATCAAATTTTATTCCTTTTTTGTATTCTTTCTTCATTTATTGCAATGCTTGGTTGAAGAGAATGTTGGCATAGAGCAAAAGGAAGTTGTCAAGGCAAGAAGAGATAAGATCAAGGTAAAGGGAGTTTATTTCATATTTATAATATGGTCCTCTCTTGTTAGTAGTATTTTTATGTCCTTATGATCATTTTGTGCCCACTTTTTCATTGTGTCAAATAGGGAGAAAGTTCCTATTATAAGAGTGCTTGAAGAGAGAGAAGGAAGGTGAGCTCTATGATGTGTGTTGACATCAATGACAAAGGTTGATATTATTGGATAGTTTCCAATGATATCATGATGATTTTATGTAGGTTTACAAGTGAGTAAATAAATTTCCTTGATAGTCTATATGATAATGACAAAGTGTGTAATGTGTTTGTCCTAATATGCTTGAAGGATGATTGGTTGATCTTTAGTTTTAGAGTGATTAGAGATGTTAAAGTATGAGTATGGTTATCTGATAATTTGAAATGGGTCCTATCAAAAGTCAAGAATGGTTTTAGTGCTTGTGTGCATGATAAAAATTCACCCAATTCATCATTGTTCTTATCTAAACATTTTGGGTCAAATGGTAGAAAATCTAAGTAAGCAATTTGATGACATCATAATTGCCACATGTGGATGAGTCAAGGAGAGATGGTTATATGGTTTTGATCACATTATTTCCTATTTTATATTCACAAATTCTCAATTCTATCAATGAATCACAATAAAAGATATAAGAGTGAAAAGTTGGGCTCCCAGGGAGTTTGATAGTGTTTTCCCATACTTGGCCAAATTTGCATAAGGTAAGAAAAAACCAAGTAAGCAGTTTGGTGATGGTATATCTTGTATGTGTGGATGTTTTAGGATAATTTTATAATATGGTTTTTTTCATCTTTTTTCCTATTTGATATGCACAAAATTTTAGGTCCTACAATGAAGGGAGACAAAATATATGCAAGTGCAAAGTTGGGCTTTCAAAGTTTTTCATAGTGTTTTCCCATACTTAGCCAAATTTGCAATGTGGAAAGTAAATATGAGTAGGCATTTTTATGGTGACATATCTCATATTTGTGTACATTTTAGGAGAAGGTGATCATAAGGGTTTATTCAGTTTTATGCCTAGTTGATTTATGATAACTTTTAGGTCAAGCACTGAAGCATGACAAAAGCTATGCATGTGCAAAGTTGGTCTTTCCAGATAGTTCTTGACATAAATAGATATATAAATATATAAATATGATGCATTTTAATTTCATTTTATCTCACACATGTGAGGGTTTATGGATCATATTGATACATGGTTGGATTATTCTATGTGAGGAGATCATATGGTCCAAATTTTAGAACATGTGCTTGAGTGAAGCAAAAGACATGGAAGTGTAAAGTAGACCTTAAAAGTAGATAATACATTATCCCCATACTTATTTTTTTTTGAGATATATTAATATGACTAGATGGAGATCCAAAAATTTATGAGAGTTCATATATCTAGATCTATGGTGTATAGTAAGTCAGATGGGTCAAAGTGTTCATTGGTTAACAGAGTTAAAGATCAAGAACAAATAAAGATCCAATGATGCACAATAAACTGTAAAAGTTTGATCTAATTGTGCATATAGAGGGAGATGGTAATAATTTCACATTTTTCAATGCTAAGCAAAGGCAAATGATAATGATCTAATGGTTTGTGTTTAATCATGTGATTGAGATCAATGGTGCAAGTAGAGTGAAAGTGGTCAACCTATTCAAATTTTAGAATTGTTAAAGGTTGATATCCTTACAATAATATCAATGTTACATGATTCATATAATAAATTAGGACATAATATGATAGCATAGTGTCTGAGGTTTAGTTGTGATTGTTTGCATTTGAATATTTGAATTTTGAAAAGGGAAAACTAGTGCTCTATATTTCGTCCATAAATTTTGATCCAAAATGAATTCAAAGGTGATATAGCATTAAAATTTGAATAGGGATCCATGGTGCATCTAATTAATATAATTTAAATATATGAATGTATGTAAAATCCAAGATATTGAGCTCCAAAGTTGACTATGTGTTCATGTATGTTCTTCAAGTAACCTGAGAAGGGTAATTAAGATATTCATGATGGTATTTCTATGTCCCATGATGAATTATATATTGAAGAATTTTTTATAATCCATGAATATCATATATGTATATTATGAAGTTTTGACCAATTGTATTCAATATGAACAAAGGTTTAGAAGTTGACTATGTATTCATTCATGGTGACTGTGTGTATAAAATGTTGTTTGAGAAAATTATGCTTTAGTGTAAGAGTGTTTTGGTGGACATGCTATTTTTAGGATGTTAAATGGGTCATTTGTAATGGGTCCATGCATTTTGAAGTGGTCCTATGTTCTTAGTTTGATCAATGATGTGCTAAATGGGTGGATAAGTCTCCATGAGACCTATAAGAGCTATAAGGGCCTAATTAAAAGGTGTAGCTTCTTAAAAATCACCCATAGATGTTATGACTAACCTATCAATATTGTATTGAGCTATGTATTCTTATGATATATGCCTTAAGGGTTAAGTCATGCCTATTGGTTGACCAAGATGTTGATAATTATGATTGCTCTATATATAGTGAAACCAAATACAATGGATTCTAGATATGAAGAGGGACTTGTCTGTGGAATTTGAATTTGAGAGCATAGTGTTGTGAAGAGAAGGAAATGGTTAGTTCCCAGTGGATGATTTGAAGAGTATAACATATTTAGGACTATATGTATGACCTGTAGGTCATAATTTAATGGAAAAAATAGTGATCTTGTAGATTGAATATAAGCCAAGGTAAAGAGTGATAATTATATGTCCATCATTAAGCATTGAAGACATTAGTTCACAGGTGGAGGTGTTCATAGGTGTTTTTTTAGAATTTCAACATCTAGGGGGTTATATCCTCCTTACAAGGTGAAACTTGATAAAGGTCTAGTTGTTGTTGCAACTTCACTAGATAGGTGTGGTAGCACCTTGTGGGATTGTAGTATCACTAAATAAGGGATGGTAGTTCTTTGATAAGTTTCAACTAGTCTAAATTGGATCTTTTTATTATAGGATAATAGTCTAATTATAAGTTTTAGTGGGTTTTCTCCCCCAAGAGGGTTTCCCACATATGTCATGTGTTATGTGCTTGATCTTGCATTGTCTCTCTTGTTCATTGCTATGAATGATGTGTATGCTTCATGAATGTTGGTGGTAATTGACTAAGAGTTTAAAATTTTTGGAATTTAATTTGAATTACCTAGGCTCAATGATTCACCCCCACCCTCTCATTGATTTTACCTCTAACATCCTCTTCAATATCACTATGCAAAAAGACACTCTTCACATGCATTTGATAAACTTCCCAATGATGAGATATGGTAATGGAAATAGTGAGTTAGATAGAGTTCATTTTGGTAATTGGTGAAAATGTCTTGGTATAGTCTATGCCAATAACTTATGAAAATAGTTTTGCTACCAACCATGATTTGAACTTATCCACCGACCCATCTACTATAAATTTTATTCAATAGATCCACCTACATGAAACAAGTTTCCTTCCCTTGGGAATAGGTACTTTATCAAAAGTGTGGTTCCTTATCAATTAAGAATACTCCACATGCATAATTGTATTCCACTCAAGAACACTAAATGCCTCATGAAATGATTTTGGATTGAATGCATAAGAAATGAAAACATGTGAAATACCTTAAAAATATGAGTGAGTCTATTTAATATTTGATGGATCCCCAACCCAATCACATGCACTCTATAGTGTCTTCCTAGTCCAAATAGGACCTAAAATTAGATAAACATGGGTGATTCCTCAAATTTATAAATTTGAATGTTTATATGAGGTATATCTAAATCACTATCCTCACCATATAAGATATAAGAAGAATCGTCATCATTAGGTATTTGATATGGATGATTTGAGGCATCTGAATTGTCATCATATCCTAGTGACTCCAAAGAGGAGGGAGAAGTGTCAATTGAAAATTATGTATGACCCTTATGAAACAATACACTCTTCTCATTAATCAACTCATGTGTGGTAGGACGAAAAAGCCTATATCCATTAACACCTTTTGTATACCCAATAAAGATGAAAATCATACTTTGAGGTTCCATGGCCTTACATTTCTTCTTAGGAATGTGAGACATAGTTGGAGATTCAAATATCATAAAAGTGATTAAATTTGTGCTTCTGACCACTCCAATATTCAAAATGATTAATTCCTATTGAGTGTGGAGCCCTTTGGGGCTATCACATGACCATAAGAATAAGTTTTGGAAGCCTAAAAATCTCCAAGGATGTCGAGGGTGTAATTTTCATGTTCTCCACATGTGAGTGGAATATTCCTTATATTCTTAACTTATATGTATTCCATATTTTGTGGAATTAGTTATTAGATATTTATTTACATGTGACTTCCTCTTTTATTGGAAGTGGGTCTATCTTCCTTATTTTTAGGGAAATTGGTTATTTATTAGAATATGTTATACCTTCCTTGTTATGTGGAGTTAGTTGAGATCACATGTTTTTAAGAAAATGTGCCCTTAGAAGGTGGAGAGATGAATATGGCATGTTCCTCCTTGGGAGAGCTTTTGGATAAGCTTGATGAGGTGGAAGAGGGTTGTCACATGTTAGATAATGCTTATCTTGATAAGCATTGCACATGTCTTTTCCTTTTATGGATTTTCTTCATTTTTCTATATATACAAGATGTGGTGTGGCCTTTAGAGGTTGATGGTTTATTTTTAGGGTGTGGCTTTGAGGATCAAAGTCAAAGTGTAGCTGTTTTTCAAAGTGTAAGTGTTCATTACAAGGTGTGGTTTAACAACTTGTGAGATACAACATTGTACAGGGGTAGGTGAAAGTGTAGCTTTTTGTGTAGCACTTTCTATAGGAGATTTTGTCTATCTGTGTGAGAGTTCATTGTAATCTTATTTTATAATACTAATTCATTTGAGAACTTTCATTGGTGGATGTATCCCACATTGGGTGAACCATGTTAGATCTATGTTATTTGTGTTTTTTTATCTTGCTCTCATTTATGCTTTCATAATAATGGTGAATTAAGGAATGTTTCCTTGATGCATGTTATTTCATAGCTTTAGATCTGGTTTATGGTAATTGTAAATCTATTTTAAAAGTGTTTTATTCTTAACAATTCCTTTCAAGGATTTATGAGTAACATGGTTTTGGATATAACATGCATAGTTTATGTCTTTAACCTAGTATTATGGTGCAATATATCTAGAGTAAATAATGCAATTTTATATTTCTTTCAATGACATATTCTTAAATTCTGAAATACCATTTTGTTGAGGACTATATGGAACGATACATTTTATATCAGTCCCTTATGACATGTAAAAGTGATTTAGTTGATGTTTGACATATTCTCCACCATTTTTTGTGCATAAAACCCTAATGTTTTTCCCTAAATATTTCTCAAAAATATCATTGAAAACCAAAAAATGGTCAAAGACTTTAGACTTTTGTTGAAGAAAAAACACCCAAGTATACCTATATAAGTCATCAATGAAGGTAATCATGTATCTAGTCCTATTGAATGAAGGCTTTAGAAATGGCATAGAAATGTCACTATGAATCAACTCCAAAATATGAGTATTTCTCCATGATTTGCCTTTGTCATAATTTTATTTAGGATGTTTACCAAGTATGCAACCTTAGGAAATACCATCATAAAATTTAAATTGAGGTAACATTGTAACAACATTGTGTTAACTAAGTTATTATAATTAGTGATAATTAAGATGTCCAATTCACCCATGCAATAGTTTATTCACCCAATCTAAGTGAGTAATGTAGTAGAAGGTTGACCAAGAACAAAGTGTACAAAGGTATACAATCATGATTAGTGATCTGGTTTCCAAAATAATATTATATAAACACTATGCAACTCCCTAATGAACACTAAATTTAGGGTGAACTCAACTCTATTACCTCCTCTAATGTGAGTGATTTAGTAAACTGATAGGATATTGGTTGATAGTGATGGAACACATAAAACATCCTCAAATTCCCTAACACTCACTTAAATAAACCTTCTCCCACAAAATTTAGTATAAGTTTCATCACATATAAAAATGGAAGGCATATAACATGTATCTAAAGATAAGAACAAGTATCATGAATAATCCATGTGGTGTGAAGAACTAGAATCAATCACTCATTTGGATGGTTGAGATGCAACTACAATAAGGGCCTTACCTTTTCCTTTACATTTATTATTTTATTTTTCCTTATAAGACTCATGTAATGATGAATTATGTGTGATGTAATTAGGGACATTAGTTTTGTTTTTCTCAATAATCTTAGTTAATTTGTCAATTTATTTATTCATACAATTAGATTCATCAAGCCTAACTTTATTGCAATAGGCACATTTTGCCTTCTCTTTCTTGAGTTTTTCACCTAAAGAGGATGACTCATATGATGATTTCGACTTAGAATCTTATTTTTTACCCTTCCATTACTCTTGTTATTTCTTATTTTGTCTCTTCACCTTACTTATTGAAGCCTCATGTTTGTCATGACTCAATAAGGCATGTGATTTGGAGGATCTCAAAGTACCCATTTTTATAATATTGTTATTGGGATCAATTTGAGACTCACTCAAAATGTAACTATTAAATTAGTTGATATAAGAGGACAAAGGGAGTCTATAACTTATGAGATAAATATAACCTCATTTTTGGATTCTATGAAGGATCCAAGGGTTGATAAATTTATATAACATTTATTTGGGTGAGTAGGAATTGTTACCACCAAAGGTCAAACTAATCTCCTTACCTTATTTAAACTTGTCTAATGTGATAAGCTTGTTGAAACCATGTGTTTACTATATTCTTTCACAATATTTGTCAATTATAATCTACTGAGTAAAACATATGTCATTAAAAATGTAAAAAGAGGGGAAAATTAATGTGAAAATGGAATGATCCTTTGATTGATAAGAGATAGTTTAGTGCTAGGAAATAGAAAGCATGGTTGGTTACACTTATATCATTAGGAATCAATTTTAGATTTTTTACAACTTAAATAACTCAATGATCAAGGCTCAAGGTAAAAACATGAACATATAATTCAAAATATCTATCAAAATAAAGTAAATACATAAGCCTTTATCTATTGCACACAATGACTTAATGAAAGATTCAAAATAAATATAATGAGAATCTAGAATCAATCAAACTAGCTATTGCACAATTTGATTGTATACTAACTTGCAAAACTATTATTCAAAAATCTTATTGGCATATATTACTTAGCTCAAATCAATATCTCATCTATAAGACAATCATAACAAAATAAAAGAGAATGGTTTGTGCAATCTTGGAATAATTCAAGTAGAGTTTTAGTGCAAAAATAATTGACCTTCCTGGCAAGTAATCAAGGAAATAAAACAAAATGGAAAGGGTAGGTGTAATCCTAGTACAATTATAAAATAGGTTTAGAACAATAAAATCATACCCTTTACAATGGAAAACACTTTTGTTTATATAGTCAAGGAAATTAGACCCATTGCTTTGATGCATAACTAAAATTTAATAGCCTAATGCCCAAAATTAAATGTGGTAATTGATTACAAGTCAGTTTCTTAAGATAACACATCAAGAAAAGAATATAATAAATCATGGCATAATTACTAGATTATAATCACTTTTAAGATGAAATGGGATGAAATATCCAGTGCATTTCAAGCTCCAATGATCAAGAAGTTGCATATATCAAATTTCTCTTCACCATTTGATCACTGATCAAATAGGAAAATCCACATCATTATGGAAGGATCCCAAAGACACAGAAATTAATTCTCACTCTATTTTTTTCATGACAAAAAATCACCTTATAAATGAATCCTTTTTCATTAAATGTTATCAATAGAAAACATTGGAATAATTCATTGTTCCAATTTATAAATACCAAAACAATCTTGGAATAATAAACTATCCCAATCTATATATAAGTGTAAACTAGAATTATTTTTCTATATGAAATTATCAATGTAATTTAATAGTGAGGGAAACTCATATTCATCATTATTCCATCTTAAATATCTATCCTTGCCATCCCAACTGATGTTTGCATTTTTTTTGGTCTGTAGGATCTAACATGTTGGCATTTCAATAGGCTCTTTGTTATTTTCAATAAATTACACCTTCCTTAAGATTTGTCCTCAATATTTGAAAAATCTTTTTGATAGGTTCTATGTTATTATTATTCCAATATAATACCTAGGTTCATATTTTATGGTTATCTACTCTCCCATACATGTAATCTTTATTTACAATTGAGTCACAACCATCATTTGCTTGTTACTCAAGTCTAGACCTTGCCATCAATTTTTTATTATGTTTAATGGATAGAGATTTGGTGGTCATGAAATCTATCAAAATATTACTTTTTATGAGCATCATTCTTTGCTATTACTTTATATACTCAACAGATTATGAATTCTTGAGATTGTGCCACTTGTCACAATCATAAGACTATGGGGAATTTTTTACTATTGTTTATGCTTTGCTTTGAAAATTATTTCATATTTTGGCTCCTATGTTTATGCCACATGGTATCATCATAGAGAATAAGGTCTTAGAGGATTTACTTTGGATCTCATTTCTTCCACCCACCAAGTCTTTGAGATAATGCCATGTGGCATGATCTTGAGGCTTTAGGTATCTTTCAACTATTTACTATGTATTTTCCCTTCTAAAGTCTAACTCCCTAAGATGTGATCACATGTCAAAATTATGGTAATTTAGAGTTGGACTATCTTTTAATTGTGCATTACCTTCCCCAGTCTCTAAATCCTTGAGATTTCACCATATGTCATAATCATGGGAATTAAAATCCTTAAATGCTTAGTCATTTCTACAAAAAATTATCTACTCTGATTAAACAAGATCATACCACATGACATGATCTTAGTTTATTCTACCTTCAACACTTAACCCATTTTATCATTTTTTTCTTTATATTTTAGGGTAAATTCTTGAATCATCAATGGTGCCACATGGTGCCTTATGTTGATTCTTCTATCAGAGGTATTTAGTATTTAAATCAATCCTTAAATTCTTTAGTTCCAATTATGATTCCATGTGGTGTCATCATGATCCTTCAGTCATTATGGATTTTATATATTATCTTATGCCTTCCATTCCCATGCTCTTCGAGATCATTCCACATGTCATGATCTTGTGCCTTCAAGGATTAGGATGAATATAGTCTTTGGATTCACTCAAATCACCTGATCAATTGACAATTAGATGTCTCAAAATTGTAAAAATCTTTCAATAGTTAGAATATTCCTTTTTTTTACCCTACCAAAGCTTAGATTATTAATCTACATCCACATATCATGATCATGGAATTTAGGCTCAGGATGACTTCATAACTGTATACTTACCCTTTCAAACTCTGACTACCTAAGATGTATCCATATGGCATGATCTCGAGCCTTCATAACTTATAAGACTTTTTACTACTCACTACCTTTAATAAGTTACAAATCACTTGAGCTTCCAAATTTATGATACACATTGTAAATATAAAAATTCAAGCCACAAAAAAGATTTAGAAATATTGGAATGCCCTTATAGACTCCAAATGCTCAAGGTTTATATAGGTGTAAAGGATCAATAGTTTAGAATCTTCAAAATATATCTATGAATAAAGACAAGGCAAAAAATGACTTCATGAAAATAATGAGTTAGCTAATAAAACTATTCTGAGTAAAATATTAGAAAACATAAAACTTTGTATAATCAAAGGCTTGTATATCATAGATAAAGTCCAATTTAAATGAAAACTCAATTAAACTAAGTCTAATTTGAATGAAACAAATTGATTTTGAAATCTAAATGAACATTTCAAACAAAAAATATGGCCTTTTAAATTTTAATTCAAACTATATATGAATGAATAAAGGTCATAATTCAATCAAAATAAGTCAATAATGAGGTCCAATGTCCAATGAAATAAAACTATTGAAATTAGACCCTTTCAATTTTAACCCCTATAAAAGGTTAAATTTTGATAAAAAAGGAACACATATTTCAATAGAATACCTTCAAGTATACAACAAAAAAAATAAGCCAATTTTAGAGGATTCAAAAGAAATGGTCTTTAACAGAATAATAATTAAGCCCATAGTGCATCTCTTGAAATTGATCTTAAAATTACATGAAACACCTATAAATAGTAATGAATCAAAGCCAAATTTTCCTATAAGTAACCCCAATGGCCCAATTCTTAAGTTTGAGCTCTAGACAAAGATTGTTTTACTATTTTAAACAAATGGTCAAGTGAATCTATGTCAAAATCATCAAACACATTGGGCACATGAACTAAAACCTAAAAATGAAACTCTCACCTAGCAACTTGAGTGGAATTCATAAATGAGGTCATGTAAGTAGGAAAGAACATAAAAAAAAACAAACAAACATGTTAAATTAAGATGGTCTCCATGTGAAAATTTGAGTATGGGGCATGTTGGACCCAACAAATGGCTACTTTAATGGGTAGAATGTTGTTTAAAATTCAAAACCTAGAATATAAATTATCAAACTTGAACAACAAACACATAACGACAAACATGTCATTTAGACAAAAATAAAAAATTCAAAATTACTAAATTCTACCTCAACATGTTACATACTAAACTCTAGATCTACCTAAAACCATCAGTGTGTTTTGAAGTGACTAATTGTTTTATAACTTTTGAATTCACATAAATAAATTTAAACTTGTCTAAAATAATCAAAATTTATAGTAAAGGAGAAAAAAATTGAATGTTTATCTTGGGTGACTACCATGGGCATTACTTTTATGTTATCCAAACATCTATATCATTGAATGAGATACCTCTAGTGAAACTTGAGGCCTTAATCTACTACTAACTAGGCTGGAAAGCCTATGATGGAGATTCCTAAATAAGCCTTTCAAGGAAATAATTTATATTTTGAAATTTTTACGTTTGATTTCCATTGAGTTTCTTTCTATTGAAAATATTTCATTTTTTATTCCATTGAGGGTTGGGAACTAAGCCAAGATATAATGATAGACTTATAAAAATCATAATTATCTAGACATAGTCTAATCAAATCAGTGTTTCCTTTTTGCTTCAAATGTTAAATTAAGTGTAGTTTGATGGCTTCAATAAGAAAATGAAATGTTTCTAAAATTCACATGATCTATTTTGAATTATAGGCCTTCAAATTCTTTAAAATGCATAAAGAAAATTGTAGTAATCTATGAAACCATTCAAATATGACTACTCACCTTATTGTTCCTAAAATCTAAATGATCCTCATACATTCATCAACCATTTAAAATTCCTATCCAATGAGAGTGTAAGGATGAAAAATTATTACAATATTTTTATCTATAATTTATTTTTACTCCTTTAAGTTCACTTTACATTTAATTTTGATGACAAATAAATCTAGGGGAAGATCCAAAGTGTGATAAATAAATGTAGGGGAAGATCTAAATAACAATTCTAAGGGACTACCTTCTTAAATATTGATTTCTCATGATGTAACAAATAATCAACTCTAATAAATATTTAAAATCACATGAAAACAAGCCAACCTAGACAATTTGGGGTGGAAACAATAAAATGAATAACATAAACAACAAGTAAACAAACCAAACAAGATAAACACAAAACAACAAAAAGCAAAGTAAACTAAGAAAGCAACAAACTAATTCCTAATTGTTCCAGTCACCATTTTATTGAAACATATAATGCAAGTTTTACCTGATCTTTATGATATCACACCATGTTTACTAATGGAAGTAACATTACTATTCACATAGACACTATTCATGGTGACTATTCATAGCGACTATGCATGGTGATGTGACATAGTGGTGAGGTGGAGTCTATGTGATCTGGCATGACCCATAGGGAATATTCCATCTGATGTGATTCACATGAGAAATATATGGGTCTAATTTATAAATAGGCCCATGATTTTCATGTCTATACAAATTAAAAAGTTGTTTTGGACTTTAGGGGAAAGGTGGGAGACAAAGACAAAGAGGTGGAATATCTTTTGACCTTTCACATGTGGGGAACAACATTCACTTTTGATTACTATGCATCCCAAGTGAATTGGGTTGAATTTATTATCCTCCTATGAATTTTGTCTCTCATCTCCTCTCTTCTCCTTTATAATCTATAAAAAAATGGATCTTTCCTTTGTAAATCACTCTTGGAAAGTTTGGAATGCCTCTGAAGAATAAGGAAGCTGATTTTTGCCTTCTCATGGCTTACATTCTATGTGTGTTATATGGGTTATTGATGCTCTTCTCATGTTGAATTTTTTTCCTTTTGATTGTGTCTAATTTCACTTTATCTCTATGCAATTGAACTCTCTTTTATAGGTCACAGTCTATATAGGCTTAAGTTTTATGCAAGGATAGCTATGGTGATGAATTATTCCCTTCTTAATGCTACCATAGATATATCTACCTTTCTATGAAACACTTATGCTAGATAGTTCAAGAGTGAGTTGTGTATTCCATTATCTCTTTTAAAATTCATTGTGTATGCTTAAGTAAGTTAAAGATCATGTTTTTTTGTTGCATCACTTCTTCAATTTTTTAATCTAGTTTAATTGTATCCCTTTCCTCTTCTATCCCCTTTCATTTCATCAATAGATCTTGTGTTATATTAGGTGTATCATCAAGGTAACCATCCCTCTCTATATATTCACTCCATATTTAGGTCACCCATGACTTAGGAGTGTTTCCATTGTGTGACATGGGTGAGGAGACCTGAAACACCTCCTTAAAGGGTGCAAATTTGAGTAAAACTAATTTTAAGCATGCTTGGTGTGACATGGTTTGATGATTGTTACATAATATATTGAAGCATTTTAGGTGTTACTATTTAATACATCTACCTTTAGAGTAATTTTTACAAGCATCAATCGTGAATCTGAGTTCATCCATCTGGTTTTAGCAGCCCAGGTATTCTTTTCAAGTTTGTTTTTTCACTTCCACATGAAGTTTGATGGCTAGATATGGAGGTAATTTCAGTTTTAAACCTACTTATAAACTATATAATGATCCATACCATCCCTAAGTTGAGACATATTAGTCCTAAAATGAACCTATTTTTCCCTCATATGGCTCTAGTTATTAGTATGAGCAGCCTTGCTATCAAGAATACTATCATTCCTTCCCTCCCTGATCACCTAATCAAATTAGCCCTTTGTTGATGAAATTAACTTTATTAGTAGGTTCATATAGTGTTTAATAAATACTTCCTATTTTTTGAGTCAAATAATCCATTGCATGATTTATTGGTTGTGGTAATCCTATTATCCTTGGTGGAATAGAGGTAGAACAAGTTGACTATTTCACAAATTTATATTAGTTGGTGGTTGGGATCCATTGTGGCTTAATATTTGATATTTGATTTTGGGTATTACCTATGATAATATGAGTAAATTGTGCTCAAAATCTATGTCTAAATATAAACTAAGATGAATATTCACAATGAAACTGATCTAAGGTGAATTGATGAAAAAGGAGTAAAAAAAGGTTAGGTCAAAAAAGAGAGGTGTTGTTGATATTTATTTCAAACATTATGTCAAAGTTTGATTTAATCTAAGCATGCATTTAAGAAATATGCAACATGAAGTAGCATAATCTAAAATCCTACCACATAATAGGCAAACATCTGAGGAAAGTATGAAAAGATGTAAATAAGAACAAGATTTATTTTAAGAATTTTACCCCTATAAGCAAATAACATTAGCCCAGATGCAAGAAGATAAAATAAAGTGAAGTAAACCTAATAAATTTCAACTAATCTATAATTATCACAAATTATAAACTCTAAATTTAAAGATACACATCCAAAATTCATAAGAACCATTCAAATTTGAAGGTAAGATCAAACAAATGAGAGAGAAACCTTGATAGCAATTCACACAAGTAAATGTGGACAAACTTTGCCAAACTCCCTACTTATATTAATTTTATCAAAAGTTAAAAATAGTTTTTTGGATCCAAAAACTCTTTCTTCTTTTAACAATTGGTAATACCTCTTTATATAGACAATTCATGAGGTATGCCAGTCAGTAATGTCAAACTGCATGTATACATATGTTTAGGACAACTATATTTTATGTTATATTCTAGAAAAAATGACCTTTTCTAAAATATTAAACTATAGGCAATATACTTTACAAGTTATACATGCATTTATAAAATAATATTCTTTTTCTAAAATATACAATGCTAGTTACAAGAGAATATTCTTAATGCAACTAACTTTGGGACCCTAGTGTCGATGCAACCTTCTACATTCCTTGCAAGATATTTACTTTATAATTTTGCTCATTGATCAGTTGGAGGTCTACAATGGGTCTCATGAACATCTCCTTTTATTGATCACATAGGTTATTGAGATCTTTCTCATCTCTCTCCAAATCTTATTTGATGCTCCCAACATCTATAATTTCTTCAAATTAAAAATATAGGCCCATGATCTTAACTTGACCTAGTACCTCACCTCCTACATGAATTAAGAATTTCTATGATTTAAATCCTTATTAGTGGTAAGGCCTAAAGGACTAAGTGACATGGCCTCTTTGATTAAGTTGTCCAACATGTGTATCATTTTATCTTCCTATTATTTGAGGTCCTTGGAATGCCCTCCATCTCCTTAAATCTTTATTATTGGATTAACAATATGGCTTTTTTTTCAAATTTTGTTCTATTACAAGATGCCCTTGATCATTGTATTAGAGCCTCTTTGTATACATGTTCTTCTCTTGTGATGGGTTGCTGGTTCTGAATGGTTTAAAACAAGCTCGACCAATTGTTGTCCCTTGTATTTAGAGTTGTGGAATCAAATTGTGTGTCTTTGAAAACCCTCCCTTCTATATCTAAAGTCAGATAGATCTTCACATCTTCCCTTGAAATACCCTTTAGAGCTGCCATGGTTGTGAGCTTCTCTATATTGCTTGTTAGTGGTCTATAGTTCAATTCTAGATCAAATTATTTTTACACGAGTGATAATTCAACTTCCTTGGCTTGATTATAATGAGCACAAGGTTGAAGCAAGGTTTTTTTACTTGTTAGGGATTTCTTAAAGGTTTTTACAATGATTTAATGGTGACATCTATTTGAACTTATGTGAGTTTCATGACTTAGATCCCAATTTAGATTGTGTACTTATACCCTTGCATTTCTCAAGTCTAAAAAATCTTCAACTTGGCATATTATACTTATGTGGATTTAATGTGGCATCACTATGGGATTTTCATGGCACTTTGTTCATTAATATTTAAAAATTGACCATTATCTTTTGAAATTCCACTTTTATCTCTCACCATTGGATCTATTTACTTAGACAAACTTGGTTCTTTGATCTCAATCTGAGAACTTGAATGTTATTAGCTATTTGATACATTCCTTGTAGTTATGACACTTTTCACTTCTACATTCATTATGAGCTTTATTAAAATTTGAATGTTGATCTCACACCTTTTATCTCATTTTCATGGATCAATCATGTTTTATTGATCTTGATGTACTTAATTATGTCTCCTAATCCATAGAACATTGATTGGAATGTGTACACACATCTACATATTTTTGGTCTTTGAAATATGGTCAAGATTTAATTTTTGGCTCATGGTTATGCCATGTGTCATTTTTACATTTTTCCTTAGAGATTTTTACTTTTCAACCTTCATCATGCACCATCAGATCTTATTTGGCAAGATCAACATGCTCCATTAGAACTTGATCCACAAGGTCTAACACTATTGGTTAATGAGTGTTCTTTGGCCATGAGTGTGACACTTGTTACCCTCTCACTTATCATAGGTATCCATTGAAGGCCTTGAATCAATACACACCATTAGATCATTATTTCCTAAGAAAATGCATGCCATTGATCTTTAGAAGATGTTTGAACTTTAGATTAGGGCTGGGGATTTAACTTTTTAATTTTATTGTTGCACCATTATATCTCGATCACTCAATCAAACATAGACCATTGATCCTATAGATGAAAATTATATTTAAGTCAAGATCGAGAAAATAAATATCTTAACATAACATTTTTTAGATTATGGTTTTACTTCATGTTATTAAACACAAGTAAGACCTTAGGATAAAATATTTAAGCTAGGTTTTAAAACATAATAAAGGGGACCCTAAAAATAATATACATGGCATAAAGTTTTAGGATAAATCTTAGAACACTAGAAAAGGGGATTTGTGGTTAGATTATGTGGAGATAAAAGGGATGAAGGGGGGCTTGGGACATAAAGAGACCAAACATGAAATTTTTTGACTACGGTTTGGTCATGTTAAAAAACATGGCTAAACTTTGGGATAAAAATTGAACTAATTCTATGGTATGATTAATCATTCCCACATAAATTGTTCCCATCAAATTTGAATTTGATTTAAAGGGACCTGAGTTTAGGTAATTTTAATGAGGGTTTCAAGATGATTAAACATGACTTCAATTTAATTTTTAGCAGATCAAAGGTTCAAAAAAGATCAAATTGACATTAAGATATAAAACCCAAGACATTGCTCATTTCAAATGGATCCCCATTAAACCTGCAACCTAAAACATAGAGATCTAATGTTAGCAAATTTAGGCAATATGAAACTAGAATCATGAATGAATATGCTAACCAAACTAGTTGTGGGTGATTTTTAAATAAATAATTAATTTTAAAAAATCCAAAGGTACTTTGATCAAGTGAATTTTATATTTTAAGGTACAAATTTACACAATTTGAAACAAAGGTCCCCATTTTTCAAAAATGGTGGTATGTTGACCTCAACAAATGGTAACTTCTAGGGAAAACATAGAAATATGTTAGAATTCCAAGAGTCTAGTTTAGACTAATAACTATTTATTCATCTCATTTGATCAAGTACCATTGAGATCAATTCATGGTTGAAACAAGTCTTGCTCATGTAGAATTAAGGTCAATATTAAGACCTAGTCATGTTGTGTGTACTTTGATTCCACTACTATTTGCCATGGGACTTGGGGAAATAACTTTAATATTTCATGACTTTAATCATTAGAACTAAATTTTATCATGTTTGAATATTCATTAATAACCATTATTTAGCTTAGAAAAGGCTTTGGCATTGCTCTGTTGCCAACCAAGCATTTATAACCCTAACATATATGCTTTAGTTCCAATCTAAGACTTGCTTTACTACCATTCAGGTGTCCAAAACCCAAGTGGAGATTATCATAATCACTTTTTCTTAGAAATCTCTTTGCTTTTGTAATAATCTCTTAATTTTATAAAATTTTAGATCATTTTTACTTTCTAGCAAAGGTTGGGAACCAAGTTAGCCAAGTTTAGGGATTTGGTCAAGTGTTTGATCTTCAGACAATTATCTTTGGTTAGAACCTTGTCCTAGGAAATAATGTTTATTAAGAGAAATCATGATTATATCCTAATAATTCAATCTTTCACCATACATGTACAATCCTTCTTGAAACTAAGCCTAGATCATAACAATGCTCAAAATCCCAAGGAATAATTATCCTAACCATCAGTATTTACTTGATTTTACTAACTATAACATTAGGCTCATATTACAATAATCCATGATTAACCAATGATAAGAAAACATACATGCATTCCTAAATTATTGAGTTACTTTTGAGCATATAAGTGTATTTTGAGTTAAGGACTATCCAAAAGGGACTTATTGAAAGCAAGAAACAAATCACAAAAAGTAAACAAACTAAACACAAAGCAAACAAGAAAACACATATAAATACTATACATTAATAAGGGACATGAGGGAAGAAATAGGAAATAAACTAATATAAATCCTACCTACACTAACTATAACTAGTATTATAGTTCATTCCATAAAGACTCTAGGTGGGGTAGTAGAGAAATAGTGCTTGAGGTATTGCCCATTGGTTGGTAATGTCAACTCTATTCCTTGTAAGCCTTTTATTTTGAAGGTGTTATCCATCAATATCTCAATAATTTTATATGGTCCAATCCACAAAGGTGTGAACTTCCCATGCTTTCATTTTGGTTTTGAAGGTTTATCCCAAAGAAGAATTAGGTATCCTTGTCTAAACAACTTTATCTTTAAAAATTTGTCAAATCACCTCTTGAATATGGTTTAGTGTCTATTAAATTTATAAAAATCCTCTTCTATTACATCCTTCATTCGTATGATTTCAAATAACCTTAAAATAACAAATTATTTATCCTCCTCCATGTACTCTTGCAAGAACCTATAGGTTGGCAGCTTCAGTGTTATGGGAAATATAGGTTTTTGACCATATACCAGAAACAATGGTGATACTTTGAGATATTTTTTAACTCTTTTTCTATCTACTTATTGACAATTTTGATCATGTAGATCAAATTGTCACTCATACCATTCAAAACTTTTCATATCATGCCAGTTTGTCTTGTGAATTAGTTATTGGTCCTAAAAAGTTCTTGAAATAATCCATGATTAACATGACTTTTTGAGGCACTAATTTTGGTTTTGCAAAGGATTTTTGTGACAAAAGCATTATAGAGTCTTCTTTGGGTCCAAAAAAGGGTCATTTTCAAAAAGTTCAAAAGGTTAATTATTTCAGGAAGGTCCATCTTCAAGAAACCAAAAGGACTTAATTCACAATTTCGAAGGGACCATTTGAAAAATTATTTTGGAAAAGGGAATTTTAAAAAAGTATGAGAAATAAAAACTCAAAGGGCCTTTAAAGAAAAATTGAAGGGTCCCTTTCAACAAGTTTGAAGGGTTCTTTTCAAAAAAATTGAAAGGTACTTTCCTTTTAGAAAAGATATTTTCAAAGTTTCTGAAAGACCATTTCAAGAAAGCCAAAGGGTTATTTGAAAAAAAATCTGAAGGGATTTTTTTCAAATTTCCAAAGGATTCTTTCCTTTCAAAAAAGGTTCTTTGCAAAATTCTAAAAGGTTTATTGTAAAAACTTCGAAGGGCACTTCTCAGGAAAAGGGGTCATTTTCAATAAGGCCGAAGGGTACTTCCTTTTGGAAAGGGAATTTCAAGTGAAAAACATGGCACTTTACAAGAAATATGAAGGCATATTTTCAAATAAAATTATTCAAGGCCAAAGAAAAGGAATGAATTATTTTGGGAGAATTGTCTGCGAAAATAAGTTTCGAAAGAAAATCCCAAAAAAATTCCTTCAAATGAAAAGACCGAAGAAAAGTCAAAGAAATTATTTCAGGTAAAAAGTCTAAATAAATTATTCTGAAGGAATAAGCTTGAGAAAATGTCGAAAGAAATTCTTTTATAAAAAAGGACAAAACAAAAATCCTAAAAGAATTATTGCCAAAACAAAGCAAATTCCAAATAAATTCTTTTGGGAAATTGCCTGAAACAAAGCAAAAAGTCTGAAGGGAATGGACTAAAAGGTTTATTCTTTCAAAATAATTATCTATAAGCAAATAGTCTGAATAAATGGCCAAAAAAAATTCTAAAGAAATTAATGATGGGCCTAAAAACATCAATTTTGAGCCCTTTCAAGTAGCCATTGCCTTTGGTCAAGTTTTTTAAAGGTTCATCAATATTTTTGTGAGCTTGACACTTGTCAAGATCTATCAAGGAGATCAACTGATGAGAAAAGGCTAGGTTTTCAAAAGGATCCTAGTGGGATTTCGATATCCAATCATAAAAAAAGGATGAGGATTTCTCCTTTAAACTCTAATAATGTGGTTTATAGTTCACATACAGAACATGAAAAGTGACCTAAGATTAACTATATGCATCTAGGTGGAGCACGAACACACAAAAATAGAATATATATATATATATATATATAGTTTAAGTCTGTAGTAAGGAGTAGGCCATGTTTTAAATGCAAGGATTAAAACATTCACACTTGGTAGGGACATGTAGCTACCTTCAACATGGCTATGTCAATTCTTAAAGAAGGGAAATAAATGCATGAGGGGCTCAAGGATATTTGTAGTGTTTTTGGATTGTTGATGTCATGATCAAAGTATTTGCATGTTTTTAATATTGAGGAGCTTGAGAACAACAATGAGTGATTTATAGTTATTGGTAACTTCTTATCTCAGTTCCCCACTCTAACAAACAAGTCACACTTCTCTCTTATCCTTTCTTCTATATATACAATCTTTCAAGCCATTGTAAAGATCAAATTTTCCATGGTTAGAGAACATCTATATTTTTCCTCTTTTTATGAATAATATAGAGTTCATATCTCCTCAAAATATTATGTTTTATGTATTTTCATGGTCTATTGGGAGATTAAAGTTATATTTAAGGCTTCCTCTCATATTATCCTTTCCATTATACATATTTTAAAGTTTTAATCTCATCCTTGTAGGTCTCATAGTGTGTTATATCATCTTTTTTGTATGGCAAGTGCAAGCTCTCTCTAGTGTCTTTGACATACCTATTGAATAATTGCCTTAGATCATGCACAAGCTCAACCTGCTATGTGAAATACTAATACTCGAAGGATACTATTTGAGTAGTGTAATTATATTCATGTCCTTTTTCATCTTATTATTGCATATCAAGTAGATGAAGGTCATATTTTAGGTGTATCTCCATCATAGATAGGATTTCCCTTCAAGTTTATTTCTTACCTTTTCCCTCTTCCCATTTCCTCAATAATTTATGGCATAGACTAGGGATCCTAAGTGATACACCAAAGGGAGATAGACCTTATAATCTATAGATTCAATCCATTGATTAGGTAACCCATAGCTTAGGATTGATTCCATATTTCAACAGACTGTGAAGACCTAAAACTACCTTCACAAAGGTGTGTGTATGATTGGCAATAGTTTTTGGCATGCCTAATGAGACCCTCTTGATCCTTGGGATAGTGAAATTTTAGAGCCAAGGAGAATCATTTACAATAGATGAGAATATCCATCTTCATCACAAACTAAAGATTCTTTAGGTTACAAATTTCATATCATCATTCAAGTAATTCTTTCATGCCAAAGATTATCAAAAGGTCAGGTAGTAAAGGTATTCATTTTGAATTTATTGAGTTATCTTATACATCATATAATATATAAAGGGTTATTAGGACAAATCCATATCATCGAAAGAAATATTTTTCTCTTGGTTATCCTATGGCTCTAAACTCTCCAATCCCCACTATCTAAATAACTATAAAAAACTAGGTGTTTGTTCCATTTAATAGAGGTATCCCAATAAATTTATCCCAATTTGATGAAATTATTGTGTTTACCCTCAATATTATCCCATTATTCTCAGGATAAAATCAAATAGCCCTTATCGAGCACATCTAAGATGTAGCTAATCTCTATTCAGTCCACAATTTTGTTTAGGATAGTGTTTCTATTATATTACTTGTTGCTTATTTCAAAGGAAAAGCATTGTAGTGGTATAGAAACCTCCCACTAATTCCATTTCTACTTGGGATGAATTGGGTGCAACCTTAGTCAAAAAACTAGAGGACAAATCTGATCACCTCTCTTTGGTTGAGGATTTTATTACCATAAAGAGAGTTATTCATGAGTTCATGTCTGATTTTAACCTCATATTCCAAAAAACATAGACCAATATATTTGTTTTGATTAGGACATCCCCTAAATATGCATACCTATCTTATTTAGAAGCCATTAACTCTGACATTAGTGTGATGATACAATTAATGGGTGGTACTAATTTTATAAATGCTTATGAGGTTACAATAAGGCAGAGAATAGTTTGATACAAGCTGGTAAACTTTCTCCAAGACCATCAAATTTCTCAAATTTCATCCTTATCTCTTATACCATCCCCTCAAGCTTAAATTTCAGCCCCTACTAGTCAAACTAGTGAGATAGGAGAGTTGAAAAGCTTGCTACAGTCCTTTGGGAATAAAATAATACAACTCAAGAGGAAATAATTTTAGGCTAATAAGCCTTAGTAGTAACAAAATCAAACTACCTATCAGCCCTTTAAAGATCAAAGGCCTCCTTATCAAGGTTTCAAAGAGAATAGACCACCTTACCAAGCAAAAAGAACCATAACTATATCTAAGCCATATGTTTCCCTTGATCATAATTCTTCTTCTAATTTAGAATCCATTGTTCCCATACCATCTCAAAAAAACTTGATGAAAGATTCAGGTTGGCAACCCTCAAATCTCAATGATGGTCAAAACCAAGCCTTGGTATTATAAAACATCACTATGCCACAAATGACACAAGAAGAGTTTTATTTTCAAGGAGGTTAGTACCAAGATACAAGTTTTTCATTACAAGGAGAAACTCAACAAGTTCAAGGGTATCCTAATACCATTAATGTAGATTGTAAAATGGATGATCATGTTGTTTTTACTTAGGGTGTTGAGTTTAACAATGCAAGTGGTCAGGTTGCAGCTATAACTAGAGATAAAATAAGAGCCATTGATGAGGATAATGAGGTGACAAATTCTTCAAGTACTCCTAATATTTTTTCCAAGAGTACAAAATAGTAACTTTATACCCCTACAAAATAGAAAAAATAGAATATAGATGTTAGTAAAGTTCATCAGATACCTCTAATTTATGAGCAGTTAGTGATTCAAAAAGTAAAACTAAAGTTTGGTGGTTATATTTTTAATATATTGGATCAAATTAATAAGTTTAATATCAAAATTTTCATGTGGGATTATCTTTCCATTCTAGGACAAAAGTATATGCTTATCCAAGAGCTCTTAGCTCTCAAATTATCTCCAAAACTAGTTGAGAAAGAAGGTGTTGTCTTAACTAATTTAGATTAACAAAATAAAAAATAAGTGAATTAAATATTAAATTTGGATAAAATTGAGTTAAAATTGAATAACACTCTTATTTTCTACCTTTATTTTATAGTGGGTGATACTTTGATTCATACTTGTATGGTGGATAGTGGAGCTAGTAGCACAATTATGCCTAAGCAGATTGTAGATAGCTTGGCCTTGTTTATGGTATAAATACTAAAGGGGTATTTCAATGGAATGGGTCACCAATAAATATATTAGGAATCATCAAATATCTAAAATAGACATTATATTCTTGCCCCAATGTTACTATTCACCAAGATGTTGTCATGGTAGACTTGCCTCCTTACTTTGTTATGTGCCTTTCAAGGGAATTTACCTCAAATATTAGGGGATATTTATCAATAGATTGGAATTATTTTATGTTCAAAACTAGTTATGGTACCAATATAATTATTCATTCTTAATATATTGCACTTTTCCAAGTGGAGCCATATGTGCCAAGTGTTGTGAACACTAACTGTATCATCTCAGATGAGGTACTAAAAACTAGTGGAGTTGAAAAAGAATCACCTTTGGATGGAGTTACAGATTTTTTAATTGATCAGTGGGATTATAATTTTCATTTTAATTATCCTTATAATCTATTTGAATAATAAGGCCTTGGTGTGTATTACCTTCATGAGAATGATGCACCAACTCCAACCATGGTTAAGACTAATGAGTCTAGTGAAGGTTTATGGCAATTGTACTTTGATGGATCAAGGAATAAACATGGTAATAAGGCTATAATTATGTTGGTTTATCCAATAAATCAAAGATATTCTCTACTATTAAGTTATAGTTTGGTTGTTCAAATAATGTTGCAGAGTATGAGGCACTAGTTCATGGATTGTAGTAGGCCAGGAAGATGAAAATCAAGGATTTGCAAGTTTTTGGTGATAGTGAAATTTTAGTTCACCAAGTAAGAGGTTTTAATATATGCAAACATTTGTTTCTTAAATATTATAAGCATATAATATGAGACTTGAATATTTTAAAGTGTTTAACATTCAAGCAATATCAAGAGGTGAAAATAAACATTTAGATAGGTTGGCTACCATTGGGGCAAAATTTACTATCCCAACTGATATAAAAAGTGAAAATTTTAAATCACACATAAATTTGGTTGTAAGTCCTATTCTATATAATCATGATAATTGGCAAGTGTGCTAATATGATAATCAAATTATGAGATTCTTGTAAGAAGAGGCTAAGTTTTCTTCAAGAAACCAATCAAAGTACTTGTAGTAGTTTGGTGATCATATTGTGAAACTAAAAACAAATAAGTTACCCAAGATATTTGTGACACTTGAGAAAATTTTCAATGGTGATGATGAGTTAAGGAAGGATAAGTCATCCTTATCAACAAAAGAAGAACACTATGCTAATGTGGAGATTGTAGCTAGTAAGAATTTGAGGTTGGGTAAGGTATGCACTCCTTCAAAAAAAGAATATTTCATTGAGTTATGCATAGGTTTTTCTAATGTATTTTCATGGAAATATAGTGATCTCAAGGGATTTGACCCAAGTCTATCTCAACACACCACTGAGTTTGAGGCTAAAACTAACCCAGTGAGACAAAGACAAAGTCCCTTTAATCCTACGCTTGAGCCATTGATGAGAGATAAGATTCACATGATCATAGATTCATCTATTATATTTCCAATCAATCACTCAACCTGGGTGGCAAATCTTGTTTTAGTATAGAAGAATAATGATGCGATTATATTGTGTGTTGACTTTCATGATTTGAAAAAGGCTTCACTTAAAGATCACTATCCATTGCCATCAATGGAACAAATTTTATAGTTGATTGTATTTTTAGAGAGGTTTTATTTATTGGATGGATATAGTGGCTAAAATCAGATTTTATTCAAGTAATAGGACCAATTTAAGACAGCCTTCACAACCAAGTGGGGAAAATTTGCATACAAAAAGATTCCCTTCGATTTATCTAATGCTGGAGAAAACTTTCAGAGATCCATGGCTATGGCATTCCAGGGAATTCTTAGTAAGTTTATAATTATTTATTTGGATGATATAATAGTGTTTTGAAAGAGTGAAAGTGATCACATAGTTCATATCAAGCAAGTGTTCAAAAGGTGCAAAAAATTTGGGGTATCTCTAAAACACAAAAAGTGTGTCTTCTCAGTTCTTGAAGGTAAGCTTCTTGGACATGTGGTTTAAAATTATGGTTTAAGCATAGATATTGAAAGGCTAGACTCTATTCTTTCACTCTCCTTACCTAAGAACAAAAAGTCTTTGCAAATATTCTTAGGAAAAATCAATTTCATAAGGAGATATATATCATATTTTGTCATTTTAGCTAAGCCATTTATAGCCATGTTAAAGAAGAATCAGAGCTTCATCTAGTCCAAACAAGGAATAAAGAGTTTTAATGATATGAATAATGTCATATATAGTTCTCCTCCACTTATAAATCCATATTTCATAAAATATTTCATTTTGTATACATATGCTAACATGGACACCATTTGAGGCATTCTTATGCAACAAAATCATGAGGCTTTAGAGCAGCCAATAGTCTTATTTAGTAAAGCCTTAGAATAGTATGAAATAAGTTATTATTTTTTTAAAAAACATGTAATTTTAATTATAAGGTCTCTCAAAAGGTTTAGATACTTATTGTCTAGCAATAAGATATACCTAATGTTTTCTCATCTGAACATCAAGGAGTTCTTTTTGAATAAAGATATACATGAGAAGAGGGCTGATTGGATAACCAAGGTAATGGAGTGTGATGTGGAAATTAAGGTCACAAATTTGGTTAGAGGTAAAGGACTTTGTGAGCATATAGCTCAAGACATGAAATATACTAATGAGGTTGTTTTGATGTTAAATGATGAAGATGTTGTAGGTGGTCATACCTCACCTTCCAGCTCGTTTCATGACTTGGTAAGTTATCTCCAAGTTGGTAGTTATCCCTCTCATCTAAGTGCTTCAAAAATAAGATATTTTAGGTTGTCATCAATTCCATTTTACTTTTTTATGGTTTTTTTTTCAAGAAAGATATCAATGGTATATTGTTAAGGTGTATTGAGCCAAGCCAAACTTAGAGATTGCTTGAAGAATTCCATGACAGACATAGTGGATAAAATTTTTCTACAATAAATACAACCCTTAAGATCATGAGAGGTGGGTATTATTTGCCTAGTATATTTGGTGATTGCCATGCATGGGTTAGGAAGTGCAAATAGTGTGCAATGTTTGTAGGAAAAATGAAACTTGTAGCCTTACCTCTTCAACCAATTATGATGGATCAGCCATTTTTTGAATGGGGATTGGAATTTATTGGTCTCATAAATTCTCCTTCAAGTTATGGACATAAATAGATTCTAACTACTATAAATTAATTCACACATTGGACAGAAGTAGTGGAATTGAAAGAAGTAAATGAAAATAATGTTCTAGATTTATATAAAGGTTTACCTACTAGATTTGAAGTTCCTTCAACTATTATTTCTAATAATATAGTGGCTTTTATGGGAACTAGGATCAACCAATGGGCTATCCAACATGGGATTTATCTTATCACTTCATCAAAATATCATCTTCAAGGCAATGGCCTTACTGAATCTATAAATAAGAACCTATTTAGGATCATAAGAAGGACTACTGAAGACAATCATAGTTCATGGAATCTTAGGTTGAAGTCAACTCTATGGGATGATAAGATAACCTATAAAAGATCAATAGCCAACTCTCCATACAAGCTTGTATATGGTAAGGAAGTAAGGTTACCCATTTTTCTTGAGTTTCTTGCTTTAAAATTAATACATAAACTTGAGTTGTTAGAGAATGAGCCCATGGATATCAGGTATGTTGAACTTATGGAGTTTGAATAAGTAGGAAATTAGTCCATGCTAGCCATGTAAATTCATCAAGCACAAGTGAAGAGAGATTTTGACAAAGGAGCTTCTTCATGAAGTTTTAAAGAAGAAGATTTGGTCCTCAAGTGGGATGAGGATAGAGCTATACTAGGAAGGCAAATAAATTTTGACTCACTTTGTAGTGGCCCACACATAATCTCCAACTACAAATCCCACAATGCCTTCTAGATTGTAAAGATGGATGGTGAAGAGCTTCCAATCCTAGTCAATGGGATACATTTAAAACATTGCTACTGAAGAGCTAAGTTCCTTGTGCATAGTTTATTAATTTTCCTCCAAGTGTTGTTCAAGCACATTAGTTATTTTTTTTGTCCTAAATAAATTCTTTGTTTTCACTTTTGCTTTATTTAGTTAGTTTTCCCTGCTTTGTGTGTTTCCCTTCTTGTTTTGGAGAATGAAATTTGTCTTATTTCAAATCAAAAGTTATTCTTGGAGTCATGGATCAAATTCATCATTGATTTTTGAGTCCAAATGTCATGTATATATTCTAGTTCTCAAGCATAATAGGCATGTTTCCCAGTTGAGTCACCAAAATGTTGACAATCTTGACCTCATAAGTCAAATTATCACCCCTACCACTTGAAACTTTGCATATCATGCCAATTTATCATATGAGTCAGTTATTGGTCCTAAAAAGTCATTGAAATAATCCATGATTAACAAGCCTTTTTGAGGAATTCACTTTGGTGTTCAAATTATTTTTTGAGAAAAACATTATAGAGTCTTCTTTGCGTCCAAAAAAGGGTCATTTTTAGAAATTTCAAAAGGTTAATTCTTTTGAGAAGGTCCATCTTCAAGAAACCCATAGGACTTTTTTTATAATTTCAGAGTGACCATTTACAAAATTATTTCAAAAAAAGGAATTTTCAAATTTTTTGAGAAAAACACAAACTCAAAGGACCTTTAAAAAAAAGTCTGAAGGGTCCCTTTCAAAAATTTTGAAGGGTTCTTTTGAAAAATTTGGAAAGGTACTTTCCTTTTAGAAAAGATATTTTCAAAGTTTTTGAAAGACCATTTCAAGAAAGCCAAAGGGTTATTTGCAAAAATGTTGAAGTGACTTTTTCAAAATTTTAAATGATTCTTTCCTTTCATAAAATGTTCTTTGAAAAAATTTGAAAGGTTCATTGCAAAAAATTTGAAGGGCACTATTGACAATTTTGACCCCACAGGTCAAATTGACACCCTTATCATTCAAAACTCTTCATACCATGCCATTTTGTCTTATGAGTTAGTAATTGGTCCTAAAAAGTCCTTGAAGAATCCATGGTTAATAGGTCTTAAGGTTGTTTAGGTCATTTTGGGTCTTTTCTTTCACTTGTCTTGTTCTTTGTAGGAAAGTATTGATGTTGACCAGAGCAAGTTTTTCAAGAAAACTAATGAAACAAAACTATAAATTTATTTTATTTCAAGACACTTTTCCACCAAGTGTTCATTCTTTCAGAGGTTTTGTTTTCAAGGTTTTTATCTAAGTGTTGAGAATTTTTTCAAAAATTTATCTGAAGCAATTTTCCTAAAGGATATATTTTTGAAGGGATTGTTTCAGACATTTTATCTTAAACAAATTTTATGAAGGGCACTTCATTTTTTCCAAATGGTCCAATTATAAATTTTTTAAGGAATTGGTCTTTCTAAAATTCCTAAAGGTATTTTTCTAAAGAAATAGTCCTTTCCAACAAGCTGAAGGGCATTTTCTCTTCAAAAAAAACCATTTCAAAAGTTTCAAATACCATTTCAAAAGTTTTGAAGACCATTTCAAAAGTTTTGAAGGGTTCTTTTCAAAAAGGGAAAAGGTCAATTTCAAAAGTTCTGAAGTCTATTTCAAGAAGTCTGAAGGGCTCTTTCCCTTTGAAAAAGCACTTTATCAAAATTCTGAAGGGTTCTTTTCAAAAAATCTCAAGGGTCACTTGTCATAAAGTTGAAGGTCCACTTAATAGGTTTCTAAAGGGTCAATTATATAGGAAAGGACCAAGAAAAAAATCCTAAAGAAAAAGGCCAAAATGAATAGCCATGAATAAATTATTTGAAGGAAAAGTTAATTAAAAAATGTCAAAACAATTACTTCAAAAAATAAGTCCATAGAAAAAGAGGAAAATTAACTTTGAAAGAATTAATTTATGGATAAAAAGTATGAATTAAGTTTCCATAGGAGGAAATGCCAAAATAAATCCTCAGGAGAAAAGTATGAAAATATATAAGCTGCAAACAAATTATCCAAAGGAAACGTTCATTTGAAAGTGCCTAAAAGAAAAGTCCTAAAGACCAATTCCCACAAAAAAGTGACCAAAGGAATAACTTGAGAGAAAAAGACCAAGGAATTTCAAGGAGCTAACATAGAGTTTCAACACTACATATCTGATCTTAACATGGAATTTCATGCATGCTTCAGTTTTCAAAGCCCCTTTTCATGCAAGTAAAGGCCATTTGGAGTTGATTGGTCTTGAGTTTGAGTTGACTTTTTGTCAAAGTGTCACATCTATTCTAATTTATCTTGTTAATTGAAGGCTTTCAACTTTTTCAAACTAAATTTCTTCATCTAATGATTGGCATAACATCATATCATGTAGGATGGAGTTACTTATAATTGACTAGACAAGGCTTATCATGCATTTTACTTATTTTCCATGCAAATAAGGACTTTCTTTTATTTCAACTCAACTTCCAAATATATCAAGTAGAGTTTCTCTTTGAAGATTTGGTGTAGCTTTCATGCATGGAGTAGATTAGTCTAAGATGGGCCCACCATCCTTTTCTAATGACAAAGAGCTTTTTCATGCAAGACATAAGACAAAAGGATATTAATTGAAGGCTTGGTTATCTTTTGATAGCTCAAGTGGGACTTGTGTGATGTGGGAGTTGATATCCTCACTTATTTACAATGTCAATTTTTTGGCTTTGGTATACTTTTTACTATATAAGTTGGATTTTTAGCCTTGAAAGGAACCCTCTATTGATAAGACCAAACTCTAAAAAGATCAAGTTTTGTAACCTTTTTAGATAAATAGAAGGACTATTTTTAGATTTCAATATGTTGGTTTAGTGAATTTTTGTCAGTTATTTGCATATGTGATAGGATTTTCTTTTTTGTCGAGTCATGATTCTTACCTAGTTACTAGTTGGTCAGATTATGCAAGTCATGTTCTATGTTTGATGTCTTTTGGCTGAAGTTATAGTGGATGTAAGTGGATGGTTAGTGCCTTGAATCAGGCCTATTCCATCATTTCCCTCAAGCTTTGATCTCCAAATAAAACCTTTTCATGAAATACTGATGCATAAGAGTCAATTGGAGTTGAAATTTTAGTCTTTTTCTTGTCTAATCAACATTTTTAGAAGATAAAATTGAGTGGATGAAACAAAAATATAGGTGTATCACCATCATTAGATAGGATTCTCTTTCAATTTTCTTTCTTACCTTTTCCCTCTTCCATTTTCCCTAATATTTTGTAGTGTAGAGTAGAGATATTCATTGATACACCAAAGGGAGCTAGCCTTTAGAATCTAAAGATTCAATCTATTGATTAGGCCAACCACAACCTAGGATTGTTTCCATGTTTAGGTAGACTGTGAAGGCCTAAAAATACCTTCACAAGGGTGTGAGTCTGATTGACAACAATTTTTATCATGCCTAATGGGAAACTTACTCCTTGGCATAGCTAATGTTTGGAGCTTAGGAGAAGCATTTTCAGTAGAGGAGAATATCTATCTTCATCACAAGCTAAAGATTCTTCAGGTTGAAGAGTTCATAACATCGTTAAGGAAATTATTTCATGCCAAAGGTTACTATGATTTTAGGTAACAAAGGTATTCCTTTTTAATTAATTGAGTTGTCTGCTACATCGTATAAATGAGTAAGGTTTAGTAGGACAAACCCATATCCTCAAAAACAATATTTGTCTCTTATTTATCCTACTATTCTAATCACTACAACCCCCACTATCAAAATGGATATAAAAAACTAGGTGTTTTTTCTCTTCAATAGAGGTATCCCACTTAATTTAGCCCAATTTTATTACATTCTAGTGTCTACCCTCAAAATCATCCCATTCTTCTCCAAAAAAAATCAAACAACCCCTATTAAGCATATTCAAGATGTAGTTAATCTTTGTTCAGTCCATAATGTCATTGAGGATAATGTTACTATTAGATTACTTGTTGCTTCCTTCAAATAAAAAGCATTTTAGTGGTATATAAACCTACCACTAAAATCAATTTATACTTGGGATGTATTGGGTCTAGCCTTAGTCAAGTAACTTGAGGATAATTATGATCACCTCTCTTTGGTTGAACAGTTAACTATCGTAAAGAGATCTCCTCATGAGTTCATGTCTAATTTTAATATCTAATTATAAGAGACATGGAATAGGATACTTTTGTTGATTAGGCCATCCCTTGAATATACATTCCTTTACCATTTGAAATCCATTAACTCTGACATTAGTGTGATGATATAGTCAATGGGTGGTACTACCTTACCAAATGATTATGAGGTTGAAATAAGGGTAGAGACTAGTTTGATAAAAGTTGGTAAGTTTTCTCCAAGGCCTCCAATGCATATACTCCTAGAATTGAATTCTATATCATCCCCTCAAGCTCTTCAAATTCTTTAAATTCCATCCTTAGCTCCTATTCCATCACTTTAAGCTCAAATTGTAGCCCCTAGTAGTCAAGCTAGTGAGATAAGAGAGTTGAAAGGCTTGTTATAATCCTTTGAGAATGACATATTTCAACTTAATAGACAATAATATCAAGTTAATAGGCCTTATCAACAACAAAATAGTCTCCAATACTAGTTGAGAAAGAAGGTGTTGTCTTAACTAATTTGGATCAACCAACTAAATATAAAGTGAATAAAATGGTAAATATGGGGAAAAAATGATTTAAAAACAAAATAAGACTCCTTTATACTTTTCTTTGATAGTAGGTGATACTTTAGTTCATAACTATATGGTGGATGGTGGAGCTAGTAGCACAGTTATGCCTAAGCAGATTACATATAAGCTTAGATTTGTTTATGAGCCAAATACTAATGGGGTGTTACAATTGGATGGGTTACCAATACATATTATAGGCATCATAAAATATTTTAAATTGACATTACATGATTTTCCCAATGTTACTATTCACGAAGATGTTGTCATGGTAGACTTGCCTCCCTACTTTGCTATGTGCCTTTCAAGGGAATTTACCTCAAAGATTAGGGGATATTTATCAATTGATTATACTTATTTGATTTTCATAACTATGTATGGTACCAATGTGTTAATTAATTCTAAACTTATTTCACATTTCCATATGGAGCCATATATGCCAAGTGTTGTGAACACTAACTATATCATCTCAGATGATGTACTAATAACTAGTGGTGTAGAAAATGGGTCACCTTTGGATGGAGTTCCATATTTGTTTTTTGATGACTGGGCTTCCACTTTTCATGATCATGATCCATATGAGCTGATAGAAGAAGGACTTGGTGTGTATTGCCTTCATGAGAATGATGCACCAATTCTAGCCATGGTTAAGGATGATGAGTCTAGTGAAGGTTTGTGTCAATTGTACTTTGATGGATCAAGGAATAAACATGGTACCCAAGTTGGAATGATGTTTATTATCTATAAAATAAAATTTATTTATCTTCTATTAATTTCTATTTTTTTTTCAAATAATGTTGCAGAGCATGAGGCACTAGTTCATGGTTTGCAGTGGGCTAGGAAAAGAAAATCAATGCTTTACAAGTTCTTGGTGATAGTGAACTTATAGTTCACCAAGTAAGAGGTTTGAATATATTAAAAAATTTATTGCTTAAATATTATAATCATATAATATGGGACTTACTTTAATATTTTTGAGCATTTAACATTTAGGCAATACCAAGAGGTGAGAATAAACATGTAGATAGGTTGGCTACCATTGGGGCACAATTTAATATCCTAGCTGATATAAAAAGTGCAAAAAATTGGTCACATATAAAGGTGGTTTTAAGGCCTTATATTATAGATAATCATGAGAATTGGTAAGTGTTTTAATATGACAATCAAATTGTGAGATTCTTGCAAGAGGAGGTTGAGTTTTATTCAAGAAACCAATAAAATTATTTACAACAATATGGTGATTAGGTTATGCAACTAAAAACAAATAATTTTCCCAAGGGATTGGTCACACTTGAGAACATTTTTAGTGGTGATGATGAGTTATGGAAGGATAAGTCACCCTTGTCAATAAAAGAAGAGCACTATGCTAATGTAGATATTGAAGCTGGTAAGAATTTGAAGTTAGGTAAGGTATGGACTCCTTCACAAATGGAAGCTTTCATTGAGTTATGTAGAAATTGTTTTGATGTATTTTCTTGGTAATATATTTTTCTCAAATTTATTTGACCCAAGTTTATCTCAACAACACCATTGAGTTAGAGGCTAAAACTAAACTAGTGAGATAAAGATAAAGTCCCATTAATCCTAAACTTGAGCCTTTGATGAGAGTTGAGCTTGACAAACTCATAGAGTCAACTATTATATTTCTAATCAAGCACTCAACTTGGGTGGCAAATATTGTTCTGGTACAGAAGAATGGGGAGATTAGATTGTGTGTCAACTTCCATGATTTGAATAGGGATTAACTTAAAGATCACTATCCATTGCAATCAATGAAACAAATTTTCCAGTTGGTTATAGGTTTAGAGAGGTTTTATTTATTGGATGGATATAGTTTCTATAATATGATTTTTTTCAAGGAAGAGGACCAATTTAAGACAAACTTCATAACCAAGTGGGGGACATTTGTATACAAAAATATGCCACTCGATTTATCTAATCTTGGAGAAACCTTTTAGAGAGCCATGAATATGGCATTCTAAGGCCTTATTAACAAGTTTTTATTTGTTTATTTGGATGCTATAATAGTGTTTTAAGAGATTGAAAGTGATCACATGGTTCATCTCAAGCAAGTGTTTTAAAGGTGTAGGCAATTTGGGGTATCTCTAAATCCCAAAAAGTGTGTCTTCTCAGTTCATGAAGGTAAGTTCCTTGGACATGTGGTTTGAAAGTATGGTTTAATCATAGATTCTAAAAGGGTAGACTCCATTATTTCACTCTCCTTGCCTAAGCACAAAAAGTATTTTCAAATCTTCTTAAGGAAAATCAATTTCATAAGGAGATATATCTCAAATTTTGTGATTTTAGCCAAGCCATTTATAGCCCTGTTAAAGAATAATCAAAGCTTCAACTGGTCCAAAGAAGGAATAAATATTTTTGAGGATATTTAGAAGGTCATATCTAGTTCTCCCACACTAATAAATCTAGATTTCAAAAAATATTTCATTTTATATACATAGGCTAACATGGACACCATTTGAGGCATTATTATGCAACAAAATCATGAGGCTTTGGAGCAGCCAATAGCCTTATTTAGTCAAGGCTTAGAAGAGTATGAAACAAGGTATTCTTTTGTTAAAAAACATGTGCTCTTAGTTATAATGTCTCTTAAAAAATTTAGATACTTGTTTTCTAACAACAAAATACACCGAATGGTTTCTCATCCAAGCATCAAGGAGTTCTTTTTGAATAAAGATATAAATGAGAATAGGTCTGGTTGGATAACCAAGGTAATGGAGTATGATGTAGAAATTAAGGTCACAAAGTTGATCAGTGGTAAAGGAATTTGTGAGCATATAGCTCAAGACTTACAAGAGACTAATGAGGTTTTTTTGGTGTCAAATAATAAAGAGGTTGCAGATGGTCATACCTCACCTTCCATCTAGTTTCATAACTTAGTAATCTATCTCCAAGATGGTATTTATCCCTCTCATGCAAGTACTTCAAAAAGAAGATATCTTAGGTTTCAATCATTTCCATTTTTTATTATTGATGGTGTTTTTTCAAGAAAGATATCAATGGCATGTTTCTAAGATGTATAAAGCCAATATAAACTCAGAGAATGCTTGAATAATTCCATGATGGACATGGTGGAGGAATTTATTTTGAAAGAAATACATCCCTTAAGATCATGAGAGGTGGGTACTATTGGCCTAATATATTTGGTGATTGCCATGCATGGGTTAGAAAGTGAAAATAATGTGTTATGTTTGTAGAAAAAGTGAAACTTGTAGCCTTAACATGGCTCTTCTAGAAACCCTCATGCTATAGCACCAATGTTATATTAAGGTCCTCGTATGCTTTTCACACAAATGAGCCTCATGGAAGACCATTTAATTCAAATGCAGACAACATACTAGACATATCAAAACTTAGATCATAAATTTAATAATATGACCATGTCAAATTATCATTATATTAAGTTATCTCCTTCAACAAAAGTCTTAATTAAATTGACTAAATGAGAAAATCAGGTTTTAGACCCAGTTGTGCAAAGCATCTTGGTATAAAACATGTTAAGTGACCTAACTATCAAGGAAGTGTCTTTTTATTCCATGTAAAATAGTGAGCCAAACATAGTGGGCAATACACAAGTAACATTAATTTAGACCAAAGTGGTGTTAAAATACAAACAACTAGTCAACAATAAAGTGTGCCTTTAGTTAACACCATGAGTGGTTCATAATATCAAGGAATGGGAGTTTCTACTTCCCAACCTTAGCCAACTACCTCTAATCCTCAACCAACTAATTATTTAAGCACATAACATTAAGGATTAAGTAGTCAACCAATTACCAGTGCCATACCTCAACAAAATGTGATGAATGTTACTCCACCATAACAGGTGATAAGTAACATTCTAGAACAACAAACACCATCTAATAAACCCATGTAATCAAGGAAAAAAATCTTGCCACCTCAATAGGGGGTAACCAATGTTTTACCTCTTTAGGTAGTAATGAACATACCTCTTTAGTCATAAAATAAATGATGTCTAATCAATAAAATACAAGTGTTGGTTAGTGATAAATGTTGAATCTCCAACATGCGTTCATTTTTAAATAGTGATTTGTGCATCCAAGAGGTTCCAATGTTCCAAAATTATTGATTAGGCAATAATTTTAGTTCATACCAAACATCCCATAAATTTAATGATAGGGTCTTGGTTCACAAGTTCCCCTTTATCAATAAGTTTTGAATAATCAATAGGATGTCCCTATTCAACCTTAACAGACACATTAAAACCATATTTCCTCATCCCAATCATAATTTACCCAAAACCAAATGCATATACTCAATGCCAACCAAAATATCACACAACCACACATGAAATTCCAATAATCACACCCTAATCTACACGTGTATTCTTGGTCCATTCCCTAGCCAATCCAACATTCCCAAACAAATGTGTCCATTATACCCTAGTCAAAGTAATCCACTTGTGACCGCACAACCTCCACCTTAGGCCAATGATCCCATTGGTTTCATTGCATAAGAGATACAAAAAATGAAGGATGCAACTACTCTTATCGAAGCTATAAATCAAACCAAGAAGTTTACATTGGATGATGTGTGTTATTACCCTTTCAACATGGAGTACCTAAAAATACCATTTCCTCCAAGGTATGAACCACTAAAGTTTGATAAATATAAGGGGAAAGGTGACCCCAAAGCCCATTTAATGGATTTATTTGTTCCATGTGAATGAGTGGCCTATAGTGACATATATCTCTTACTATTATTTCCATAGAGTTTAGCAAGACAAGCTTTGGAATGGTTTCAAAAATTACCAATGAATTTAGTTTCTGACTTTGATGATATTTTAGACAAGTTTATGTAGCACTTCTCTTACAATATCAAGCACAAGATTTCATTGGTAGATTTAATGCAAGAAAAACAAAAGACTAATGAAAGATTCACAAGTTATCTACAATGATGAAGATCACTTGCAAGCTGATTTACCCATAGTCTACCTGACAAGAAACTAACTATTGTGTTTACCAAAAATCTACATAGCGAGATATATTACTATCTGGAGTTACAATATGCACACACTTTGAAGGAGATCATTGATAAAGGTTTGCTGTAAAAAGAGCCCTTATTAAAAAATTTAGCATTAAACTTACCTCATCAAATTAGAGCTAGAACCAAAACCATAACAATGGCCAAAATCAAAACCATGTCCAAGTATAAGCATCATAACTAGCCCATGCCAATAATTATGACAAACCCAAGTAATTCAATCATAACAAGAATGTTGTAGGTAATGGATTAACCAAGTCATGACATGTCCAAATGGTGTAAACACCATATGCTCAACCTATGTCACATATCCAAATGACTCCTCACCAACAACCCATTCAACAAACATAGCAAGTGAAATATCCTAGACCAGTGCAACAATGTAACAACCTATGCCTTTTTAACCCCTCCTCCAAGGAGAACTATGCCTACTAATCATGTCTTTAGTAACCTTAGAGAACCCATTGAATCTATGTTTAGAAAGCTCACCATAGCTAATTTGATTAATTGGCCTATTCTAAAGCACTATCCTAAGGGTGTTGACTATCCAAAGTAGTAAAGGCAAAATGAAATCTATGAGTATCATTGGGTTAATTGTCATATTTTTCACCATTTTATGTAAGTTAAACATTTTATTGAGAATATGTTGGAAAATGGAGAAATCAAATTAGATCATAGAGAGTTCACATCCAATCAAAACCTCAAAATCTATCAGAACCCCTTTCCCCAACATAACAACCAACAAGAACAATAATAATGGCTAGTACAAGAACAACAACAGTATCAACAACTAAGGTAGAACCAACACAATTAGTAGAAAAACCAATAATGTTAAAATAATATATAGAACCAAGGCCAAAATGATGCCAATAACCAATAGAACTACCATGTAGTTTCACATGACTACAATAAGGTTATAGGCCATATTTTAGGTGGTCATGTTAACACCATTTCCATCAATCCAAGACTAAGTGCCAATTTAACAAGACCATTTATAGTCATTCCCAATCAACCAACTCATGTCCATAATCCTTCTTTGACCTAAGAATACATACAAGCAAACAAAAAATCAAAGATTTTGACTTTTTGATCTTATATAGATAACTCATTATTATCTCATGATCACACACAAGTGCACTAGTAATTGAAACTTATCCTATATGGTCCTCATCCACTATAATTTATTAGCAATAGTGGTCCTATATCTAATATTGAGTGTGAAATCAGAACTCGGTAGTTAAATATTACCATACTAAGCCCATAACCATCTACCACTTCAACCATCATATAACCACCTATTTTGGATAGGAACAAGCCATTTACCATTATATAATAAAAGATGTTTGATAATGTGGAATAATTATAAAATATGCCCACACAAATCTTCATTTTGGATTTATTGTGTATGTCTACTATCAACAAAAGCATTTTGATAGAATTCCTTGGTTAATCCCAAGTTTCTAATGACATATATCTAGACAAATTTCAATATTTGGTTGGATACCTATCTCCAGGCCAACAATTAACCTTCAACCAAATTGATATGTCATCCCTTGGCCCATTTCATAATAATCCATTATATATCAAAGTTTTCATAATGCAACACAAAGTGAAGTGTGTCCTCATAAACAATGGATCAGGCTTGAATATTGTCTTTCTAAAGCTTATTAAGCTTCTTAGGTACATAACAGTAGATCTCCAAATATAAATGATCACCATCAAATCCTATGTTAATGTATAATGAGAATAAAAAAGTAACATCAACTTGCAATTTATCATTGGGCATCTGACCCACGATACACTATGCCATGTGTTAGACCTTGATTTGTCATATAATATGATTTTAGGAAGACCTTTGATACATGAAATTTATGTAATCTAATTGACATTGCACCAGTGTATCAAGTTCTCCCATTTAGGTATGGAGGTTACTATTCTTGGAGATTTATAACCATATGAACATTGCAAACATTTAGAGGCCGAGTTCAAAAGCTATAACTACTATTTTAGCCTGAATATAGTGGCTAAAAAGGATAAGGGGAAGAAAATACTTGTTGATTCATGAGAGGCCAATTACATTTACCCTAATATTCTTGATTCACTTTCCCACATACTACCTCCTAAAAATTTTAATCGTTACACCATCTTGGCTAATGGCCTTAGAGAATATTTAACTCATGATACATTCCACATTGCGAATCTTCCATAGAATCCAAAGTCCTTTGGAAGAACAAAATCCAAACTACCTTACATGGAATGGAAAAGAAAGAGAAAAGGCTAACTTGATAGTCCAACACCTATCACTTTCATACCAACCTCTAAACAAGAACAAGACCCTCTTACAGATGATGAATCATGGTTATATAATGACAAATTGGCCAATTTTTACAAAAATTACAAATACCCCATTCCTAATCAGATCATGGAGAACCAAGCCTATGATGGAGGAGGCCTTTGGCCAAATCAATAAGGAATACTAGAGATAATTTATATTACTTAATATAAAGGAACCTATGGTCTCAAATTTAAACTACCTAGGGGTGACCCTAGGTATCTTATTCAAGTTCCATTGCCAATGACTAGTGATGATGATACCAACAATGAAGTAGAGTTTGATCATAAATTTTTTGATGACCTATCCCATACCAATTTATTTGAAAATAATACCATTTATACCCTTTGACCTATTATTCACCATAATACACTTCCATTATATTATCCCCGACTAATAGACTAGGGCCAATAAGAATCAAACGTACCAGTTGATGAGTTTCATAATGATGAGGCCTTTTATGATTTTTTAGGCCTTGTTAGCCAATTTTTTTCCTACATAGAAAACTTACCTGAATGTAGTATAGTGCCCTAAAGATCAAGTATGGAGTAAGGATTGAATAAAGTTCTAGATGGAATGAGTGGTCCAAGGGTTTCACATTGATCATAAAGATTTTGAAACACTTTAAGCTTACTTAAAGTAAATTCTAATTAATCTATAGGGTAAACAAAAGGATCCAAAATAGGTCTTCATGGAAATTCAATAAATTTAGGGTCATGGACAAGCCTGCATGAGCCTCAAAAAACCATTTAGAGCTTCAAAGGTTCAATAAAAAGTCCCTATCATAAGCCTAAGTGAGCTAGACCATCACAGGACGTCATGCAAGAAAAAATGAAATGGATTGTTTGAACATTTTCTATCTTCACTTAGAAATCCTCGTGTGACCAAAGGATCACACATGATCAATGTCCATAGTGGTAGGAATATTCTTTGAAAATTTCATGTCTACACGAGCTTCTTATCTTGAGATCTAAACCTTCAAATTTTAGCTTACCAAGTCTAAAGCGCTAGGCTATCCTGCACATCACATGGAAACACACTAGCTAGCTTGTTTAAACATTTTATATCTTCACTCAAAAATATACATGAGCTAAAGTATTACAATTCCATGGAGATCTTTGTGCCTAGATCATATCCTAAAGGTTTCATACCTGCACAAGCTTTCTAGCTCAAGTTATGAAGTTTCAAAGTTGGTGACATAAAGTAAGATATTTGCAAAAATTTCAAATTTAAGCCTCAAAAAATAGTCATTTAGGTTCAAATGATCAGTGATAGGAACAAAAACATCATATAAAATCAGATAGGTCATCTTAGTTAAACATTTTTCAATCAAACTTAGAAAGATCTTAGAACTAGTGGATCAAATGGGCATAATCCTTTTAGTATTAAGAACATATCCTACAAATTTGGTGCCTCCATGACCTTTTCACTTCTAGATCTAAACCTTCAAAGTTGGTAAAAAATGCAAGCCATTCATGTAGAAGCTGACTTTAAGCTATGGCAAAAAATATTAGGGTATTAAATTTGATGGTCATATTGACATCAATGATGGTCATGCGAACTTAAAATGATGGTCATGCAGACATCAAATTTGGACCATGGTAAATAGCCATTTGTTTTCAAATACAAGTATATCTAATGGTATTTTCTTGATCAGACTAATCGATATCAATGGTGTGAGACAAGCCAAAAGGTCAAAGAGCTTAAGAGGCCACAATGTGGCATACGTGCGTAAAGAAGTAGACTAAAAATAGGATCATGAGATCAATACATGATTGACAAGTGGTATGAGAACATTTAGGCTGATAAAAGATTGATGGAGTGTGTTTGATCATACATTCATATCTAATGGTGGGCAAAGGATAGAGGGTTTAGTGAATCTCAAAAGTAAATATGTGCATGATAAATAACACAAGCACATTAGTTTGGTAGAATATCAAAGATTTTCATACATTCATACCTAGCATATTTAATGGAGTGAGATGAGTAAAAATGTCAATAGGTTTGATTCATAAGTCGATAGCCAATCAAGCAAAGAGCAAGCCTAGGACATTTTTGACTGAAGTTAATGAGGCATTCTTTAACCTGAGGTAAAGTAAATATAAAGAGACTAGAGCTTAATCATGATCTAGATTTTACCAGGATAGGACCAAGCATTGCCAACAGATCTCCATAGAAGCAAAATAGGACCTTCATACCTAATGGAGATTAAGGGTCAATATCTAGTTATCAAAATAGGAACCAGACATTGATCATTTTATAAGTTTTCATGGATATTATGACTATGTGAAAACCAATAATTAAATTGGTTTTCACCTATAATGGACTTATGTTCAATATTAGAGAATATATAGATGTAAATGTTATCATGAAAAGGGTCTCACCTATCATCATGGTAAATTTTTTTATAAATAGGTACCTATGGCCACCCAAAGCAGATGTGGAATAATTTTATCACCTCCAAGACATGATCATTGTCAATAAATTATATAGATAATGACATGGAGTTACAAGAAGGATACCTGACAGATGGATAAGGACAATGAGAATTCAATTATTTTATATAATTTGTTCCTTATTTTATAAGTTCATGAGTCAACATCCTCAAACTTATGATAATACATTATAATTCTCTCTCTCTCTTCCTTTTTTTATATATTTTCCAATTTCTACCACATTAAGGACTCCCTAAAAGTTTTAGACAAGAAATCTCTAATGTTTTTAGAGAAATAGACTCTTATGATTTGGCTTGCTTAGGCTATGCCAAATTCTATATTGTAACACCTTTTGATGCAATAAAGACTAAATTTTATCATTTTGTAAGCTAGATTAAAGTGTGTTCTATTAATGCATGTACTAGGTTAAGTGAATGAATGTTCCTTTTCTATGTCTACATTTTCTCACCTTCATAAAATAATTTTTAGCTCTCACAGGTCATTATAAGTGCAATTTATAGTTTGTTGATTATCTTGAAAGTGGTTATCTACCCTATCATGTTAGTTTGATGATTGATCAATGCATTATTGTGAAATACTTAAATGAGGCTGATCTCTTTAGTTTTGAATGTGTCTCATAGAGTGTCTGGTGTCCCCCAAAATTTCATACATAGAATTTTGGGATACCCCTATTAAATTTTTTTCTTTTATCTTTTGTAATTCAGTTGTTCTTATTGAAATTTATTCCCCTAAATAAAAATTATTTTTTAATTATTTTCATCATGATTGATTTCATTCCCAATTAATTCAAATTACTCCAAAAGATGAAGAAAATGTCTACCTAGGCCATCACTAAAAAACCCATTTTTGCATCTTCCCAAGAAGATGAAAAAACTAAGTGTTTAGGCTCACTTCTAGGTCAAATTGGGTTCTTGAAGTAACTTTAATTATCAAATGAGAAGTAATAAATCATCTCAAACCTATGAAACCCCACCTAATTTAAACCAGAATTATGAAATAACTTTACTTCTCATCAAAAGTTAAGCAAAGTAGTTTCATAAACCCACATAGCACTAACTAGAGAAAACTAGGGTTTCAAATTTAATTTAATTTCTTGAAGTCATAAGTAAAAGTGATAAGGATTCACAATCTTGAAGTACTCACAAATTAAGACCAAACTTGGGTTTCAAAGTTACTTTTCTTGAAAGGCCAAATTAAGCAAAGTAGTTCATGAAACTAGACAAAAAGCTAAGTGCTTAAATGGCTTCCCTCACACATGTTGCCTATTTATCATAAATACAAGGGTTGATATAAATATTTAAAATTCCACTAGATTTCCTACCTCAATTTCAAGTTGTTTGACCTAGATGCTAGCCCTATAAATCTCGAGCGACACCATTTGAGCCTCTTGAGTGATTTTTGAACAATTCCTTCATGACCCATTTGTAGTAGAGGTATGTAGATTATGTTCCCTTTGATTTCATGATTCCTTCTTGGGGTTTTATCTCATTTTTATTTTGATAAGGTTTCATTTTCTGCCTCGAAGGTTTTTCTATCATTTTTTTGTTTTTATTATAATTATTTTTATTTTTTGCATCCATTGATGTTTTAAAAACTTTTAAAAATACTCATAAACACTTGGCATGATAAATCCCTAACACAAAATATAAATAGCATTGAATTCTTCTTGTAAGATGCCCTAAAATTTGACTTAGCATATTTTTCCTTGGTTTCTCATAACTTCTTGCTTTCTAGAGTTCTAAACTCCAATAAATTATCCTAAGAAACCCAAAGCTCAAAAAATAATTTACTTACTAATATTTTTAACATCTACCTAATTTCTCAAGATTCTAATTACTCACTACTTCTATTTACTTAGGTTTTTAAACCCAAATAACTTGAACACAAAAACTTGAGTGACATGCCCAAAGAGACCTAGGATTGTGAATGCTTGTTACTCACTTAGGATTTTAGGGACTGAATACTTGTAGATTTATAGGCCTTCTTAGGGTTTTAACATCCTACTACTTTAAATGAGTTACCTATAGTTTTCAAATCCTTCCACTACTGAAAGTTATTAATACTTGAAGATTGATTATGACTATTACTTAGAATAATAAATTGATCTAGTTATTCAACCTTTTCTAAACCAATAAGAGAAATCACTAAGTGTTTAAGAGAACTTATCAAGTATTCCTAGTGTTAGCCAAAATAAATTTCAAGATTAGAAGAAGAAGGAAATGAAGTAGAAGCACAAACAACTCTTATTGAAAAAGTCCTTGAACTTACACTTAAGGAAATACTAGGCCAAGTAGGAGGGGTAGGCTAGAAGTAAAAAAAAATTTGAGATCATAGGAACCAAAGATGAAGTATGAGTACAAGGAGTACCCTATTGAGTCCAATATTGTATCCAAAGTGTCAAAAATAAGTGACATAGAGATGGGGCATGTGTTTATAACTGAGTTATTAGAGAGGTCCAAAGCTACCACCAAGACTCCACTCATGCAAGTTATGACCAATAGTGGAATCCTACGAGTTAAAACTTTTCCAAGTTTTGCATGACTACTTGAGTTTGTCCTAGAATGTGCTAAGTACTATGACTCTCTCACTAGAATAGTGAAAGACACTTCAGGCAATGTGGTAATCTGGCTTGATGTTTAATACTTTGACTACTATTTAAATATCCCATCAAATCCTAAAGTAATATATTTATCAATGGATAAAGCTAATGATCTCTGGGAAATACAAAATTATGAGTGTATCAAGGTAATGAACACTCACTATCTAAAAAAGTAAAATAGCCCTCAAGGTTCTCAAAATAGATAGTAAGGTTTCATTTAAGAAGTTGATGATATCAATCAGTTGTTATGCAAAATAAATGGTGATGAGAATGCTAAGTTTATTTTAACCTAGATGTATGCATACATTAGGGCCATTGATGTTAATAGGATTTCTACAATGATTGAGTGGTCCAAGATGATAAGTGATAACATTAACCATCAACTAAAAAATGTTTTACAAACTCTATATTTCAAGATGACTTCATAATTAGTGTATAATATAGCATCAAGTAGAGCCTTTTACAGATTGACTACAAAATGGATGTTAGCATCAGAATGCATCTATGAATATTACCCCCAAATTGGTTTTTTCATAATAATTCAAGCATTATAAGAGGGTAATGATGGATTCTTTTATGAAATCATCTATAAATTAAATGTTGCTCTAAAGCCCAAGAGAGTGTCTAATGTGGTTTGGAAAGGAGTTTTCCATTTTGGATGCATCTTTATTCAATTCCTCAATTCCACATACATCAGAGTTAGTAGTTTCTCAAGCACACTAGTTAAATTAATAAGGTATCCTAACGATAAGTGGATTCTCATGGAGTTGTGTAGGTAGCTAGCAAAATTACATGACCTACAGTCAAAGGATCACCATTCCTTACTCAATTTTTCCATTGTTATTGGTAACTATCATTGTGCAAGCATATACAAAGCAAAGAATGTGCAAACAGAGATATATCAAAACTACAATCAAACCCAATTTGAAGCTAGAGAAAATTTTGATTACAGAGGTATAGCTCAAAATACAATTTCTCTTAATTATATGCATATTATTGCACTTGAAGAATTTTGGATTGATTATAGGGATGAGTTTGAATTAAGAAAAAGAAACAATAGTAGATTGATTATTGATCAGATTCATTCTTTTGATTTAGAAATAATTCATGAGGACATAGAAGATGATGGAATAGTAACTAGTGATGCTTATCATACAACAAGAGGAGATCATGCTCCACTTTCAGAGATTGCTTTCAGTAAGGATCAAGATAAAACTATTGCTAAGAGAAATTCTATGGTCCTTTCCATGACTTCCACATGGATTCTCAATAAGGGATATTACATGAAGGATTTAATGACTAATACTACTCTAGTAAGTAAAAAGAGAAAAGTGTTGCAAGGGTAAAGCAATCAAGAACCTAAGAAGATATTGAAGTTGAAAAAGATTGATGAAGACACATACTATTTGGTGAAGGATAAGGAGCCAGTCTAATTAGTTACTCATGCATCCCCTCTAGTCTCTTCCATAAACATTCCCACTTCCACCATTTATTCTTCTACCATTCCCATTCCTACCACATCCACCACACTTTTATATTCATTACTATTGAAGGAAAATAAACCTATTCATCTAGTAGTGAAAGAAGCAAATCCTTCCACACTCATGCCACCCACAAGATCTCATAGCATAAAACCTTTAGAGAAACCCATTCAAAAGGAGATTGATGTTCCTCCTCTTATTCCTCCATCTTCTCCACCCACTACTATTCCTGCACCTCCTTTATATGATCAATCCACCACCCAAAAAGATCTAGAACATGTAGCTACTAAAGAAGTGATCCCATATCAAGAGGTATCACAAGGAAATAAAAAGGAAATAGTTAAACAAGATTCAACAAAGGAGAAATAAAAAAAGAAAGAAGTAGAAGCTAAGAAAGAAGAAAATAAGAAAGAAAAAGAGGAGAAATAACCTAAGAAAGAAAAATGTAAGGATAAAAAACCTAAGAGAGAGAAAAAAAGGATGAGAAAATAGTTTATAATGTAGTTCAAGATGTTTCAAATGCACAAATAGTTCCTTCTTAGGAATTAGTAGCTAGAAATAATTTTAAAAAAATGGTTTTACATTCAATTACTTCAATAAACATAGATTTCTCATCATGGTTAGCATTGCAAATAGTTCCTGAGATAAGAGAAGTGACAAATTTGGAAGAGATTGACTTGTAACTACTAAAGAGTCTTGATAATAAAGGAAAGAAGTCCAAGAGTGCTAAAGTTAATTTTAAGATGATAATTGAGCTTCCAAGGTATAAATTTATAGAGATATCAGTTCTTCCACAATGCAAAAATAAAGATGAAGTCACTCAAGAAGATCTAATAGATACAAAGATATCCCTTGGAGAAGTTACTATAGAGGGATTGAAATAAGACACTTAGACCTTAATCAATACTTTGTTACAAAAGTTTGATGAAGAGAAAGTTAACAAAGCTAAGTTGAAAGAACAAATTGAAAAGTTGTGTGAAATAATTGCCAAGGTGGAAAGATCTTCTCCACAACAATCATTACTTTTAGGAGGTGTATTTGATCAACAAACAATAATGGAGGTAGAGGAAACTGGGGACAAGGCTAAAGCCATTGATGAATGGATAGAGAAGATGTTGAAAAATAATTAGAAATACTTCCCTAAAGTCCCAAGTGCTCAAGATGATATCGAAAATAAATTAACACAGATAAAAATAGTCATTAAGGAGATAGAAAATGAAAATGGAATCTTTGAATTGCAATAAGAAAGCCTCCAAAGAATAAACTCTTTAAGTGAGAAAGTTTTGATTGAATAAAATATTATTACAGAATGGTCAATAAAGAAGGCAAAGCAAGAGGAACATCTGATATCTTTTCACATGTGCATTCTTGGGATAATGCTGGAAGAAATGAAAACTCTAGAAGAAGATGCTCACAATGTAAAACTAGATCTGGAGGACTGCATCTTCTATCTTAAAAATGTTTTATCTAAGAAAAATCTAAGAATGACTAAATAGTTTCATCTTTAATTTAAGCAATTAATTGAAAATCCTCAACTCATTTCACATCTAAATTTATAAAGGAGTTAATCAAAATTCAACAAGAAGTTAAGAGGCTAGAACCCAAAATTGAGAAAGTGAAAGCGTATTTCAAGAAGCTGGAGAGGGAACTACTGAGATATGAGATAGAAAGGAAATCACTTTCAAAATTAGATGATGCAGTAGTCTAGTTCATGATGTCTTAACATATTAAATATAGGTAAACATGTAGATCTAAAGTCCATGATGTGGAATTATTGTTATTGTTCCTCTTCTTGATAAATTCTTCTTTCTTCTTCCATTTTGTTCTTTTTCTTCAAGTGATGTATTTGAAGTAACTTTTTTATAAGTAATTACTTTGTTAGGAAAGTCCTTTAATGAAGTTACTTGTCAAGGTAAATTAATTTGTATAATGTAAGACTCAAGTAACTTGGTTACATGCCATTACTTGAAGTTATTTTGTAAAAGCAAATTACTTGAGCAAGCTTTGTGATACATGCAAAGATTTTTTTTATTAAAATAGTGAAACCAAAATTTTTTTCATGTCATCAGCCATTACATGCCACACAGGAGAAATTCTAGGAGAATGCTTCTCAATGGTTTCAATTTTTAACATAGCAGATGGGAATTCAAGGAGTTGTCTCCAGATTGATTTTGACATTTGATTTAATATAAATAATAGTGAAGGCTTGCATGCTAAAGGATGGTAATTTTTGGAAATAAATTTTAACCGAAGCAAGAGATTTTAATAAATCTAAAACTTTGTGTTTAGATTTTTGAGTTTTTCTATTAAATGAAATTAGTTCAAAGTGAATATGAAGGAAGTTGATTTTTATGGAAGTTTGCATCTGAGGAGATCATTTCGTGCATTTGTGAAGATTAAAATGGTAAAATTTGTGTTATATTTAAATATGAATATGGATTCCAATATTTTTTAATCATTTTTTGAAAGGATTATCATCTCTTGAATGTTTATTTACTTATACAGATTCAATAAGCTCTGTAAAATTACTTATTGTGAAGTGCACCTTCTTTTTTCTCACATATTCTAGTATTTTCACTCTCTATTTCCTAAAGATTATTTACACATTCTTTGAAATAGATGATTACTTACTACAAAATCACTCTGTTATGGTTCATGAACTTTATGATTAAAGTAATACCCCAAAACATGATGAATTATGTATATCCTATGAATAATTTGTATAAATTGTGAATAACTAGAAGTTGTGAATAGTTAGATGTAAATAGACATAAATCATATGAGAGATTTATCATTAAATAAAGGGGATTTAATCCCATTATTTCCTAGGTAATTTTCTATCTTACAAAATATCTAGCCAAAAAAATTTCGTGACTCTACTGGGGAACTATGAAATTAATTACCATAACTAAAATTGGATTATCCACTCTAGAGTAAGATATACGTAGGTAATTTTTAGTTCTCCAAAATTTACATGTTTTTCAAACTACCATGTAAGAATATACATGTAAAATTTTAGGCACACTTATGACTTAAAACACATGTTTTTATAAATATAACTTTACTTATCAAGTAATTACTTTAATTTACTTGAGTCTCTTGACTTATCATAAATAATAACTTTTCTTTCCTTGCATCCTACATCTCAAGTAAATGCTTTGTTTATTTTAAGTCACTACATGTCAAAATATTTATTCCCAAGTATTTGATTATAAAACTAAAGTATTCTCAGAACAAGTCCTAAAAAAAGCTTAGGCATTTTAATCTGGCTAATCGACATTTCACCAGAGTAAGAAGAGCTCAAGGCCAAACCAAAAACTTCTTTGAACTACATAAATGGTTTAATTTTAGCTTTCCTATACAAGCCATAACAAGAAGAGTGAGCATTTCACCTATGAAACAAGTAATAACTCTTTTAAATCAATTGCAACATAATTTTTTAGGAATAATTCAACATATAAACCCTCAGTTTCATATTCTCAGAAGAATGGTGTTACCACTTCTTATCCCTTGGGGAGTAGTGATTGGTCCTCTAAATTTGACTCCTCCTCTCCATGACTTGCCAAAGGGGCCAATAAATAATTTTCCAAAGTTCACAGGTGATGAAAAATAAAGTTTAGATGAGCACTTAGCTACTTTATTTGTAGCTTGTGGAGTGATTGGTGTTGAGCATGAAGATGTCTCAGTTAGACTCTTTATTGAGACTTTGCAAGATTTATCTACATAATGGTTTTACCATTTAGCTCCTGGTACTATAGGTACTATGTGTGATCAATTTGAAAAGAGATTTAAAGATGCTTAAGATTCACACATACTACTAACCCAAATGATTAGCTCAAAAAAGAACCACATGGACACATACAAGATTTCATTATCAAGTTTAATAAATTACTCTATAAAATCACTCAAGCTACTCTACCTACTAGAGATAATCATATGTTTTTCTTCATTAATGCTCAGTTACCAAAGGTTAGCTATCAACTATGTAGATCACATCCTACTGATTTAGTAGTAGCTCAAAATCTTGCTATAGAGGTTGAAGATGACCTTATGATGGCTGGAAAGATCAAGAAAACAACTTCCCAAGTGTAAAGTTCTACTTCAACTATAGTGCAAACCATAAAGAATCTGCTATTATAGAAACTACTAATAAATTGATGCAAGTTAAAATTCAAATTGATCAAGGTGCTCATGCTACTCCTACTAGTAATGCACCTACACATAACTTCAATAATCAGAACTAGAATCATATTGATGGACCTCTATAAAGACTAGAAATTGAAGATGCTTCAAAGAATCACATTGAAATGAATGAATAAAATCATATGGATGCTGACATTGATCAAACATTTATTAATGAATATGAATTTGTAGATCCTACTGGCGACTCCAACATAGGCTACCTAGAATACCAATCAGAAAGTGATTATGAAGAAGCATTTGAAAAAGATCATAGTCACTCTTTGTGGTGTTTGCAAGGTCATATATTGAACAAGATAGTGAAATTACTTACAAATAATAAGGGAAAGATAAAGAATACTCCAGATTAAATGTTAACATTCTAAAAAGAGGTAGTCCTTTACCTACTTCTCTTGATCCAAAAGATAAAAATGCAACATCCTCTTCTTCAAAACCTCATAAGTTAGTCACTCACACATCTTAATTTAATCCTACTCTATCTACTTCCATCCCCTCTTTTTACATAATTTATCACATAAAAAACCCAAGATTCAAATATCAGAAGCTGAATACTTGAGGTGTTATCTAGATTAACTAAATAGACTAGTCAAGTATGTACAAAGTAAAGGATTAAATAATATAACCAATACTTATAAAGGTATTTTTCCTACTCCTAAATAGTTTCCTTCTTGAAATAATGTTACAACTACTTCTCCCACATCTAAAAGAATAGAGGCATTCTATGTGTCTCTCTTGATTAATGGGTTCAATTTGAGTAACTGTATCCTTGATTTTGGAGCCTCTAATAATGTTATGCCAGCCAAAGTAAATGATGCCCTTGGGGTCACTTTAACTAAGTCAATAGGGAGATGTTATTAAATGGAAGGAAAAGTTCTCCTGATTGGAAAATTAAAGATGCTCAAGTTGTTTTGGTAGATTTTCCAGACAAAAGTCTTAAAATGACAATTCTAATTGTAGATATTCATGTTTTTTATGGAATGTTGTTAATTAGAAACTTCTACAAAGATCTAGGTGGAGAAGTCAAGATGGATTAGTTATGTGCTCACATTCCAATCAAAGGAGTAAATCAAAAACTTAAGCTTGAAAAGAAGTCCAAGTATATGGTTTCCAATTCTGATGATCCAAGATCACATATTCTTTTTGAAGAATCATATCATAGAGTCTATTACCTTGAGTTGGGAAACGAAATACAAGCACCAGAGATACAAGAGAAAGAAGAGAAAATATGGATGCTATAATTTGATGGTAGATGATATTTTCTTGGTTCAAGTGTTGGAGTTATACTGATATCAACAGATGGTAAGATATATTCTTACTATTACAAGATTATGCTTGAAAATACTAACATAATAGAGTATGAAGCACTATTTTTAGGATTGGAAAAAGTAAAGGAAAAAGGAACGAGGCTTCTTAAAGCACAAGGAGATGCTGAGTTAATAGTGAGATAAATTCAAGAATAATAGGTAAAAAATGATAATCTAAGGCATTACCATGATTGAGTTCTGAGTGCAACACTTAATTTTGAAGATTTCTCAATCAATTCCATTCCTTAGGATCAAAACTTTATAGCTGATTCTCTTAAAATTATCACATCTCTACTCAAGCCAGATCAATATCCCACACTTTTTTGAGAAGGTGACTATAGATTAGAGATGGTTTTCTATCCAAAAGTTCTAGACAATGTCAATTAGTGGCAAGTTTTCAATGATGATATATAGATAATTGTTTTCCTTGAGCATTAAGATAATTTTGAAGAATTGTATATTGAAAGAAGTAGTTCACTTCCATGATAGACAATAAAAGGTAATACTGACCCTAAATATAATTATAGTGAAGAAGTAATTCAATTGAAGGGAAATAAGATTCCTAAAGAGTTGGTTTCTTTAGAGGAAATATTTGATAAGCATGATCAATTCCTGAAGAAAAAAAGAATATGGTAAGAGTTCTTCTATAGAGGTACAGTAAGATAACTTGCATACTGAGGAAGATCCTAAGATGGTCAACATTAGAAAATTTTGTTCCCAAAATTAAAAAGAAGCATTCATTAATATTCTTAGGAAATACATGGATGTGTTTGCCTGGTCCTACAAAGACTTAAAGGCCTTTCCACCAAAAGAGGTACAACACTAAATTCCACTTTAGCTAGAAGTGAAGTCTTTCAAGAAAAAGCTTCACCATCATAATCCCACCTCTTAGGTACTATATTTGATAAAATTTAGAAGCTACTAGATGACAAAATCATTTATCTCATTCATCATTCAAAATGGTTAGTATTTATTATCCTAGTAAGAAAGAAAAATGGAGAAATTTGTTTGTGTGTTGATTTTTAGAATCTAAACCAAGCTTATTTGAAAGATAACTACCCATTACCAATCATGGACCATATTTTTCAAGTAGTCACAGGATCAGAGATGTCATCTATGTTAGAGGTATTTTTAGGATACAATTAAATAAAATTGGTTGAAGAAGATCAATACAAGACAACTTTCACAAAGTCATGGGGGATATTTTTATATCAAAATATTCCCTTTGGGATGGTTTATACTAGAAGAAATTTTCAATGATAAATGTACCTAACATTTGCACATCTAAAGAATAAGATTATTTTTTTATACCTTGATGACTTGATAGTATTCTCCAAGAAGAGAGATAATCACTTGAATTATTTAGAAGATGAACTCATCCAGTGTAGGAAGCATGGGATCTCTTTGAATCCCAAGAAATCAATATTTGTCATGACTAAAGGGAAGCTTCATGGTCACATAATCTCAAAGGAGGGAATGAATATTGATCTAGAAAGGGTGAAAGCTATTCAAAGTTTACCTATGTCCACATCCAAGAAAATAGTACATTCATTCTTTGGTAAGGTCAACTTCCTTAGAAAATTCATTCATGATTTTGCTAAGTTGACTCACCATATTTTTAATATGATGAAAAATAAACAAGAATTCAAGTGGAATGCTGATGAAAAGTTGGTATTTGAAAGGATTAAGCAGCTATAGCTCAAGTCCCAATTTTGGTTTCCTCAGATTTCAATAATGAATTCATTTTTTATTGTTATTATTTTGAGCATACCATATTAGCCATACTTATATAGAAGAATGATGAAGGTATTGAATCCCCTATAGCTTTCATGAGATATCCATTGAAAATATATGAGATAAAGTATGAAAAGATAGAGAAACATGCCTTTGTTATAGTTAAAGCATGCAAATCCTTTGGGAACTACATTTTTTCTTCATGTACTAAAGTCTATGTACCTGATACTATATTGAAATCCATTGTAACATAAAAAGAACTATGATTATTGAGAGGCACCTGGGTATCTAAGGTGCAAGAGTTTGATCTTGATATCAAATTAATGAAGTTGGTAAGAGTAAGAAGCTTGTGCTAATTAATTATAAAGAAACAACCTAATGACACAGACATGATGATATCTTTTCTTCAAGATGAATCAGATGAAGATTTACCCATGGTTATTTTTGTTGATCTTGTTGATGAATGGTACAATAATATTTATTTCTTCCTAACTTATGGAGAATTTCTAGATCATATTATATGTAAGGAAAATCATACCATCAAGATGATGTCAAAATATTATGTCCTTTGGGATAATGGTTTGTATAAAAGAGGAATTGATGGTGTCTTCCTTTGTTGTGTGGACAAAGAATAACAACATAGATTTTTAGAGAATTTTCATGATAAAACTTGTGGGGGTCACTTCTTATCATGATTTATAACACATAAGATCCTACAAGTAAGCTACTATTAACTTACTCTTTTCAAAGATACTTCGAATTGAGTTGCTAAGTGTCAAGCATGTCAACATTTTGTGGGAACTTTAAAATTACAAGCATTGCCTCTAAAACCAATCATTATTGATGAACCATTACATTAGTGGGGCATATATTTTATTGGTATGTTGAATCCTTCTTCAAGTGTTGGACATTGTTATGTCTTAACTACAACTGATTACTTCAACAAGTGGGTAGAAGCCATTCTTGTCAATCATACCACTTCAAAATTTGTATGTGATTTTATCAAGGAGAATATTATAGTAAGGTTTTCTGTCCCACACAAGATAATAACAAATAATTCATCTAACTTTTATTTAGTGGAATTAACTAATTTCTATTACCCATACAAAATAGATCTAGTTCATGCTTCAAATCACTATCCTTAGGGGAATGGTCAAGCTGAATCAAGTAATAAAAACTTGATGATAATCATTTACAAGCTGGTGGATGATAATAAATACACATGGAACATGAATTTTTTTGATATACTATGGGTTGATATAATCACTCCAAATAAAGCCATTGGTATGTCACCTTTTCAGATGCTATATGGAACCGATGCTAAGATACCAATCACCATAGAGTTTCTTGCTTTGTAATTGTATAAAGTTATTAAAAATGTAACTTATCAAGATTCTCTAGATAAGAAAATTATGTTTTTATTTAAGATACAATAAGTTCATGGTCAGGGTGTTAACCATTTAGTTGATCATCAAATAAAAGTGAAGAAGATCTTTGATAAGAAGGCTCAAGAAAGATAGTTTGAAGTTAGTGACTTGGTCCTTTTATGGGATAAGTAAAATGAACAAAAAGGGAAGAATGATAAGTTTGACTTATTATGGAAAGGGCCTTTCACTATAGAGAATATTGTTGGAAGAGATAGCCTCATCCTAGCTTATTAGGATGGAAGTGAACTACCGCTACCTTAAAATGGGTAACACTTGAATCTCTACAAGAATTGAGAAATAGGGTAACACCTGTATGTATATAAGTCCTTAGTCTTTATTTTATTCATTTTTTTTTTGGTTATAGTTTTTCATGATTTAATTTTTTACATGACCCCATACCCAATATACCAGACTCAAAACCAAATATATTGGGATCTCATACTTATTTATTTCTTTCTAATAGAAACAAAGATGTCCCCAATTAGAGCTAGCTAGTGTCCCCCAAAATTTCACACATGGAATTTTGGGATACCCCTATTAAATTTTTTTCTATTATCTTTTGTAAGTTAGTTTTTCTTGTTGAAACTTAGTCCCCTAAATAAGACTTAGTCTTTAGTTGTTTTAATCATAATTGATTTAATTCTCAATTACTTCAAATTGCTCTAGAAGGTGAAGAAAATGTCTGCCTAGGCCATCACTAAAAAATCCATTTTCCCATCTTCCCAAGAAGATAAAAAACTAAGCATTTGGGCTCACTTCCAAGTCAAATCAGGTTCTCCAAGTAACTTTACTTATCAAATGAGAAGTAAGCAGTCATTACAAGCCTAAGGAATACCACCCAGTTCAAACTAGAATTATGAAACAAAATTACTTCTAATCAAAAGTTGAAGAAAGTAGTTCTGTAAACCCACAAAACACTAACTAGAGGAAATTGGGGTTTTAAAGTTATTGTACTTTCTCAAAGTCATAAGTAAAATAAATAAGGGTTAGCAATCCTGAAGTACTCACAAGTCAAGACCAAATAAGGCTTTTGAATTTACTTTACTTAAAAGGCTAAATTAGGAAAATTAGTATGTGAAACTTGAAAAAAATCTAAGTTATTACATGGATTCCCTAAAAAATGTCACCTATGTGTCATAAATGTAAGGGTTAATATAAATATTGAAAATTAAACCTCATTTCCTACCTAGCTTTCAAGTTGTCTAACCTAGCTGTTATCCTTGAAAATCCTGAGTGACACCATTTGAGCCTCTTGAGTGATTTTTGAATAATTCCTTCATGACCCATTTGCAATCGAGGTATTTAGATAATTTTCCTTTTGATTTCATGATTATTTCTTGTGTTTTTTTCTCATTTTTCCTTTGATAAGTTTTCATTTTCTACATTGAAGGTTTTTATACCATTTTCTTGCAATTATTTGTCTTTTCTACATGAATTGATGTTGTAAAATGTTGTAAAAATACTCATAAACACTTGTCATGAGAAAACCCTAAAACAAGATCTAAATAACATTGAATTCTTCCTTTAAGATGCCCTAGAATTTGACTTATGACATTTTTCTTAGGTTTTTCATAACTTCTTGCTTCCCAAAGTTTTGAACCCTAATAGATTATCCTAAGAAACTTGAATCTCACAAAAGACTTTACCTACTTAGATTTTAAAAAAATATATACTTACTCAAGAATCTGATTACTCACTACTTATGCTTACTCATGTTTTCAAACCCAAGTAACTTGAACACACAAACTTGAGTGACATGCCAAAAGATAACTGGGATTACAAATACTTGTTACTCACTTGAGGTTTTTGGGATTAAAAACTTGTGGATTTTTAAACCTTCTTAGGGTTTCAACACCCTAATACTTTGAATGAGTTACCTAGATTTTTAAAAAGGCTTCTACTTTTGGAAGTTATTAATACTTATAGATTGCTTATGACTGTTACTCAGGACAATAAATTGATTTAGTTGTTCAACCTTTTCTAAATCAATAGGAGGAATCACTAAGTGTTTAAGAGAATTTATCAAGTATTCCTAGTGTTAGACAAAATAAATGTCAAGATTAGAAGAATAAGAAACTAAATTAAAAGTACAAAAAACTCTTATTTAAGCATTCCTTAAACTTGTACTTGAGGAAATACCAAGACCAAGTAGGAGGGGTATAACAAAAGCAAAGAAAGTTATGAAATCACAAGAACCAAAGATGAAGTATGTGTATAAGGGGTACCCTATTGAGTCCATTATTGTATCCAAAGTGTCTAAAATTAGTGGCATAAAAATGGGTCATGTGCCTATAATTGAGTAATTTGATAGATCCAAAGCTATCACCAAGACTCCACTCATGCAAGTAATAACCAATAGTGGAATCTCATGAGCTATAGCTTTCCCAAGTTTTGCACAGCTACCTAAGTTTGTCCTGTAATGTGCCATGTACTATGACTCTCTCAATAGAATAGTGAAAGACACTTTAGGTAATGTGATAATTAGATTTTATGTTCAATACTTTTACTATTGTTTAAAGATACCAACAAGGCCTAAAGTAATAGATTTATCAATGGAGAAAGCCAATGATCTCTGGGAAAGACAAATTATTGAGTGTATCAAGGTAATGAACACTCACTATCTAAACAAAGTAAAGCAACCCTTGAGGTTCCCAAAATAGATATTAAGGTTTGACTTCATTCAATAAGTTGATGCTATCACTTAGTTGTTATGCATAATAAATGGTGAGAAGAATGTTAATTTATTTTCAACATAAATGTATACATATATCAGGGCCATTGATGTCAATAGGAGTTATATAATGATTGAGTGGTCTAGGATGATAAGTGAAAACATTGGCCATCAGCTAAATAATGTTTTTCAAACTTTGCATTTAAAAATGAATCCATACTTAGTGTATGCTACATCATCTAGTGGATCATTTGAATCAAAGCCCATCTATGAATATTACCTCCAATTGGTTCTTTTATAATACTTCAAGAATTATAAGAGGGTAAATGATGGATTCTTTTATGAAATCATATGTAATTTGAATGTTGCTCTAAAGTCCAAGAGAGTGTCTGATGTGGCTTGGGAAATAGTTTCCAATTTTAGATGCATTTTCATTCAATTCCTTAATTTCAAATACATCAACGTTGGTGGTTTCTTAGGCACACCAATCAAATTTCCAAGGTATCCTAGAAACAAATAAATTCTCATGGAGTTGTGTAGGAAACTAGTAGAATTACATGACCTACAGTCAAAGGTTTACCATTCCTTCATTAATTTTCCCATTATTATTGGTAACTATCATTGTGCAAGGATTTACAAAGCAAATAATGTTCAAATAGAGATGTATCACAACTACAATCAAACCCACTTTGAAGCTAAAGCAAATTTTGATTATAGAGGCACAGCTTAAAATATAATTTCTCTTGAGTATATGCATATTCCTATACTTAAAGACTTTTGGATTGATTATAGGGATGAATTTGAATTAATAAAAAGAGACAATAGTAGATTGACTATTAAGTAGATTCATTCTTTTAATTTAGTAGAAATTCTTGAGGACATGGAAGATGATGGAATAATAACTAGTAATGCTTATCATGAAGCAAGAAGAGATTACACTCCACTTATAGAGACTGTTTTCAATAAGGATCAAGTTAAAACTATTGATAAGAAAACTTCTACGGTCCTTGTCATGACTTCCACATGGATTCTCAATAAGGGATATTGCATGAAGGAGTTAATGACTGAAACTACTCGAGTAAGTTAGAAGCGAAAAGTGTTGCAAGGGGAAAGCAATCAAGAACCTAAGAATAAATTGAAGTTGAAAAATAATGATGATCACACATACTCTATGGTGAAGGATAAGGATCCAGTCCAGTTAGTTACTCTTGTATCCCTCTGGTCTCTTCCATAAACATTCCCACTTCTACCATTTCTTCTTCTACCATTCCCATTCCTACAACATCCACCACACCTTCATCTTGATTAATGGTGAAATAAAAGGAACCTATTTAGCCATTGATGAAATAATTAAATCCTTCCATGCTCATGTAACCCCTAAAATATCATAACATCAAACCTTTGGAGAAACCCATTCAGAAAGAGACTATTGTACCTCCTCCTCTTCCTCCATATTATCCACCCACTACTCCACATACACCTCCTTCAGATGATTAACCCACAACCCAAAAAGAGTAAGAATATGTGGCTACTGAAGAAGTGATCCCATCTTAGGAGGTATCACAAGAAAATCAAAAGGAAATAGTTGAACAAGAGGCAACAAAGGAGAAAGAAGTAGAAGCTGACAAAGAAGAAAATGAGAAAGAAAAAGAGAAGGAGAAATAACTGGAGAAATAAAAATAAAAGGATGATAAAACAATTTCCAATGTAGGGTTTCTTAAATGGGCAAAAAGTTCCTTCTTAGGAATTAGCAGCTAGAAATAATTAGCAACAAAGGATTTTACATTTAGCTACTTTAATAAGTATAGACTTCTCATCATGGTTAGCATTATGTCATGTCCCCTTTTTTAGTGGACATCATCAGAATTGATGGTTAGCCTATTATGTGACCCTCGTAGGCTGATAGGATGGATAGAGGGTCATGGTGGAGCTTGGCTTGGCTTTCGTTCAGGCTCTTTCAGACATGAATTAAGGGAGATATTAATATTTAATTGATTTAATCAAATATTAATTATTTGGTCTAATTTTAATTAATTATTAATTATTAATATTTTGGTCTAATTTTAAGACTCGAATTCTAATTTAAAAAGCCCTAAGTCTAATTTAAGGAAATCTAATTTTAGCAAGCACACCTTTGGAGGGTAGAAGGGTTTCTCATGGAAGAGAGTTTGTATTCATGATTGATTATTGATATTGATTTTGCTAAGAATTCTCTTGTGAAGATTGAGCCAAGGGTTCTAGGATTCCATTTGAATTGAAGAATGTCAACTCTTCATTGTGTGTGATTCAGAGGTTGTGAGAGATCAGTCGATCTATTGCCAAATTGAGAGATAACTTCATACATAAGTTATCACAGGGGTTTACAAGTTTGAGAGATAACTTCATACAGAAGCTATCACAAGGGTTCATAGGTATTTCTTTATTTTGGGTTTGATTCAATAATTATCCAGATATAGATATTTTGTATTAGCCCATAGTTCTTTAGATCAGGATCAAGCATACAGATTGTGCTATATTGGTGGCCGTATGAAGTCTGTACAAATCTATGAAAATCCATAAGCATCAATGGAAAGATCAGACAATGACATCGGCAGGTAGAGCCCTATAGAGATCGACATCGACCGACCTCTCACTGACGTTAGTAGGTTAACGACCCCAGTCGACTGACGATGGAAATATAATCGACGTCGGTGACTGTGTTTTTTACGCAGCAAGACAAGACGTACCAGATCCAGATTTATTGCGTAATTTGTGGAATACTCAAGCTATTAAGGCCATATTTTCAATATTCATTGTATACTTGATAGAGGACCTCTATTGTAAGCATATGAGCAAATAAATAAGAGATTATACTGTGATTTATTTTTTAGAAATATAGATAAGCAATTCAGAGATTTTGTCTTTCAATATTCCCTATTGGTTGGGGATATTACAGTGGTATCAAATCTTTTGTTCAAAAAAGGAGCCCTTAAGTTAGGGACATTACAGTGGTATCAGAGCTAAATCTTGCCATCCTGAGGGTTTGATAATCTTATGTAGCCACAAGAGTTAGGACCACACAGGTATAACACACGTAGTAGAGCCTTGCTTGAAGGTACCTAGGTGTTAGAACAACAGTCGATTATCATGAGTGACAGACGTGAGGGTAGCCCACCCAGGGTCCACCAACATAATGATGATCTAGGTACCATAGAAACCTACCGTGAGATGACATAAGCACTACAGGCACTTACTACTATGATAAGGAGGATGAACACACCTGATAGATAGAATGGGGAACAAGGAGATAATAGGAGTGCTACTATTAATCAGAGACCCCAGTAGGCCCACTCCAGAATAATGGATAGACCTACACGTCCTACATTTGTTCAAGAGGAACCAGAAGTTCCAGCAGAGGAAGAGACAGAAGATTCTCAATTTGTAGATACCCTCATGGCTGCAAGTGATGAGTGGGACTTATTAGCTCCTCAGGTTTGGGAGAAGATGGCTTTTGATCATTTTATTAATCTGAGGAGAGAGCACTACAGATTAGCTAGACAAGATGGGAGACCCAGACACCAGAACAATGATTTGAAGCATGTTACGAGTAGGCTCACACTAGCGATTTTTGACGATAGTGGTAAGGTGACAGCATAGGCCTGGGTTAGTAAGCTAAATACATTTCTCACATTATGATCAATGGCTGAGGGAGATGTTATCAAATATGTGACACTGCATCTTGAGGGAGTAGCTCACGATTGGTGGCACCACGGGATGGTGACACTCCATCACGATTAGATCACATCTTATCAAGAGTTTGTGGATAGGCTGGTGGTGTGTTTTGATAAGAAGGATCCAAAATCATATTTTTGAGAGTTGGCATAGTTGCACCAGAGTGGCAGCCTAGAGTCTTACATTGGTGACTTTTAGAAGTTATCAGTTATGGTTCCTGACATTTTAGAGAGGTGACTAGTAGTGCTCTTCATGGAGGGATTGACAGAACCATTGAGAGGTTAGATCAAAGGCTTTGATCCTCCTTCATTACAGGAAGCTATGAAGAAGGCACGTAGTATGGAGATGGCAGCCCCATCAAGTAAATTTAACTCTAGAGGTACTTCTTCATCCAGGGACCATTAGTGATCCAACAGAGATAGAGAGGGATTAGATTTCAACAAAGATAAATCAGGTGTTAAGAATGATTCAAAGGCCAATCCAGTAGCACCACCTTTGGATCAAGAGGCTCTTAACGATCTATGCAAGAAAAATCTTTGCTTCTACTGCAAAGGTCCATATGATGCCAATCACGATTGTCCTTTAAGGCCTAAGGGCAAGGCAAATCGTGTGATGTGGGCGTATTATGAGGATTCAGAATCAGAAGATTTTGAACAACAAGATAGTCCTAAGGAGCCTAAGGCAGAGGCAAATTTAGAGCTACACATATAGGAGGCATGCCTATCCAACATTCAGTCAGATGATTCATTCAGACTCCATGGGGTTTTGGCAGGACAAAAGGTCATCACTATTCTTGATACAGGAGCCACACATAATTTTATAGATACTAGATTTGTGGAGAAGTGTGGACTCACTACCGAAGATTTTGAGGGCATTAAAGTTAACGTGGCTGATGGTCACACTCTTAGGTGTGAGCGGATGATTAGAGACCTCCCATTGCAATTAAACAACTATGAGTTCAACACTGATTATTATGTGGTGAACATGGGGGACATAGACTTATTCTTGGGTATGAAGTGGCTTCATTCCCTTGAGGAAGTCACTCTTCATCTTAAGGACATGGAGGTTTGTTTTGATGTTGGTGGGAAGACACATATTCTTAAGGCAATACGGGGCAGCAACATCAAAAATATGTTCTTTCATTAGATGGAGAGGCTCATACCACACAATATGGGAGAGTGCGCTACCGAGTGCACATTGGCACCAAAATAGGAGAGACGTGTGGATGATCTTTGTCTTGAGATGAGTTCAATTCAAGAGTTATCACATGTGGTAGGGACTCAGATTTCTATTATAGGCGGGTCACATGTTGATGATATGAGTATGTTTAGCATTCACATTCCAGACTCAGATATTATTCAGGTGAGGAGTTTACTTCAGTTTCCAGTTGATTTCCATTCTTGGATTGGATGTTGGGATTCTTATCTTGGTACTAGGGACAATGTGGTGACATTGGATGAGAGTGGTGATATGTTAGGTTGTGGAGCTAAAAGCTTCACCAAGATGCAAACAGGAGAAGTTATAGAGGATGCAGAGTTGCGGAGAGTTACAGAATCAGTTGCAGGGACACCGGCGTTGGTCTGATCAACTGACGTCAGTTAGATAACAAAGAGGAAGCAACTGGCATCGGTCACCAGTTGGCTGACATCGGTCATGGAGGAGCCAACGTCGATAGCCTGTGCGAGAATAAGCAGTTTGCATGTTGATTCGGGAGAGTCTATTTTTGGACTGTTTGTTTGCATGTCAAGGGCTAGTTGTAGTCTTGAGTTGCGAATCTAATTATTGTAATTAGGTTAGTCTAATTATTGTAAGCATGAGATCTATATATGGACTCATGGGTTGTATTGTAAACTGTAGCTAGTGAGTAAGAGAGCAATAAGCTCCTTCAGAGAGAAGAGAGCAATGGTGCGTTCCTCCTAGTGCCGCAGTACCAAGGTGGGTACTGGTTTGGAGAATCAACAGGGTTCTTCATGTGTGTATGATCTTGGTCAGCATGTGGGCATGACTTTCTATAGGAGATCTACAATGGTGAGTAAGGTCTAGTGATTTGCAGGTAGCAGCAGAGAGCAGGAGATCTACTTGAAGTATAGTTGTTTACTTGGTGAACTGGCAGTGTGTTACTGATTGGTTGGAGAGGTGAACATCAATTCTGTATTAGAGTTGATTGTTGTGACCAAGAGAGAGAGGGAAGAAGGTCTTGAGGTGTGGCGAACCTTTGAGGTGGAAGAAGAAGTGGCATCTTCTTTATTGTATATTCTTCTGAGTGATTATTAATACAATTGTGTATTATTTCTCAATTCCTGTGTTGTTTCATATTTCTAGTTACTTATTGATTCTGGTTAAATTCTATGTTTAGTTGCTAATACAAGAAGTAATCATATGTGCTCTAATTGGTAGAGCAAGATCCTGACAAAGTAGGGATCAGAGCATGTTTATTGTTCTAGAGTTCCCTGACAAGTGGTATCAGAGCTTTTGGTTGGGTTGACTAATAGGTGGTTCAGATCTGGTAGTGTTTTTGATTACAGGTCACTCACAGGTGTTTCAGATTGAGTGGGAGTATAGCAATGACAGAAGAAAGTAAGCTACGAATGGAGAAATTGAATAACATGAATGGTCTGATTGATGGAAAGAAAGAGCAGATAAAAGGAGATTGTTGGTCGGTAGAAGATCAGCGTGTGGAAACATATGTTGCAGGTAACATTACACAGGATCTTCTGGATAAAGTGGAATCTTTGTTTACAGATTCTTTTGCCTCTTTCCATGCAACCCGAAATAGAGCATCTTTTCATAGGTATGTCTTTGGAGACTTTGGAGAGATTTATTTAGGGGTTGGAGAGCCTTGTCATATTATTGATGAAGGAGAAGTGAAGCTAAAATTGCAGGTAGATGACACACAGTGGTTGAAGGAAGTCATGCAGGTACCAGTCTTGGAGATGAGTCTAATTTCTTCAAGAAATTTGGGTGATGAGAGATACACTGTAACTCTCACAGCGGATGCACTTAAATTAGATGGTGGTAAGAAAGTAGGTATCCTTCATCTATCTACCTATATTACTGATTCACCTTCTGTTGCAGAGATGTGGCTTCATAGGCTTGGTCACATATGTAGAAGGAGAATGCAAGTTTTGAAGTGGAAGTCAGATGTCTTTGACAAGCTAAAGAACTGGAAAGCCTTGGTGTTCATGGAGGAGATGACAGACAGAGATCCGGTGAGGAAACTGAATTATTCTGAGCAGAGCAAGTTTGATTTGAATAGGATTTTGATCCATGGAGAGCTCGAGGGTAAAAAGTTATCACTCATAGATGAACACAGGTACCAGCATCGGTCAGACAGTAACTAACGTCAGAAATAGGAAGACCGATGTCGGTCATAAAGAAACTGATGTCGGTAAAAGGGACACCGGCGTTGACCAGGGAAATGACGTCAGCAGTCAGGGTCAGTATAGGGAGCTAACATCGGTCAAAAACAAACTGGGAGATGGCTGAGATCGGTCACTGGAAAGGATAGTGGGCAGATAGCAAGTCTCAAATGCTCATGCCGAGGTCAGAAAGGGTAAGTGAACCTCATATTCGTTGTTCACCTTCTTTATATTTCTTATTGATGGTCAAGAACCAGGAAGATGGAAGAAGCAATGCAGGTAGAGTCCAGATACAGTGGGAGCTTGGCATGGATGAGGAGTGTGAGTCCTTGGAGAAGAACCAAATAGGTATTTGTTCGTAAAGTTGTCAGCTAGAAGTAAGCACTGAGAGACGAAATGGATTCCCATTTTAAAGAAGAGAGTGGATGGATACAAGAGACAGAAGGCCAAGGCATATGGTCTTGAGGAAGCTGCAGGATAGTGGTACAGGTTTGACAGGTGGATGACTAAGCATGGCTTCAGTCAATGTCAGTGTAACTATTGTGTTTGTCTTACTAGGTGGATGGTGATTGCAACATTATCTAGTTACTGTATGTGGATTATTTGCTAACAGGTTTGTACATACAGGGATTTGCTGAGCTAAAGGTAAGGTTAGTTCAGAGGCGTGTCATGAAGAATTTGAAGCAGCAAAATTCTTTGGCATAAGAGACATGGAGATTTGATCTCCAGTGGGAGCTGATGTGAAGACGGTGTTGGCAGGGTTCATGATGTAGGATGTAGAATCAGAAAGCACACCAAGGGCTGGACGGTTCAAGCTTAGCTTGAAACAGGGTTTGAAATCACATGAGGTCTAGTGTAGACCTGAGTTTTCCCAAGTAGTGGGGGTTGTCAGAAAGTATAGAGCCAATTCGGGGAAGGAGTACTGGAGGGCAGTTCAGTGGGACTAGCAACAGGGATTCTTGTTATGCAGGGTCAAGTTCTTCACTACATGGATGTGTAGGTTCGGATATGGCAGGTTACTTTGATGACAGGTACAGCATCACAGGTTGTGTGGTGGTTAGTCTTTAGGATTGATCTTAAAGAGGAATACAAGCCAAGGAATAATTTAGATGGTGTACAGGTACAGGTACAGGTGTAGCTATTTATCTCCAAGTGGGAGATTGTTAGGTTGTGGAGCTAAAAGCTTCACCAAGATGCAAACAGGAGAAGTTACGAAGGATGCAGAGTTATAGGGAGTTGCAGAATCAGTTGCAGGGACACCGGCATCGGTCTAATCAACCGACGTTAGTCAGATAATAAAGAGGAAGCAACCGGCATTGGTCACCAGTCGGCCGACATCGGTCATGTAGGAGCCGACGTCGACAGCCTGTGCAAGAATAGGCAGTTTGCATGTTGATTCGAGAGAGTCTATTTTTGGACTGTTTGTTTGCATGTCAAGGGCTAGTTGTAGTCTTGAGTTGTGAGTCTAATTATTGTAATTAGGTTAGTCTAATTATTGTAAGAATGAGATCTATATATGGATGCATGGGTTGTATTGTAAACTGTAGCTAGTGAGTAAGAGAGCAATAAGCTCCTTCAGAGAGAAGAGAGCAATGGTGTGTTCCTCCTAGTGCCGCAGTACCAAGGTGGGTACTAGTTTGGAGAATCAACAGGGTTCTTCGTGTGTGTATGATCTTGGTCAGCATGTGGGCATGACTTTTTATAGGAGATCTACAATGGTGAGTAAGGTCTAGTGATTTGCAGGTAGCAGCAGAGAGCAGGAGATCTACTTGAAGTATAGTTGTGTACTTGGTGAGCTGGTAGCATGTTACTGAGTGGTTGGAGAGGTGAACATCAATTCTGTATTAGAGTTGATTGTTGTGACCAAGAGAGAGAGGGAAGAAGGTCTTGAGGTGTGGCAAACCTTTGAGGTGGAAGAAGTGGCATCTTCTTTATTGTATATTCTTTTGAGTGATTATTAATACAATTGTGTATTGTTTCTCAATTCCTGTGTTGTTTCATATTTCTAGTTACTTATTGATTCTGGTTAAATTCTGTGTTTAGTTGCTAATACAAGAAGTAATCATATGTGCTCTAATTGGTAGAGCAAGATCTTGACAAAGTAGGGATCAGAGCATGATTATTGTTCTAGAGTTCCCTGACATGATAGACATGGCTTGGAGTTAGCGTTGATTGACAGTAGGGTAGATCATGACTACATTTGGGATCTAGGTGGATTGATTGGTTTATCATTCAGCAATTGCTTGAGGGCAAGCAATTTCAGGAGGGGTGGATTGTCATGTCCCCTTTTTTAGTGGACATCATCAGAATTGATGGTTAGCCTATTATGTGACCCTCGTAGGCTGATAGGATGGATAGAGGGTCATGGTGGAGCTTGGCTTGGCTTTCGTTCAGGCTCTTTTGGACATGAATTAAGGGAGATATTAATATTTGATTGATTCAATCAAATATTAATTATTTGGTCTAATTTTAATTAAATATTAATTAATTATTAATATTTTGGTCTAATTTTAAGACCCTAATTCTAATTTAAGAAGCCCTAAGTCTAATTTAAGGAAATCTAATTTTAGGAAGCACACCTTTGGAGGGTATAAGGGTTTCTCATGGAAGAGATTTTATATTCATGATTGATTATTGATATTGATTTTGCTAAGAATTCCTCTATAAAGACTGAGCCAAGGGTTTCAAGATTCCATTTGCATTGAAGAACGTCAACTCTTCATTGTGTGCGATTCAGAGGTTATGAGAGATCAGCTGATCTATTACCAAATTGAGAGATAACTTCATACAGAAGTTATCACAGGGGTTTACAAGTTTGAGAGATAAATTCATACAAAAGTTATCACAAGGGTTCACATGTATTTCTTTATTTTGGGTTTGATTCAATAATTATCCAGATATAGCTCTTTTGTATTAGCCCATAGTTCTTCAGATCAGTATCAAGCATATAGATTATGCTATATTGGTGGCTGTACGAAGTCCGTACAGATCCATGAAAATCTATAAGCATAAGTGGAAAGATCAGACACCGAAATCGACAGGCAGAGCCCTACAGAGATCGATATCATCCAACCTCTCACTGACATTGGCAGGTTAACGACCCCAGTCGACTGACGATGGCAGTATAACCGACGTCGGTGACTGTGTTTTTTACACAGTAGGTTGAGACATACTAGATCCAGATTTATTGCCTAGTTTATGGAATACTCAGGCTATTAAGGCCATATTTTCAATATTCATTGTATACTTGATAGAGGACCTCTATTGTAAGCATATGAGAAAATAAATATGAGATTATACTGTGATTTATTTTGCAGAAATATAGATAAGCAATTCAGAGCTTTTGTCTTTCAATAGTCCCTATTGGTTGGGGATATTACAGTGGTATCAGAGCTTTTGTTCAAAAAAGGAGCCCTTAAGTTAGAGACATTACACATTACAAACATTTCTTGAGATAAGATAAGTGATAAATTTGGAAGAGATTGATTTTCAAATGCTAAAGAGTCTTGATCATTAAGGAAAGAAACCCAAGAGTGCTAAAGTTACTTCTAATCTGATAATTGAGCCTTTAGGGTAGAAATTTGTAGAGATATTAGTTCCTACATAGAGAAAAAATAAAGATGAAGTCACTCAAGAAGATCTAAAATTTACAAAGATATCCCTTAGATAAGTTACTATAGAGGGATTGAAACAAGACACTCATACTTTGATCAATACTCTATTCCATAAGCTTGATGAAGAGAAAGCTAAAAAATATACGTTGAAGGAACAAATTACAAAGTTGTGTGAAATAATTGCCAAGGTGGAAAGATCTATTCCAAAAAAATCATTACTTTCAGGAGGTGCATTTGATCAATAAACAATGATGGAGGTAGAGGAAACTAGGGACAAGGCCAAAGCCATTGATGAATGGATAGAGAAGATGCTACAAACTACTTATAAATACTTTCTTGAAGTCCCAAGCACTCAAGTTGATATTGAAAATAAATTATCACAGATAAAAATAGTCATGAAGGAGATAGAAAATGAAAACGAAATCTTTGAATTGTAATAAGAAAACCTTGAAAGAATAAAATATTTAAGTGAGAAAGTTTTGCTTAAATAAAAAAATGTTCCAGAAGGGTCAGTAAATAAGTCAAAACAAGAGGAACATCTGAAATATTTTTGCGTGCACATTCTTGGGATAATGCTGAAAGAAATGAAAACTTTAGAAGAAGATGTTCACAATGTAAAAGTAGATATATAGGATTGCATCTTCTATCCTAAAAATGTTTGTTCTAAGAAAAATCTAAGAAAACCTGAATAGTTGCATCTTTAGTTTAAGCAATTAATTGAAAAATATTCAAATATTTTAACAACTAAATATATAAATGAGTTAATCAAAAGTCAATAAGAAGTCAAAAAGCTAGAACCTAGAATTGAGAAAGTGAAAGGTTATTATAGGAAACTAGAGAGGGAACTACTAAGATATGAGATAAAAATTCAATCACTTACCAAATCAGATGATGCAACAATCTATTTCATGATGTCTCAACATATTAAATATATAGAAAAGTGTAGATCTAAATCCCATGACGTGGAATGACTGTTATTTTTCCTCTTCTTGAAAAATTCGTCTTTCTTCTTCCATTTTTTTTTCAAGTGATGTATTTGAAGTAACTTTGTTATAAGTAATTAATTTTTAAGGAAAGTCATTTAGTGAAGTTACTTGTCAAGGTAAATTACTTTGTAAAATTTAAGACTCAAGTAACTTGGTTACATGCCATTACTTGAAGTTATTTTGTAAAAGTAAATTACTTGAGAAATATTTACATTGCATTCAAAGAGATTGTTTTTGATTCAAATAGTGAAACTAATAAGTGTTACATGTCATCAGCTATTACATGCCACACAAGAAAAATTCTAGGGGAATGCTTCTCAATGCTTTTATTTTTTAATGCAACACATGGGAATTTAAGGATTTGTTTCCAAATTGATTTTGACATTTGATTTAGTATAAATAATAATGAAGGCCTATGTGCCAAAGGATGGTAATTTTTAGAAACCAATTGTAACCGAAGAAAAAGAGTTTAAAAAATCTAAAACTTTGTGTTTAAATTTTTGATTTTTTATGTTATATGAAATTGATTTAAAGTGAATAATAAGGAATTTGATTTCTATGAAACTTTGCATCTAAGGAGATCATTTGGTAAATTTGTGAAGGTTAAAATGGTAAAATTTTTATTATCTTTAAATCTAAATATGCATTCCAATATTTTTTAATCATTTACTAAAAGGATTATCATCTCTTAAATGTTTATTTACTTTTACAAATTCAGTAAGCTCTATAAAACTACTTATTATGAAGTGCATCTTTTTTCTTCTCACATATTATAGTCTTTTCACTCTCTATTTCTCAAAACTTCTTTACACATTCTATGAAAGAGATGCTTACTTGCTACAAAATCACTCTGTTATGGTTCATGAACTTTGTGATTAAATTAATAATCCAAAACATGATGACTTGTGCATATCTTATGAATAATTTATATAAACTATTAATAACTATAAGTTGTGAATAGTTAGAAGTAGATAGACATAAAGTGTGTGGGAGCTTCACCATTAAATGAAGGGGATTTAATCCCATAACTTTCTAAGTACTTTGCTAGCCTAAAAAATATCTAGCCAATAGTGTCTTGTTCAAATTATAAGTTTTCTAATTACTTGTGCATTACCTCATTTTATATGCTTTCATGTATTATTGTATATCTCTATCTCTTTTCCAAACAAGTATTAGATTATGTCTAATTTAGGTGATAGATCCAAAAGGAAGCCAACCTTCTCTAGAGGTCTGATCTATTATTAGGGATACCCATAACCTATGATTAGTCCCATGATGGACTAGATTTGAGTAAGAGGACCTGAACAATCCCCTTCTCAGCTAGGGTGTAAATCTAAAACACCAATAGTTCTAGCATGCATAGTGGGATCCAGTTTCCTTAACATAATTAAAGTTTGAATATTAATAAGAATAAATTACAAAAGGAGGAGACATCTACCATCATCAAAACTTAAATATCTTTCAAGTTGCAAAGCTCATAACATATTTTAGAAAGTGATTTCATGCCAAAGGTTATAACAAGGTTCAAGTAAAGGTATTCATTTTGAATTCATTGAGCTATCTTCTACTTCTTCTAAAAAAGCAAGATTCAATAAGACCAGAACTTATTTTCACCTCTTACTCATCCTATTGTTTTATTTCAAGCTATTGTTCTTATAAGCCAAATCCCTTTTTCCCAAATGATGGTTGGAAATTAAGTGTTTATTTCATTTAATAGGGGCAGTCCCCTAAATTTTTCCCAATATGATGACATCCCTATGTCTACCTTAAAGTGTATCCCTTTCTTCTCAAGAGAATGGGATAAAAATACTATTATTGAGCATACTCAAGATGTTACCAGCCTATGTTCTGTTCATAATGTTAGTCAAGATAATGTCACTATCTAACTATGTTTTGCCTCCTTCAAAGGAAAACATTGCAATGCTATAGGAATCTTCCTTTGACCTCCATTGCTACTTGGGATTATTTAGGTGCAGCCTTATTCAAATAGTTTGAAGACAAGTTTGATCATCTATATTTGGTTAAAAAATTGACTACCATACAAAGTTGCCCTCATGAGTTCATGATTTATTTTAACCTAAAATTCCAAAATACATGGATAATAATCCCTACAGTTTTCATACCATCTCTAGAGCATGAATTCTTGCATTATCTTAGGGATCTCAATTTTGATATTAGTGTCATGATATAGTCTATGGGTGGTAATAGTTTTTCAAATGTCTATGAACTTGAAATAAGAGTAGAGAATAAATTAATAAGAGTTGGTAATATTTTTCCAAGGCCTTTAAAACCCATATTACCATAATTTCAACATGTTCCTCCTCCTCAAGTTCCTCAAATCCCATCTATAGCTCCTATCACATCTTCAAAAACCCAAGTTGTATCCCCTTCTAATCACACCACTAAGATTAGAGATCTAAAAAGTATGTTACAATAATTTGGAAATGAAATTATTCAAATCAAAAGACAACAGTACTAAGGTAGACCTTATCAGTAGTAAAACTAGAACACTTATCAATACTCCAAAAACCAAAGACCTCCTTATCAAGGTTTCAAGGACAATAGGAAAACTTACCAAAATCAAGGAGCCATAACCAAAACTAAGCCATATTTATCCCTTGATCCTAATGTGCCTTCCAATTCAAAATCTATGGTTTCTCAAAACAACTTGATGTAAGATTCAGGTTGAAAGCCTTTTAATCCAAATGACACTCAAAACCAAGCCTTAATATCATAAGATATTATTATTCCACAAATGATATAGGAAGATTTATCTCTTCAAATTAGTCAATATCAAGACATGAATATGGAATTTCAAGGAACAAATCAACAATTTCTAGGGAAGCCTAATGACATCAATGTTAATTGGCAAGTAGATGATCATATTGCATTCAATCAATTTGGTGAAACTAGTAACAAAAATGGTCAAGTTGCACCTCTGACTATAGCTAAAAGAAGAGAAGTTGAGGAAACTCAAGATGTGAAAAATGCTTCTAGTGTTCCTACTTTTATTTCAAAGAATGTTAAGGATCAAAGCAGAGAAGGTTCCCCAAATACATCTAATTTAAGAAAAACTAGTGGTTTAAAAGTTTCAACCTAAGTCTAGTGGAGCCTCATTCAAAATAATAGATCAAATATTAGATTTATAATGTGGGATTTCCTTGTTGTTCTATGGTAGAAGGATATTCTCATTCAAGAGCTTTCAACTCTCAAAGTATCTAAAGAACTAATTGATAAATAAGGAGCTATCTTGGCTAATTTAGACCATCCTACCAAGAAACCTGATCAATACGTACATAACATGACAAATGTGGATAAAACCAATGTAAAATTAAAAAAAAACTCTCCCTTTTATCTCTATTTAATATTTGGTGACTTCTTAGTCCATAATTATATGGTAGATAGTGGAACTAGTAGCACTATCATGCCCAAGTAATTTACAAACAAGCTTGGTCTTGTCTATGAGCCAAATACCAAAGGGGTATTAAAATTGGATGGGTCACCAAAAAATATACTAATCATGATCAATAATCTAAATTTGACACTACATGCTTGCCCCAATGTTACCATTCATCATGATGTATTAGTAGCGGACTTGCCTCCCTACTTTGCCATGTGTCTATCAAGAGACTTTACTTCAAAGATTGGAAGATATTTGTTAGCTAATTAGACCTATTTAATGTTTAGGATTAGGTATGGTACCAAGGTAATAATACATTATAAACCTATTTCAATATTTCATTTGGAATCATATATGCCAATTATGGTGAATACTAATTGTGTTATCTCAGATAAAGTACTAGAAAATAATGAGATAGAAACTAAGTCACCTCTAGATAGAGTTACATATATTTTCTTTGATAAATGGGCCTATAATTTTCATGATCATGATACATACAAGTTAATTAAATAATAAATACTTGGTTTATATTTCCTTCATGAAAATGATACACCAATTCCACTATTGATGAGAGATGATCAGCCTAGTGATGGCTTGCAGCAACTATAATATGATGGATCTAGAAACAAGAATAAAAATAGAGCTTGAATGATGTTAATTTATCTATCTAATCAATGGTATCTATCTTTCTCTCAAGTTTTATTTTTTTTGTTCTAATAATGTTCTTGAATATGAAGCACTAGTGCATGGCTTTCAATGGGCAAGAAAGATGAAGGTCAGTCCCTTACAAGTTTTTGGTGATAGTGATCTAGTAGTTCACCAAGTAAGAGGACTTAATGTATGAAACAACCAAATGCTTAGGTCCTATAATAATATATAATGAGACTTTAATATTTTCAATCTTTAAATATTTGTGCCATATCAATAAATAATAACAAACATGTAGATAGGTTGGCTACTATTGGTTCACAATTTAGTAACCTAGATTATATAATGAATGAAAAGGTTTAATCACACATCAAGGTGATTATAAGGCCTTATATCCTAGACAAAAATTACAATTGGAAAGTATTTAAATATGATAGTTATATTGTTAGGTTCTTCCAAGGGGGAAATGAATTCTCCAAGAAATTGATACAAGCACTTGCAACAATATGGTGACCAGATTGTGAAAATGAAGACAAATAAGTTACCTAAAGGGTTGGTCACCCTTAAAAATATATTTATTAGAGATGATGAATTGAGAAAAGAGAAGTTTTCTTTATCAACCAAGGAAGAACACTATACAAATATGGATATTACAGCTAGTAAAAACTAAAAGTTGTTAAAAGTTTTCACATCTTTAGATAAGGAAACTTTTATTGAGTTATGTTCATGTTTTATAGATGTCTTTGCATGGAAGTATATTAACCTTAAAGGATTTGATCCAAGTCTATCTCAATATACCATTGAGTTAGAGGATGATTTTAATCTAGTCAGACAAAGACAAAGGCCTATTAAGCCAAATGTTGAACCTTTGATGAGATCTGAACTACATAAAATCATTGAGTCAGTTATAATATTTTCAATTAAGCACTCAATTTGGGTGGAAAATATTGTTCCAGTATGGAAAAAGAATGGTGAAATAAGACTATGTGTTGACTTCCATGAATTGAACGAGGCCTCTCTTAAATACTACTCTCCATTGTCATAAATGGAGAAAATTTTAAAGTTAGTTCTAGACTCATAAAGGTTCTCCTTGTTGGATGGTTATAGTGGTTATAACCATATTTTGGTCAAATAAGAAGACCAGTTCAACACAACCTTCACCACAAAGTGGGGGACATTTTCACTCATAAAGATGCCTTTTTATTTATCCAATGCTAGATAAAATTTTAAAAAGATATGGAGATGGAATTTTAGGGTCTCCCTAACAAGTTTATACTTATTTATTTAGATGACATAGTAGTTTTCTTTAATAGTGAAGATGAGCATATGATTCACCTCAGAAAAGTATTTGAAAGGTGCAAGGAATTTGGGGTGTCTTTGAATCCAAAAAGGTGTGTTTTATATGTTCATGAAGGTAGGCTTCTTGGACATGTAATTTAAAAACATGGTAAAAGTATAGAACCTGATAGAATATACTCAATGCTTTCTCTTTATTTGCTTAAACATAAGAAATCCTTGTAAACATTTTTAGGAAAGATCAATTTCATAAGAAGATACATTTTAGAGTTTGCTACTTTAGCTAAGCCACTCACATCCATGCTAAGGAAGGGTTAGAGTTTTAGATGGTCTAAATAAGGATTAATAATTTTTGAAGAGATCAAGAAAGCTATAGTTAGTGCTCCTACACTCTTAAAAATTAATTCCATAAAGGATTTATTCTTATACACCTGTGCTAATATTGTCACTATTTCAGGTATTCTCATGCAATAGAATCAAGAGGCTTTATTGTGGCCAATAACCTTATTTAGTAAAGGATTAAAATAATATGAAATAAGGTAATATTTTTTTGAGAATCATGTAATTTTATTATAATGTCTATTAAAAATTTTAGGTACTTTTTGTCCAATTATAAGATACATTTGATGGTTGCACATCTAAGTGTCAAGGATTTTCTCTTGAACAAGGATATAAATGACAAAAGAGCTTGTTCAATAACCAAGTTCATGGAATATAATTTTGAAATCAAGGTTAAAAATCTGATTAGAGGCAAATGAATTTATGAACATCTATCCCAAGACTTGAAAGAAACTAATGAGTTGGTTATGGTGTCAAATGATGAAGAATTTGTGAATGATCACACTTTACCTTCTAATTGGTTCCAATATATGGTAAGATAATTACAAGATGGTGTTTATATTTCTAATATGACCCCTTAAAAGAGGATATATTTTATATTTCATTCAATTCATTTTCTTCTTATTGATAATGTGTTGTTTAAAAGGGATATCAATGGCATATTGTTAATGTGCATAGAGCCAAGTCAAAAATAAATATTGCTTGATTAATTCCATGATGGACATGGTGGAGGATATTATTAAAAAAGGATCATAACACACAAGATCATGAGAGGTGGGTATTACTGGCCAAGTATACTTGGTGACTATCATGTATGGATTAGGAAATGCAGACAATGTGTTATGTTTATTGGAAAAGTCAAGCTTGCAACCCTACTTCTCCAACCAATTTTATCGAATCAACCCTTTGTCCAATGGGGATTGGAATTTATTGGTCTCATTAACCCCCATTAAAGCTTAAGACATAAGTGGATCCTAACTACCATAGATTATTTACTAGATGGGTAGAAGTAGTGGCATTGAAAGAAGCTAATGAAACTAATTTTTTGGACTTCTATGAAGGTTTGATTATCAGATTTAGAGTCCCTTAAACCATTATTTATGACAATGTTATGGTTTTTTTAAGGTCTAAGATCAACTAGTGGGTAGTTAAACATAGTATTTTTATTAGTAACTCATCAAATTATTACCCATAAGGTAATGGCCTTACTGAGTCTACTAACAAGAATTTGTTTAAGATCATCAAGAGGACTATTGAAGATAATCAAAAGTCATGGCATCTCAAATTAAAATTAATTTTATGGGCTAAAAAATCACCTATAAAAGCTCAATAACCAATTTTCCATACAAGTTAGTATATGCTAAGGAAGCAAGAATGCATATTTCTCTTGAATTCCCTATTTTGGAACTAATGCATCAACTTGAGCTTTTAGAGAATGAGCTAATGGAAGTCAGATATGTTGAGCTCATGGAGATAGAAGAGAAAAGACATACATCCATGTTGGCTATTAAAGCCCATAAAATAATGGTAAAGAGATATTTTGACAAAGGAGCTTATTCAATAAGTTTTCAATAAGGAGATATGGTCCTCAAGTGGGATACTGATATATCTAAGATAGGAAGGTACACAAAATTTGACTCTCTCTAGAATGGTCCTTACACAGTATTCAATTGAAAATCCCATAATGCCTTATAGATTTCAAAGATGGATGGTAAAGAGATTCCTATCTTAGTCAATGGGATACATATGAAACACTACTATTGAGGAAGCTAAGTTTCGTGTATATAGTTAGTTGTATAGACACCTAAAACTGACTACTAATAACCTCCAACTAGGATTTTGACCAGTTTCTATCAAAACATTACAATTTAGCCTAAAACACTAAAACACATTAAATGAGTTAAAAATTTTATATACAAGTGCTGATTTTTATCAAAGTATCACTAAATGGGGCAATTCAATTTATGAGATAACTAACTTTGATTAGATCATTTCAAGTCAAAATGACATTTTCACACCTGGGTACTCTAGATTGATATTTTCTACCAAATTTATTACAAGAGACATGTGCATTTATTATTTTTTGTTGAAAACATCCTAAATGGGATAATGGATCCAACACATCTAACATCTCATCCTAATTATAATCTATTCAAATTTTGAGCCAATAATATGATATTTTGACCAATTTGATTAATTTGTCCACCAATGGCCAAGATTTTCACCAAAATTGATAAATCATGTTTAAGACTAATTAATATGAATAAAGAGCCTAATTAAAAATTCCATAGAACTTATTGAATATTTATTTTTGTAAATTGATTATGAGTTGTTGCATCATCAAGTGACATTATTTCTTGGAAAGACATATGTAGGCCATAAATGCATAAAATATCTAATCAATCCCTCCCATGCCTCATTAAGCTATCCCATGCCTCTCTATCCCAAATATTTATGAGAGCATTTATTGAATTTGGCCTCTAAAATTGAATGGATCCTTATCCACACATCTTCATCTTGAGATGGATGGTTCAGGTTTATTCTGATCATTTTTCAAAATCAATAAATAGGAGGCCTTGCCTATTGAATTTAGAAGCTCTCTTGGTGTAAAGTTATAATGCTAAAAATCCCTCTCAAGCCTCATGAAATTAGTGTTATAATGAAATTGTTTTGAAATCCAAGCCAAATACATCACAAGCCATTGGTGCCAAGGAGAAGAGGAGATAGCCAAGCCTCGTTTCATGAAGACTAAATAAACACAAGCTGGAAAGCCACTTTAACAAGCTATTTGGAGCATCCAAGGAAGGTGAAGGATTTATTTGTATTTTGCATTCTAGTTGTGTTTCTAAAGTAGTTTTATTATTATGTTCCCCCTTGAGATAGGATTAAAATGTTAGAATTAGTGTGTTTTGTTTGGATTTTGATTTCATTCACTAATGCTATACTAATCTCCCTTTATTATAATCCTATGTTCACAAATGAAATGCCTGATAGTAGCGTGCATTTTTCATTCAATACCATGATTCGCTAGTAGTGATATTGCAACATAAATACTCTCTAAGTAGTGATATTACAATATTGATTCAATAGTAGCAATATTACAATATTGTGACTTGACAGTCATGATATTTCCTATCGAAAACATGATATTATAGGTAAGCCAATAGTGGTTAAGTGATAATACCATAACTCTCATAGTGGTGGTATTACACTATGACCTATGGGATTATTAGCCTAAGTAGAGATATTGTGGATTTATGTTAACTAACCTTAGTAGTGATATTTCTTTTTCATGTCATAGTTTTGTAGAGTAGCGGGATTGCATTGTGGAGTAGTGGGATTGCACTGTGTGGAATTGAAGAGCTCAATTTGAAAAGTTGTTTGTTTTATTTATAAAAGTACTTCAAGGCTAAAATAAACTCTACCTTTTTCCTTACAAGTCCAACTTGAAAAGAGATCTAAACAAGCTTAATCTAGTCTTTTTAACATTTTTTTAAGTGCTTGAAAAAATTAGGAACTTTAATTTTGGTGCTTAAGGAAAAACTTAGATGTTTATTTGAATAGTTTGTATTTCTCCTTTACATTTTTTTTCAATTTAAAGCTAAGGGGATAAACAACTCCACCACACATTTAGTTTAGTGATTTAAAATTGAACACACTTTAATTTTTTGGAAGTTGTTTATCTTTTTTTCTATTAGTTAGTTTTGATTTAGAAAATAGGGAGTTGTGCATGTATGATCTCCCCCCATCCATTATATGGAACTTGTGGGATCAAAAGTGCCTATTTCATTAAAAATTACCTTAGTCTAAATATGTAAAAGAGAATTTGTGAAGGCTCTCCCCTAGACTCGCATGGCTTGGGTGACCTAGAAACAACCTTAAATTTATTTTACTTTCATTGCATCTTGGCTTATGAGGGGTATTTCATCACCTCTCATAAGTTTTTTAGGGAAGATTTGACCTAGAGTTTCATCTTCCAGCATCATCTTCAACCCCACTCTATGAGGGGTATATAAATTGGTATCACCCCACTAGGATGATGATTTGAGCAGTTAAACCATCTCCAATCACTGGGGCTAAGTTTGGGACATTTTATCACATTGGACATTTCATTACACTAAGTGAGTGATGGATGTAGTGGTTGTAAAAAGGGTAAGACCTTTTTAAAATAAAACAAGTTTCATAGACCCAATTGACATGTTTTTCCTTTTGCATTTTGATGTGAAAGTTTTGTGCATGGGATCCATCTAGATGATTGAAAATGAATTAATTTTAGTCAAATCCATTTTTTTGTACCCTTGATAGAATTTAGGGTGATTTAATTAATTATATTTTGTCATTTTTATTGCTTGGTGTTTTGAGACTAAAACTTACATGTTTTTTTATAACCACGTCCAAACCAATTTGTTTATACATCACTCTTTTATCTAAAGAGGCATTATGTTGACCATTTTACACCATACTTATGCCTTTAAATTTTTTCTAAACTTTTTTTTTGTGTGTGTGTGTCAATTAACTAATATGGGTACCATTATGCTACCCAAATTAGATATCAAGTTTGTGCCTTTGAGTCTTTGAATCATAACATTGATCACATCATTAGAGCACACTTACACCATTACGCTACTTGAATTATTTCAAAACTCTTTTGCTTTGTACCAAAACCATTATTTTAAACTATCACATATGCCATTTGGACCTTGTTTATGTGCCCTCATGCTATCCATTCTTGTCTAGCTTGTTTGGTAAAATCGTAGTCTTCAATGTTGAGTTTTTAATTAATCTTGTCAAGTTTAGATTCAAACATTGATTGTTTTCTATTTTAGCCTCAATTCATGGGGTTGATACATAGATATTTCTCTTTTGGGTTACATAACTTTAGTTAATTGATTAACCAAATTTAAAGACTATTGATTTTTTATTTGTTTATAAAGCCTATCCTCATCATTGTTTGTGCCTTTATTTGGGAGAACAAAACCTTTCTCCAAAATCCTTTTGCCTTATGACTAATTCTAATTGATCATGTTTATGTCTGATTCCATGTGTCGAGTCTATGTCAAAGTTGTTTCCAAACTTGTTAGATTAAATCAAATCACAACAATCCTTTATTTCAATCCTAAATTTTGATGTCATTTAGCCAAAAGTCATAGCACAACCTGTTTGACCCTAGTTTTTTACTTCATGTTTAGAAAAAAGACCTAGCAACTCTTTTCCCTTTCCTAGTTTAGACCTTGTTTGGAACACTTTGGCATAGAATTTGAGATACCAATTGTTAGTAATTGTTTAACCTTTTATGTGTATGACATGTGATGTTAAAAATTTGATGTTAGATTATTTTATGCCAAGTTTTAGCACAAACCATTTTGGAGATACATCTCCACCTTCGACCAATTTAGACCTAGTTTGAACCTTTTGTCCTTTAGACATTGTTTTTAAGAGATTGTATAAATCTAAGCCTTTTTATTTCTGGATATTTCATCATTTATGCAAATATGTCTAGCTACACTTACGGTGGAGTCACATATAACCCAAGTTATTATAGAATGGCCACATAAAATCTGACTAGAAACCTATATAGAGATAGATTTTCTAAGGAGTTTTATTATTCTCCCTACAATACTCCATATGGGGAAAAAAGTCAAGAACCAACTTAAAATCCAACTCAAAGTAATGATTGGGATGATATGGTTTATGAGGAATACTTAGAAGCTTTAGCTTATTTGAGAAATTAAGCTCCACCACATCGTACCATTTTTATTTTAAGACCAAAACATTGCACCATTTCCATATTAGGACCTAGTCCTTTAGCTTGTGTGAGAAATAAAGCTATATAATTCCCTTTCATCATTTTAGGAACTAGTCCTTTGGCTTATGTGAGTAATCAAGCTCAACACTGCCCTATCATTACCATTTCAAGACTTCATCCTTTGGATCATGTGAGCAATCCTGATCCATAATGCCCTATAATTATACAACCATAGGACATTCCTTGTCCATTACCAATCCCATCAAAACCTTAATCGAGCCAATCAGTCCCTCAATCAAGCCAATCATTTGAATATAAAGATGTGTTCAAAATTGGTATTTTCCAACTCATTGGAAACGAAGGCCAAGAAAACCAATTAATATAAGATGTTTTTATTGAAATAAAAATTTGTGATAAGTCAACCTATGATGAATCACCTTTCAATCCTATACCTATTATCAAAGAGTCTCACATTGACAAGCCAGTGTTTACTGAGTCACTTCTTAATGATTATAACTACATTTGGGAAAATCATTACCTTAACCATATGCCTATTTTTCAAGAGCCTCCCTCTGACAAGATAGCCTTTGAGGAGTTATCTCTTATCTTTTTTCCTATCATTAAAGAGTCTCACTTTGACAAATCAATCTCTATAGAACCCACTATGCCATCATAGGTCATAACTTATCCAATAACAAACATGTAACAAGACATCATTGTAACATAGTACCCATCAGATGAATAATCAAAATTATAGTCATATTTTATTCCTAGATCGACATTAGATTTAACATCAAAATCATTATTGACATCAGTCTCAACATCAGATTTAGATTCCCTTGAGTTGGAATCAGATTTAAAAGGATAATACATTCATGGTTGTTACAACATTAGTTATGTATGCCTTGTAGACCAATTTGAATACATCTATGATCCTTACATGGTTTTTTTAGGATGAGTAGTTTAACATTGACACAAGTTCTCCTAGTATATTCTATGAGGATTATGCAACCTCTCCCAATTCCATTACCATTTTGCATGTAATTAACACTAACCAACATACCCATGTTATTGACAACCCACCTTCTACAAGTGTTGATTGGGATTGATAGAATCACACCTTATTACATTACATCTATGGTGACATATCAATTGAAGAACATCAATGAGGCCAAGACCAAAATCATGTAAAAGAAGAATAATATCCTAGTGAAACCTTTTTAGAGGCACTAGATGAAAATCAATGTTCAAACTCAGCATCTTTTAGTGAAACCTTTTTGGAGGTGCTAGAAGACAATAAAAATTAAAATCCAATGTTATTTAGTGAAACCTTATTGGAGGTAATATGGGATAATTAAGACAATTTCATCAATGAAAATATCTTTAAGATGCTGATAGCTGAGCACAAAAAGTCTTCACTACTTGGTGAAGACAAAATCAAAGATCAAATCAAAATAGCTTCCTATCTACAACCTAATTAGATGGTAGATACTCTTAGTTCCAAACAACAACAAAATATAGGGGTTTATCAAGAGAATATTTATAAGTATTCATCCCCACCACATCTAAAGCTATGTCAAATCTAGAATCAATAACAATGTGTGTGCCTAAAAATCCCAATCTTCATTTAATTCCCTACCATTACACACTACATTATCCTCTATCATTCCATTTCCAAATTAAACCTGTCATCCATTATTTATCGCTATTTACCATCCACAACTACACTTTCCTTTATAGAGACTATAAATATACCTTGTCTCGATGTTTGAAGGAATCAAAATCAATGACTAATCAAGATCATAATAACATCAAAACAACATCATTTACATCCAAATCTATAATAACTTCTTGATAGAGTAACTATTTAGATGAGGTGTGGGGTAACAATTACCATGATTGATTAATCTATTTGTATCATTTTTGGATTAAGATGTGCATCTCCATTTCAACAAGAATAATAGAATCATATGCCATTTTACCATACCTAGGCCAAACATATCACAAACCAACAACCATTCTCAGCCAAACATATACCATTGCCATTGTTACATATATTTTTACCATTCTCGCATACACATCTAGTAATCTAACCACTTGGGGGAAAACCTTTTACCATTTTATCCAATCTATCAAAACCCATCATTATCCTAAGCAATACCATACCATCCTACTAGCCTACCATTATCTTAACATCTTACCATTCCATTCCTATCTAGACCAAATCTTATTTTAAGTCATCCCACATAGTCTTTTTATGTTCTTGGTTCATTTGATTCTTCCTACATTGTTTGTGAGGGGATTATGATAAAGTTTCAACCCTTATAAAATTTTATTTTTAAATGATAGTTTATGAAAATAGTGTGATAGTTGATATGGTAAGATATCTTCCATTTTTCATCCTATATCAAGTTTGTTTATGTGAGCTTGATTATATTGCCTGCTAGGACAAATCAATGTTTACTATTCATGATGCTAATTATAACCCCCTATGGGCAAGTTAGTAACATTGATCTAATCCATTGTATCATAGTTATAACCACATGTGGGTAAACTAAGGTCAAAATTTTTTTATCATGCATTGCCACATAGCATTGTCATTTTTATTTTTATTTGAATGGTTATTTTCTAGATTTGAGAAATTGTTGGGACCTAGTTGGTTTTTCCTCACCTTTTGTGTGGATGGAATAATTGTGAGTTGAGGTCATTTTAGGACTATGTGGGCCATGTTCAATTCATGTTGAGGTCATCTCAATCCCCCTTTCTATGTACTCTCACCATTTTATGAGTAATCTAAGCCAAATGTTCTCATCATTTTATGAGTAAGTATCTTGTCATTCTCTAACGAGTTAAGATACCTCAAATTTCTACAAAACATTAAAATATTTTAAAATACAAAAACATTTATCTTTTCTAAGCCTAATCAGTTATCCTTGATCTACCCTACTAGGGCATGGCCATTGTTAGGATGCTTTCTTTTGCTTTTATTTTTAGACTTTTTGTTTTATTTGTTTTCTATTTGTTTGTTTGTTTGTTTTTTTGTTTGTTCACTTGCTTGTTTGTTTACTTTTAACATCGTTACATTGACTCAGTTTATATGAATTCATTAGGTGATTCCTTGTACATTATTCTTGAGTCCATCCTTATTCATACATCAACATTATCATCATGGTTTTTATCATTGGTAGATTGTTTTAAATTCTTTATTGGATCAGGATTTAGTCCTTATGAATATTTTGGTCAAGTCCTCATGGTGTTATATCATTATGCTTACCACCACATGTTACAACAAAAATTATCTTCAAGAAGGTCTATAAGTAATGAAGCCACATAAATTTCTCCTTGGTACCTTGGTAAATCCTTCCACCCATCCTAATTGAATCAACCCATTAACCATTCTAGTTGTCTTATTGCTAAAAAATATGAGCATCTCCTCATTGGTAGGTACAACTAAATATTTTCTATACATCAATCTCATTCTTCTATCCATCTATTTCATCACTTTGCATCCTACTATGCCTAGTTGTTTGTGGCTTCCTTAGTCATTAAACCATCAAATCTACATTTGTATGCACTCATATTTATTCTATGCAATAGGTTATATGCTAGAATTATACTTACTAATACACATTAACTAGGGCACAACCATATCAAATATCATCTTTTAGCCAATCCAAGTCCTCTTAATGATTATAACTACCTATGAACATATCATTATATTGAATTTTATTATTGATTATAACCACCTTTGGGTAAATCAGTACCTTTTTAAATCAATGCATGCAAGTATTTTCTCCTTTGAATTAATCTCAACCATGGGTTAATTTCACCTTTCTTCTTACTTATTTTTTAGGGACCTTCCATCCACATATGTGATGGACACTCCCTTAAGGGGGAATCATCACAGGCTTTTCTAACACCATTTAGAGGTTTTTATTAAATCATCATCTTATTTTTAGAATATGGGAATTTACTCATTATTTGAGAAGACATTGATGTGCCTAAGGTTTTTAATTCCTTCCCAAATAGGGGTAAATTGTAGACACCGAAAACTACCTACTAATAACCTCCAACCAGGCTTTTGACCAATTTCTATCAAAACACTACAACTTAGCCTAAAACACTAAAACATATTAAATTAGTTAACATTGTATGTACAAGTGCCAATTTTGGCAAGAGTATCATTAAATGTGTTAGAAATATTGTCATTGATGTCAAAGGTCTAGCATTATTGGTGATAAAGGCCCCGTTGCATTTAATGATGTTTGTAATAGTTATATCTTGGCTAATGTGTGTTAATATTTATTTAATATTAACGAATATATTTTTGGTTGCATATAAGACAAAAGAAGGGCCCATGGAGAAGTCAAATAGTCACGGGGTAAAGACAAAAGAAGAATGGGATGCATTTTCCAATGAAGATTCATCTTGGGGAATTCCAAGAGTCACCAAGTGAAGACAAAAGAGGAAGGGTGCAATTTCTCATGAAGGGACACTTTGAGGAATATGAAAAGTCACTAAGATAAAGACAAAAGAAGAAAGGACACTTTTGCTTATGAAGGGTCACCACATGACTTTTAAAATGCAAGGATATGAAGGGTCATACAAGTTTGGCACCATTTTCCATGAGGACTGAAGGGTCACAAAGGGTGAAGGATGAAGGTCATTTGCAAAGCTATAAATAAAGGCTTGAGAAGCCATTTTTTAGGTGTGAGATAGAGTTTGATTTGAGATAGTAATATATAGCTTAAAAGAGTAGTGAGAGATGAGTATGATTTGTATTTGTTATAGAAACATTGAGAGATAGTTGTGTGGTATACACAAAAGGGGTTGGTGCTCCTGTGAGTTGGTGCTCATGAATAGTTATTGTGTTGGTGCTCAGCAAAGTGGTTGGTGCTCCTATGGGTTGGTGCCCCTATGGGTTGGTTCTCATGAATTATTGTTGTCTTGGTGCTAAGTAAAGGGGTTAGTGATCCTATGGGTTGGTGCTCATGAATTGTTGTTGTGTTGGTGCTCAGCAAAGGGGTTAGTGCTCATGTGGTTTGGTGTTCATGAATAGTTGTTGTGTTGGTGCTCAACAAATGGGTTGGTGATCTTGCAAGTTGGTTCTTATGAATATTGTGTTTTGAGTTGGTGCTCATTCATATACTTGAGATTGTTATCCATGGTTTTTCCCACATTGGGTTTCCATGTTAAATATGATGTCTCTCTTTATCTTGTGTGGTGTTTATTATTTTAGTTTTATTGCATATTTTGAATGTATGTTAAAGTGGAATTTGATTAAGGGAAAGTTTATAAGATTTATGATATACTAATTTGCCCCCCCTCTTAGTATATCCCATGCTTAACAATTAGTATCATAGCAGGTTCCTTTTGAAAAAGTTTTGTAGCTTGTATATAGGTTGGGAAAGCACGATGGGTAGATCACATGAAGGATTTAATACAAATAAGGAACCTTTATTTGATGGGATGAATCATGATTTTTGGATCATAATAATGAAGACTTAGTTTATGGCCCTTAGATTCAACATATGGCAAGTAGTGGTGGAGGAATATGAAGAGCCACAAACACTTGTAATTACTCCAGTAGAAAAGAAGGCAAGTGAAACAATATTAAAGATTTAAATGCTATTTTATGTGGTTTATCTGAATCTAAATTTTTTAAAGTTATGCAATGTAAATCTGCTCATGAAACTTGGGTAAAACTTGAGAATATTTACAAAGGTGATGGAAAGGTTCAGCAAGCTAAGCTTCAAACTTTTATAAGATAGTTTGAAAGTTTGAAGATGGAAGAAGAAGAAGATATAACAAGTTATCTTTTGTGAGTTGATCAATTAGTAAATTAGATTCAAGGTCTTGGATAAACATTGGAAGAGTCAATGGTGGTACAAAAGGTTTTGAGATCTCTACCAATGAGATATCATGCAAAGGTTTTGGCAATTGAGGAGATGAATAATTTAGCCAAGCTAAAGATGGATGAGCTTCATGGTATATTCATGGCATATGAGATGTGGACTGAACAAGATAAACCCTCAAAGAGAGAAGCAAATTTCAAGACATCAAAGAAAGAGAAAGCTAAGATATAAGAATCAAGTGATAGTTCTAGTGATGATGAAGATGACAATGGATATCTTTTCATTCGCAAGCTGAAAAGGGGAAAAAAAGAAAGTCTACATATGAGAAAAATTTCAAAGGTAAATTCAAGAAGGGATTCGAGAAGAAGAGCCTGTATTATAAAGATACTAGCTCATCCAAAGATAGTGGAGTCAGTGATTCAAAAGAAGAAGAGATTTGATTCATGGCCATACATGAAGATGCCTCTTCAAGAAAAAGTATAGATGATCAAGAATAAGAAGAGGATGAAGCCAAAGTGAATCTAGAAGGAGAAATCATTTTTACCTTAAAAGAGTTATAATTTGTTGAGAAGAAGAATCAAAGATTGAATCACCAGATTGAGAAAAATGAAAAGGAGTCAAAAGAAATAATTGATGATCTAACAACACATGTTGAAGAAGCTAAAAGGAGTGAAAAAGATCTAACAACATAGTTTCAAAAAGTAATAAAATAATGTGAAAGGTATGTTATTGAAATTGCCTCTTTAATAATATATTAAGAAAGCAGTCAATGATAAAGTAGTTAGTGATTCAAAATTTGAGGATAGCACTAACATGCTGAATAAGATATTAGAAATCCAAAAGGAAAATTTAGATAAGACAGGTATCAGATTTGAAAATAAAAAGAGCTATGTTGAAGCTCTTACAAAAGAGGAAACAAAAAGGGAAGAAGTGAAGAATACAGAGGACATTTCAAATAAAGAAGGCTAGAGGAAACCAAGCTACAAAAGGCAATCAGGTCAGAGATATACAAACAGATCTTATTTTTATGGTTACTATTTTTATTGTAATGGATATGGTCATAAGAAACTAGAATGTCAAAAAAGAGCTAATAGTTTTAGAAATAAGGAGAAGGAAAATCATGTAGAGTTAAGCAGAAGATACAACTCTTTTGCTCCTCTATCGAGATTTGATGAAGAGGCCATAATATGTTACAAGTGTAATGAATTTGGACACATAGCTTGATACTATAGAAGTGTGTTTGAGTCATTCAAGAAGGACCAGAGTTTCAAGGCTCCATTCATCAAGAAGAAGGTTTAGACATGTTCATGGTAGAAGAAACAACCTGAAGATTCTATGTTGGTGCAAATAGCTTTGCATGCAAGAAATGAAGATTAGCCATGGTTCATTATTAGTGGATGTTTGAGGCACATGATAGGATACAAGAGTAAGTTCATAACCCTAAAGAATATCAATGGTGGCATAGTGAAATTTGGAGATAAAGCCACTGCCAAGATAGCCAGAAAAGGTACTTTAAGTTTGGATAATGGTAGAACCAAGAATAAGAATGTTTTGTATGTTAAAGGTCTTAAGCATAATCCTCTGAGTGTAATTAAAATATGTGATTAGGGATACACATTAAAGTTTTATGTAGAAGGTTGTGAGATTAGAAGAATAGATTCAAATGAGTTTATTATAGATGCTCAAAGGACATGCAATAATTTATATGTATTATCAGATATCTTCTCAAAGGCATGATCAATGGACACATTCAAAGATTTATAAGAGGATTTGGGAGTAATTTATATTAATTCTTGCCATTGAGGTTTAGCATCAGTTGAGGGGGAGTTAAGTGTTAGCTCTAGGTAGGCCCTTTTCCATTGATGTCAAAGAGGGAGAATAATAGGTATAGGTACATGTTGCTATAGTAAGGGGGAGTTACTATATGTTTTTAGATGACAGTATGTGTAGGTTTTAGGATATGGTAGTTTTAGGATTGAGGTTTCCATCAATGATAAAGGGGGAGATTATTGGAAATATTGTCATTGATTTCAAAGGTCTAGCATTATTGGTGGTAAAGGTCCCATTGAATTTAATGATGTTTGTAATAGTTATATCTTGGCTAATGTGTGTTAATATTTATTTAATATTAATGAATATATTTTTAGTTGCATATAAGACAAAATAAGGTCCCATGGAGAATTCAAAGAGTCATGAGGTAAAGACAAAAGAAGAATGGGATGCATTTTCCCATGAAGAGTCATCTTGGGGAATTCCAAGAGTCACCAAGTGAAGACAAAATAGCAAGGGTGCAATCTCTCATAAAGGGACACTTTGAGGAATATGAAAAGTCACCAAGATAAAGACAAAATAGGAAATGATGCTTTTGCTTATGAAGGGTCACCACATGACTTTTCAAATGAAAGGATACGAAGGGTCATGCAAGTTTGGTACCATTTTCCATGAGGATTGAAGGGTCACAAAGGGGGAAGGCCAAAGTTCATTTAGAAATCTATAAATAAAGGCTTGAGAATCCATTTGTTAGGTATGAGATAGATTTTGATTTGAGATAGTAATATCTAGCTTAGAAGAGTAGTGAGAGATGAGTATGATTTGTATTTGTTATATCTAGCTTAGAAGAGGAAAGGTGAGAGAGGAAAGAGATATTGTAATGAACTATCATTTTTTAAGATAGCAATATTGAGAGATAGTTGTGTGGTATACACAAAAGGGGTTGGTGCTCATGAATAGGTGCTATTTTGGTGCTCAACAAAGGGGTTGGTGCTCATGTGGGTTGGTGCTCATGAATTGTTTCTATGTTGGTGCTTAGTAAAGGGGTTGGTGCTCATGTGGGTTGGTGCTCATGAATTTTTGCTGTGTTGGTGCTCAACAAAGGGGTTGGTGCTCTTGTGGGTTGGTGCTCATGAATATTTGTTGTATTGGTGCTCAGTAAAGGGTTTGGTGCTCTTGAAAGTTGGTGCTTGTGAATATTGTGTTTTGAGTTGGTTCTCATTCATATACATGAGATTTTTCTCTATGGTTTTTCCCACATTGGGTTTCCATGTTAACTTTGGTGTCTCTCTCTATCTTGTGTGGTGTTTATTATTTTAGTTTTATTGCATCTCTTGAATGTATATTAAAGTGTAATTTGATTAAGGGAAAGTTTATAAGATTTATGATATACTGATTCACCCCCCCCCCCCCTCTCAGTATATCCCATGCTTTAAAAAATGGGGCAATGCAATTTATGAGATATCTAACTTTGATTAAGTCATTTTGTGTAAAAATGATATTTTCACACCTAGATGCTTTGGATTGCTCTTTTTTACCAAATTTATTGCATGAGACATATGCCTTTGTTATTTTTTATTGAAAATATCTTAAATGGGATAACAGATCCAATGCATCTAACATCACATCCTAATTCCAATCTAATCAAATTTTGAGCCAATAATATGACACTATAACAAATTTGATTAATTTGTACACCAATGGCCAAGATTTGCACCAAAATTGATAAATCATATTTAAGACTAATTAATTTGAACCAAGAGCCTAATAAAAAATTCCATGGAACTTGTTAAATATTTATTTTTGGAAATTGTTTGAGTTTTTACATCATCAAGTGACATTATTTCTTGAAAAGACATCCCTAGGCCATAAATGCATAAAATATCTTATCAATCCCTCCCATGCCTCTTTAATGCCTCTTTATCCCAACTATTTATGAGAACATTTATTGAATTTGGCCTTCAAAATTGAATGGATCCTTAATCACACATCTTTATCTTGAGATAGATGGTTTAGGTTCACTTTGATCATTTTACAAAATCTATAAATAGGAGGTATTGCCTATTAAATTAAGAAGCTCTCTTGGTGTAATTTTATACTGATAAAAAACCCTCTCAAGCCTCATGTAATTAGTATTATAATACCAAATTGTTGAAATCTAAGCCAAAGCCATCATAAGCCACTGGTGCTAAGGAGAAGAGGAGATATCCAATCCTCCTTTGATGAAGACTCATTGAGCACAAGCTAAGCAAACCACTTTAACAAGCTATTTGGTTCATCCAAGGAAGATGAAGGATTTATTTGTCTTTTACATTCTAGTTGTGTTTCTCATTTAGTTTTGTTATTATGCTCCCCCCTTAAGATAGGCTTAAGGTGTTAGCATTAGTGTGTTTTGTTTGGATTTTGATTTCATTCACTAACACTATACTAATCTCCCCTTATTGCAATCTTATGTTCACACATTGATCTTGATTTTGTCTTAAGTGTTGTTCTAACACATTAGTTTCCTTTTATTTTTTCCCAAATGAGTGCTTATTTGCATAGTTGTTTAGTAGGTTAGTTGCATTTTGTTTATTAGGTTAGTTTCCCTTTCATGTTTGTTTCTTTACCTATTTTTTTGGAATTCTTTGTCTTTGAAAGTTAAGAGGATATATTATAATCATGTAAATTATCTAAGACTCATAGAGATGGTCCAAGTTCTCAATCATAGTAAGCATGATGTCCATCTGAGTTGCCAAAGATGTTAGTTAATTTTTGGCCTACATAACAAACTTGCCTGAATGTAGTAAAATGTCTTGAAGATTAAGTATCGATCAAGAATTGAACAAAGTTATGGATGAAATGAGTGGTCCAAGTGTTTCACATTTATCATAAAGCTTTTGAAACACTTTACGCATTCTTAAAGTATAATATAATTAATCTATAGGGTAAATAAAAGTATCTAAAATACGTCTTCATGGTGATTCAAGAAATTCAAGGTCATGGACAAGCCTGCATGAGCCTCAAAAAATCATCTAGAGATTTAAAGGTTCAAGAAAAATTTCCTATCATAATCCTAAGTAAGCCACACCATCACCAAGATGTCACACAAGAACAAATGAACTAGCTTATTTGAAAATTTTATATCTTCACTCAAAAATCCTTGCATGACCAAAGGATCATGCATGATCAATGTCCTTAGTTCTAAGAACATGATATACAAATTTCATATCCACATGAGCTTGTTATATCAATATCTAGGCCTTCAAAGTTGAGCTTGTCAATTCTAAAGAGCCAAGTTATCTTGTACCTCACATAGAAACACATTGGCTAGCTTATTTGGACATTTTATATCTTCCCTCAAAAATCCATGCAAGCTAAAGGATTGTAACACCATGGATATATTCATGCATAGATCATATACTAAAGGTTTCATGCCCGTACAAGCTTTCTATCTCAAGTTATGGAGTTTTAAAGTTGGTTACATAGAGTAGGATTTTCATGCAAATGTCAAATTCATGCATCAAAAAATAGCCATTTAGGTTTAAATTATCAGTGATAGGTGCATGGAATTCACATAAAATCACATAAGCATACTCACTTGAACATTTTTCAATCATACTTAGAAAGCTATTAGAACCAGTGGATCAAGTGGGCATAATCCTTTTAGTGTCAAGAACATCTTCTGCAAATTTGGTGCTGCCATGACCTTTTTATTTCCAAATCTAAGTCTTCAAATTTGGTAAAAAAATGGGAGACATGCATGAAAACATTGACTTTAAGCTATGGTAAAAACTAATAGGGTTTTAAATTTGATGGTCATGTATACATCCATGATGGTCATGTGAATGTCAAATGATAATTGTACATATATCAAATTTGTACCATGGTAAAATCCATTTTTTCAAATGCAAGCAGATCTAATAGTTGTCACTTGATCATACTAATCGAGATCAATGGTATAAGATGAGTCAAAAGGTCAAAGAGATCAAGATGCCATCATATGGCATAATTGCATAAAGTAACATACTAATAATAAGATCCTGAGATAAGTGTGTGATTGTGAAGTTTCATGAGCACATTCAAGCTGATATAAGATTGATGGAGCATGTTTGATCATTCATTCAGATCTAATGGTGGGAAGAGGTTAAAAGGGTCAGTGAATCTCAAAATCAAATGCATGCATGAATAATGGCATAAGTGCATTACGCTGATAGAAGATCAAAGGTTTGAGTACATTCACACCCTATATATCTAATGGAGTGAGATGAGTCAAAATTTTAAAAGGTTTGAGTCATAAGTCAATGGGTAATCAAGCAAAGGGCAAGCCCAAGACATTTTTAACTAATGTCAACAAGGCATTCTTCAACCTAGGGCAAATTAAATACAAAGAGACCAGAGCTTGAGCATGATCCAAATTCAACCAAGATGGGACCAAGTATTTCCATTAAAGATCCATAGAGGCAAAATAGGACCTTCATACCTAATGGAGATCAAGGGTTGATATATTGTTATTAAAATAGGAACCAAACATCGAGTAGTTTTTAGGTTTCCATGGATGTTGTGACTATGAAAACCAATAATTGGATTGGTTTTCACCTATAATGGACCTTTGTTTGATATTAGATTGAATATAGATGTAAATGTGATCATGGAAAGGGTCTCACCTATCATCAGGATCAAATGTTTGATAAACAAGTACCTATGGCCACCCAAAGCAGATATGGCATACTTCTATCAATTCCAAGACATGATTCTCATCAGTAGATTAGATAGATAATGACATGGAGTTTTAAGAAGGAGACCTAGTGGATGGATAAGGATAATGAGCATTTAGTTCTTTTATAGAATTTGTTCCTTATTTGATAAGGTCATGAATCAACACCCTCTAACTTGTGCTAATACATCATAGTTCCCTGTCTCTCTTCATTTTTCTATATATGTTCTAATTTATACCAAATTAAGGACATTCTACAATTTTTAGACAAGAAATCTTTGACATTTTTAGAGAAATTGACTCTTATGCTTTGTCTTGTTTAGGCTATGCCAAATTTTGTATACTAATACCTTTTGATGCAATAAAGACTGAATTATATCATTTTTCAAGATAGATTAAAGTGTGTTAGATTAATTAATGTACTAGGATAAGTGAATGGATGGTCCTCGTCTATCTAAGTTTTCTCACCTTCATGAAATTCTTTGCATCTCTCACAAGTCATTATAAGTAAAATTTACAGTTTGTTGATTAGCTTGAAAGTGGTTATTATCCCTATCATGCTAGTTTGATAATTGATTAATGCCTTATTGTGAAATAATTATGTGAGACTAATCTCCTTTGGTCTTGAATGTGTCTCATAGTGTGTCTTGTACAAAGTATAAGTGTTCCAATTACTGGTGCATCACCTCATTTTATATGATTTCATGTATTTTTGTATCTTAGTATCTCTTTTCCAAGCAAGTGTTAGATTAGGTCTAGTTCAGGTGATAGATCCATAAGGAAGCCATCCTTCTTTGAAGGTTTAATCCATTATTAAAATACCCATAGCCTAATATTAGTCCCATTTTGAACTAGATTTGAGTAAGAGGACCTGAACAATCCCCTTCTTAGCTAAGGTACAAATCTAGAACACCAATAAGCCTTAGGGACAATGTTCTATTAGGGGACCAAAAATAAGGGTTATTAATAAAATTGGATCCTAAATCCTATTTTTGAGAGTGGGTGAACACCCTTAGCCAAAAACAAATAAATAAAACATTGAGGTCCCAAAGTGAAAACCAATGTGAGGCACTTTTGGACCAAGTAAATATTAAATATAAAGGCTAGTTTAGTGGTGAACGCCTATTTCAAGTGCTATTAGATGGAGGTGTTCAGCCTTATTCAAACATAGACTAGGAGACCACCAATGAAAAAATTGTATATGATTTCATTACTGGTGCATCACCTCATTTTATATGATTTCATGTATTTTTGTATCTCAGTATCTCTTTTCCAAGCAAGTGTTAGATTAGGTCTAGTTTAGTTAATAGATCCAGAAGGAAGACATCCTTCTTTCAAGGTTTAATCCATTATTAAGATACCCATAGCCTAAGATTAGTTCCATTTTGAACTAGATTTGAGTAAGAGGACCTGAACAATCCCCTTCTTAGCTAAGGTACAAATCTAGAACACCAATAGGCCTTAGGGACAATGTTCTATTAGGAGACCAAAAATAAGGGTTATTAATAAAATTGGATCCTTAATCCTATTTTTGAGAGTGGGTGAACACCCTTAGCTAGAAACAAATAAATAAAACATTGAGGTCCCAAAGTGAAAACCACTGTGACGCACTTTTGGACCAAGTAAATATTAAATATAAAGGCTAGTCTAGTCGTGAACACCTATTTCAAGTGTTATTAGATGGAGGTGTTCAACCTTATTCAAACATGGACTAGGAGAACACCAATGAAAAAATTGTATACAAGTCCCAGTTTAGTCTTAAAGAACAATAGGCTTTTGATCAAACCATCTAGGAGACCACCAATAACAAACCTATCTATGGGTCTGAGTTTAGTCTTGAAGAATAATATACTTTTGATGAAATCATACAGGAGTTTCCAACAATATTTGTCACATGTCCATCCATACGATTGGGGGATTCTAATTCATCATGCTTAAGAGAACTTGAAGAGCTAGTCTTAAAAGAGGACTTTTCCATTATAGGCTAGTTCAAATCTTTGCCCACTATTCTTGAAGATAGTCCAACCTTTCTAGTGGAAGATACTATAGAGGTAAACATCGAGACTCCTGATGAACCAAAGCAGATCAAATTAAACATATCCCTTACTAAGGAAGAATGTGATTTATTTACATCTTAATTGAGGGAATTTGTTGATATATTTGCATGGGCCTACTCTGACATGCTTGGTTTGGACCCTACCTTGGTTGTAAAACACCTTGTGGTACATCTTGAAGCCAAAACTATGAACAAAATTACATAATATGTATCCTCACATTGTTGTATTAGTGAAGAAAGACTTAGAAAAGCTCTTAAAAGTGAGATGTATTAGACCAATCGACTACTCAAAGTGGTTCTCTAATGTTGTACTAGTCACTAAGAAGCTAGAAGGAATCAAGATCTACATTGATTTCAAAGATAAATAAAGCCTACCACAAGGATGAATTCTTAGACTACAACCAAATCTAAATTATGATAGAAAACCAACATAAAATAGCATTCACCACTCTATGGGGAACAATTTTTTATTAACTTATAGCATTTGGTATCAAAAATATTGGAGCCACCTATCAAAGAGTCATGATAGTAATATTTCATGATATGATGCATGATATTATTAAAGACTAGGTTGATGAATAACTATGTAAATCAAATACTAGTACCAATCATCCAATAGCACTACGAAGGATATTTGAGTGACTACATGAATACAAAATTAGGCTCAATCCTAAGAAGTATTTTTTTATGTAACATCAAAAAAATTGCTTTGATTTATTATGTCTCACCGAGGCATTGAATTCAACTTAGCTAAAGTATGAACCATTACAAATATTTTACCACTGATCAATTTGAATTAGCTCCATAGTTTTAGGGTAAAATACTATCCATTAGATGCTTCATATCTCAGTTGGCTAAAAAATTCCACCCATTCACACACTTATTGAATAAAGGTGTGACATTTCATTAGGATGACAAATTCCAAAACACTTTTCAAAAATTGAAGGAATATTTAGCATATCCACCTATTTTATTACCTCCCATGTCAGCAAAGCCATTCTTCTATATCTATTAGCTACTAATAGATCCCTAGGGGCACTTTTAACTCAAAATGATGATACTAGAAAAGAGCATTCCATATACTATCTAAGTTGTACACTAGTCATGTATGAGCATAATTATATGCCTATTAAAAAAGCTTGTTTAGTTGTGGTATTTATAACTCAAAAAGTTTGACATTACATGTTGAAAAATAAGACCATAATCATTTAAAATTTATATCCACTCAAATATACACTATCTAAAATAACTTTACAAGTCCACATGGCCAAATGGATCATGTTTATTAGTGAGTTTGAAATAGAATATGTCAACTAGAAAGACATCAAGGGGCAAGTTCTTATATATCAACTTGTTGAAGCACCCCTTGGAGACATAAAGCCACTAACCTTCCAATTTATTGATGAATCCATTATAATCATCATTGAAACACTTCTTGAGGAGAAGCACTAAAATGTGTATTTTGATGTATCATTCATAGCACATAGATCAGGGGCAGGCCTTTTGTTTATAACTCCATAGGAGGATCTAATCCCTAAGTCAATCAAAATCAAATTTCCTTGTGCAAAAAACATGGATGAATATGGATCACTCATCACAGGACTTTGATAGGCTATTGAATGGAATATACATCATCTAAGGGTTTATGGTGATTCTCAGTTAATCATCAATTAGGTTATATACCATTTTTAGACCAAATATGACAAGTTGGTACCATACAAGGCCATGGTTGACACTCTCAAACAATAAATTATTGATATTGAATTTGAACATATACCAAGGGCCAGTAATAGAATAGATGATGCTATGGATACCATTAGATCTTTGATTCAACATATAAATTTGACCAAAGAATACCAGTTTCTTGTTGAAAATCTACTAGCACCAACTCATGAACCTTTAACTATCATAATGGTCTATGATATTGTTGGTCCCAACTCTACTTGGTATTTAGACCTATATGCCTATCTTCACAACCAAATTATGCCACCAGATCTATCTTATAAACAATATAAATCCTTTATCCACCAAGTTTCACATTATACCTTACTCAAACCAACCCAATACCACTATAGTTTTGGTGTAAATCTACTTCATTATTTAACTTTTATGGAATCTAAATTAACATTATGGAAATTTCATGGAGTATGTGGAGCCCACACTAGTAGGGTAGTCTTATCCAAAAAATATCTTATGTACGATGTATTATTGGCCAATGATGGATGTAGATGCAACTTCATAAGTAAGAAGATGTGATAAATGTTAACAAAATGCCAATATAATTCATGCCCTAACCAAGACTCTAAAACCAATGCTTACACTATGGACATTTACTACATGGGGCCTTGATCTCATTGGGAATATCAACCCTACCTCATATGATGGCCATAAACATATTCTTACTACCATAGAATATTTTAATAAGTGGGTTGAAGCTATACTCCTCACTTATGTGACTAGAAAGCAAATTTCCAAATTCATATTTAACCATCTCATTTGCCTCTATGGTATCCCCTCTAACATTATGTCTGATAATAATAAATCATTCAAGAAAAAAGATGTTGAATCACTATATGTTGAGTACAAAACTAAACAATATTTTTCAATGACATATTATCCTTAAGGTAATGGCCAAGTAGAATCATAAAATAAAACTATTGTAAACATCCTTAAATAGATTATCAATGATGTCAATCGGGATTAGCACCTTAAAATATTCTAGGCCATCTAATCATACCACACCAACTAATGTACTACAATAAGATCCACTCCATATTTAATTTTTTATAGTATTAAGGCCATTATTCCCATTAAGTTTGAGTTACCTTAATTACGTATCTCTTTGAAGTATGTCTTAGATGATGAAGACTATCAAGTAGCTTTCCTGCAAGAGCTAGATTTAATTGATGAGAAACACTTGGTTTCAATAAATAATCTACAAGCATACTATAATTGACTACGTGGCCACTACAATCAGTGCATGAAACACAAATATTTTGACCTTGGTGTTCTTGTTCTAAAAGAAAAATAAAAGAATACCATGACTGAGAAGAAGGATAAAGGCAAGTTCAAACCCAACTAGGTAGGTAGTTTCATCATTGTTGTAAACTATGGCACTAGAGAATACAAGCTCACTACACTAGATATAGATGAACTTGATGAGCCAATGAATATTAGACACCTCACACATTAATTCGCTTGAGAGACCTAGTGTATTGTCTATGAGGCCTATTTCAATTGTACCATAATATCAAGTTTCTTCTTTATACCATACTATTCTATCAATTTTATTTTCCACCATTTCATTCTATCATACCCTTTCCTATTGATTGATTTGTTTTCCATCATTCCCTACAAGACCCATTTGACCTTGGTTCTATTTCATTGGTTCTACGACCACTTTCATCATGAAGATTATGTTCAGGTTTTAGTAGTTGTTTCAAGTATTCCAAATAAAGGCCATATTTTGGAATAGTATGAAAGAGGTTCTAGCAGTTACATCCTTCATATTTTATTCTATTTTATACCAAGTTTGCTTGATTTTATATAGGAAATTTAGGGGTAATAATTGTTTATCATGACTTGAAGTAAGACCTTTCTATGCCTATATTGTATTGTGACTTTATGCCAACTTTGCCTATTTTATTTTAATTGGCTATTACACTAGTCGTATTCCTTCATTGTAAGGTATAATTATATTGACTTGAGGTCCCATCCTAGGACTATGTAGGTAGTGCTCAATTTATGTTGAGGTTAGCTCAGTCACCCCTTAGCCACAGTCTCACTATTTTGTGAATAATTTAAGTTTGAATGATCTCATTATTTTGTGAGCTCAGACCATTTATTATCTCATCATTCTTCATTGCGTTGAGATGCTCTAAAAATACCAAAAACACTTGTAAAATGAATTTAGAAAATTAAAAAACATTGACCACTTCTTTGCCATAAGGATTATGGGAAACCTCACTAAGACACAAGAAACCACATATGATTTAGTTTCCCCATACTTATTGGCCCTCTTGTCCTATGCACTTTTCATTTTGCAAGATAATTCCCACATTCTTAAATAACTTAATAATGTTTCTCTCTCATGATTTTATTCTATCCCATTTCCTAGGATAACTAAATTTGGCCTAATGTTTTTGTTGGATTTCACATCCATGGAACTATGTAGGTAGCATCCACTTTCCTAGTGCATCTAGAGACAACTCAGCCACCCCCTTCCTTTTCTTCTATTCCCCCATTTTTTTTTAAGTTGTCTCCTCTCATCTAGGGGAAATGTTTGTCATCATGTTTATGCCATGTTGTTCATACTAACTTTTTAATTAACCATTGTTTGTCTGAGTGTTTCTCTTTGTTTCTTTTTCTTTTCTCAGTGTTTTGTTTATTTGTTTGCCTATTTGTTTTATTTCTTATTGTGCCTTGATTTAGTCTACATGCATTCATTAGGTGATTCCTCATGCATCATACTTGAATCCATCCATATTCATATGTTAATAGTACCATCATGGTTTTTATCATTATTTTATTATTTTTAATTGAGTATTGGATTACATGCTAGTCCTTCATATTTTGGCTAAGTTATCATGGTGTTATATCATGATGCCTTATATCATGATGCCTATCATCACATGCTATAGTAAAAATTAGCTCCAAGATTCTACATGACAAATAATTAATGATATCTCCTTGGCACTAGAAACATTTGTGATCTACTATCCAAAAAAGAGTAATTAAGCATTGAAATAATTTTCCTCCTTGATAGTTTGAACAAGCATTTCTTTACTAGTAGGTTTCCCAAATTCATATTTCACCTCTCTTGGAATTTTCCATCATCTCCCATATCATGTTTTCCATAATTGGGATACTAATTCTTATAAATGCCTACGGGAAAATCATTTTATACCATCCCACTTGCATTACCAATGATTCTAACCACCTTTGGGAAAATCATTGTGTTTCCATCTATTTGAGGGTTTATGATTATAACAACTTGTAGAAAAATCATTCTCTTTATCCTACCTAATTGTGGCATGTTTTCATTAGGATAATGCTTATAACTACCTTTGGGCAAACCATTATCTCTATCTACCCAACTATGGCACATTTTGATCCAACCAATGATTATAACTACCTATGGGCAAATCATTGTTTTCACTTTAATTGATAATAACCACATTTGGGTAAATGAATCTCTTGTTACCCTAAACTTTTTTTGACGATTATAACCACCTTTGGTCAAATTATTTACATTTTTTTAATCCCATCTATGCTGATGATTATAACCACTTATGGGTAAATCATCCTATTTATCCACCCTAACTGGGGTAGCTCCATATACCATTGATTATAATTGCCTATGGGTAAATCAGTCCCTTGCACCATATTTCATCTATTTGGTCCACTCATTTCCTTATTTCAAGGGACTATTTGTCGACCCCTTTGCCAACTACTCCCTCAAGGGGGCCTGTACATTTCATCCGTTATTGTTGAAGTCATAAGCATATAGGACCTTTTCAATATTTGAGAAGATGTTATTGTGCTTACATCTTCTAACATCTTCCCAAATAGGGACAAACTATATACACCTAAAATTGACCACCAATGCATTCATACTAGACTTTAGACTGATTCTTACCAACCTTTTCAAATTATGCCTAAGAATCACTAAATGTTTCAAATTTATCTTCATAACATGTAATTTAGTCTATAGACCTATTAAATGGGGAAAATGCACACATGAATTAAATAAAATCTTAAAAAATGCTAAAACTCCTAAGCAAAATTAATTAAAATGTGAAATATAATTAAATTCCTAGTTGAATTATCCATGAGTAATTAATGAATTGTTAGAGAAGGAAATTCAAAAATCAAGAATATCTTAAGAATTCATAATTACCTTTTTGTGAGTTGTCAAATATCCTAAAATATCTCAACATGCCTATTCATTTCTAATAATGAGTTTTCGACACCTTTTAACTCTACTGGGATTAATTAACTCACTAAGGTTAGGTTTGAACCCATTCCAAGCTATAACTATACTCTAAATCACCTTGGGTTGGGGTTACTTTCTAAACATATAAATACAAGCCTAGAACTCTTCATTTAGAGAGATTGAGCATAGTAAAGCTATAATATAGGACTTGGTGCATGATTCAAAGATATAGTGTTATAATGCCAAAATCACAAGCATAAGCCATACCAAGAAAGCCAAGCCAATTATGGTGTCAATGAGAGAAGGAGATACACAACTTCATTTTTTAAATACTCTTTGAGCACAAGCTAAGAAAGCCACACAACAAATCTCTTGGAGCATTCAAGGAAAGTAAGCAATTTGTCATTCTTTGTATTTTAGCTGGATTTCTAATTGGTTTTGTTCATCATGCTCCACATATGATCTATGAAATTAAGTGTTATGCATGTTAGTGTGTTTTTATTCAAGTTTTATTATTTATTCTAATATATGATCTAACCATCCTTCTTTGATTCCTTGATCACAAATGGATTCATTGTATACCATCCCACTTGCATTACCAATGATTCTAATTGCCTTTTAGCAAATCATTGTGTTTTCATCCATTTGAGGGTTCATAATTATAACCACTAGTGGGAAAATAATTTTATCTATCTAGCCCAACTGGGGCATGTTTTCATTAGGATAATGCTTATAAATACCTTTATAAAAACATTATCTCTATCTTCCCAAGTGGGACACATTTTGATCCAACCAATGATTATAACTAGCTATGGGCAAATCATTATTTTCACTTTAATTGATTTTAACCACCTTTGGTCAAATTAGTCTCTTATTACCCTAAGCCTCTTTTGATGATTATAACCACCTTTGGGAAAATAATTACCATTTTTTATCCCACTTATGCTAATGATTATAACCACCTATGGAAAAATCATGATGTTTATCTACCCTAATTGGGAAAATCATCCAACAAACTATAGACACCTAAAATTGGACAACAATGGCTTCATATAAGAGTTTAGACTGATTCTTACCAACCTTTTAAAATTAAGCCTAATAATCACTAAACATATCAAATTTGGCTTCATAACATGCAATTTGGCCTATAAACCTATTAAATAGGGCAAATGCACACATGAATTAAATCAAATCTTATAAATGCTAAAAAGCCTAAGCATAATTAATTAAAATGCTATATGTAATTAAATGCCTAGTTGAGTTAACCATGAGCAATTAAAGAATTATCAAAAAAAGAAATTCAAAAATCAAGAATATCCTAGGAATTCATAATTACCTTTTTATGAGTTGTCAAATATCTTAAAATATCTCAAGAATCCTATTCATTGTTAATCATGAGGTTTTGACACATTTTAACTCTAATGGGATTAATTAACTCACTAAGGTTAGGTTTGAACCCATTCCAAGCTCTAAATACACTCTAACTCACCTTGGGTTAGGGTTAGCTTCTAAACCTATAAATATAAGCCTAAACCTCTTCATTTGGAGAGCTTGAGCATAGTAAATTTATACTATAGGATTTGGTGCATGATTCAAAGCTATAGTGTTATAATGCCAAAATCACAAGCCTAAGCCATACCAATCAAGCCAAGCTAACTATGGTGCCAAGGAGATAAGGAACCACACAACTCCATTTGCCAAATACTCTTTGAGCACAAGCTGATTAAGCCACCATAAAAATCTCTTAGAGCATTGAAAGAAGGTAAGGAATTTATCATTATTTGCATTTTAGTTAGATTTCTATTTGGTTTTCTTCATCATGCTCCACATATGATCTAGGCAAATAAGTGTTATGCATATTAGTGTGTTTTTATTCAATTTTTCTTACTTATTCTAACACATAATCTAACCCCCCTTCTTTTATTCCTTGATCACAAATGGCATGCTTGGTGGGAGTCTAGATAACCCAAAGTGGATCAAATTAGGTGCATCCCTCACTAAGGAGGAATGTGAAATATTTATAACCCTATTGAGGTAATTCATTGATATATTTGCATGGGCCTACTCTGACATGCTAGGTTTGGACCCAACCTTAGTTATACACCACCTCATGGTTCATCTTGATGTCAAACTTGTGAAACAAAAATTATTCAAGATGTATCCTTGAATTAATATATTAGTGAAGAAAGATTTGTAAAAACTCTTGGAAGTGAGATGTATTAGGCCAATCAAATGATCAAAGTGGATCTCTAATGTTATACCAGTCAGTAAGAAGCCAGAAGGAATCAAGATATACACTGATTTTAGAGACATAAACAAAAATTACCCCAATGATGATTTTCCTCTACCAAACATTAACATGATAGTCAATTCCACAATCGGTTATGAAATTCTTTCACTGATGCATAGATTCTTAAGTTATAACTAAATATGAATTGTGCTAGAAGACCAACATAAAACATCATTCACCACTATGTGGGGAACCTTTTATTACCAAATTGTGCCATTTGGTATCAAAAACATTAGGGCCACCTATCAAAGATTCATAATATTTATATTTCATGATATGATGCATGATATTATTAAAGACTATGTCGATGACATACTAGGTAAATTAAAGACCAGGGCCGATCATCCAGTAGAAATATGAAGGATATTTGTGCAAATACATGAATACAAAGTTAGGCTCAATTTTAAGAAGTGTTTTTTTGGCATAACATCAAGAAAATTTCTTGGATTCATTATGTGTCATCGAGGCATTAAAGTTGACCCATCCAAAGTACTAGCCATAATAAATATGCCAACACTAACCAATTTGAAGCAACTCCATAGTTTGTAGGGAAAAATGCAATCCATTAGATGATTCATATCTCAATTGGCTTAAAAATGCCACCCATTCACACATTTGATAAATAAAGGTGTGATATTTCATTAGAATTATGAATTCTAAAAATCTTTTCATTAATTGAAGCACTTTCTTGTAAATCTACATGTTTTAGTGCCTCCCATGCTAGGAAAGCCATACATTCTATATCTATCAACTATCAATAAATCCATGATGGAAATTATAATTCAAAATGATGATAATGATAAAGAAAATTCCATGTAATATCTAAGATGTACACTGGTTGCATATGAACACAATTATATGCCCATTGAAAAGCCTATTTAATATGGTCTTCATAGCTTAGAAATTGCAATATTACATATTGAAAAATAAAACCATCATCATTTCAAAAGTAGATCCGATCAAGTATCCACTATATAAAACAACTTTGCAATGACACATGGCCAAATGGATCATGCTTCTCAGTGAGTTTGAGATATAATATGTCAACCATAAATCTATCAAGGGGCAAGTTGTAGATAATCTTGATGAATCACCCTTGCAGATATGGATCCACTAACCTTGCAATTTGTTGATGAATCCATTATGACCATCATTGAAACACCTCTTGAAGAGTAACACTATAATTTGTATTTTTATGGATCATTAATAGCACATGTATTAGGGGTAAGAATTTTATTTATAACTCGATAAGAGGATCTAATCCCTAGGTCATTCAAAATTAGCTTTCTTTATACCAACAACATTGATGAATATGAAACACTAATTATAGGACTTTGATAAGAAGTATATTGGAACATACATCACCTAAGGGTTTATGGTGATTCTTATTTAATCATTAATCAAGTTACATACCATTTTTCAGACCAAGGATGACAAATTGGTACCATAAAAGGCCATGGACGACACTCTCAAAATATAGATTACCAATGTCCAATTTAAACATATACCAAGGGAAAATAATAGAATAGTTAATTCTATGGATACCATTTTATCTCTGATTCTACATATAGATACGACAAAAAAAACCAATTTTTTATTGAAAATCTACTAGCGCTAGCTCATGAACCTTCAACTATTGCAATGATCTGTGAATTTTTTTGTCCAATCTCTACTTAATATTTATACACACATGCCTATCTTCATGACTGAATTATGCCACCATATTTATATTTCAAACAATCCAAAGCCTTTGTCTACTAGGTCACATGTTAAACATTACTTAGACCAACCTTATGATGTAGAGCATATACCAAGTTCACTCAATTAACTTTATTTAAAAATGAACTTCCTTTGACTATGGTTCACTAGACCATTCCTTTATGCAAGATTATAAGTTTTATCACATTGTTAATTAGATGCTAATATGTTTCTTAGATTCTCTAGGGTCTCAATGACCTCTCATTCACATGTCAACACCTTTCAACTCATATCTTTTCCCAACTTTTCCTACTTTTATCTCAATCTTTCTAGACCTATTTATGGACTTTCTTTGACTTGTATAGACTATACCTTCATCACTTATAAATATGAAAACTTGATTCTAATAACCTTTATTATGTTCTTTATATCCATGAGGTTATAATCCAAAAATCTTTCCTTAAGGCACTTTTCAAATGCTCTAAAGCCTATTGTTTAGGTGTAAGGTCTATTAGAGATTATTTTGTAATTAGTCTTTATTTTACATACACAAGGGTATGTGCATACAAGGAAAAACTCAAAATCACTTCAATCACAATTCACTTAATCCTTTCACAAATTTTCACTGAATTTTACTAGTGAATCTCTCTAAACACTCAAAACCCTAAGTTGGGGTTTATAAAGTCCAAATTTAGTTTGTCTGGTCTATACTAACTTTGTCCTCCTTCTGCAATCCTTAAATGTCCCTTCTTGATCAACTGTTCCACATTTCCAATTCAAAATCTACTTGATTATGTTCATAAATGATTGGTTACAAGTCTATATCAGGTTTTACAAGTTCTACCATAACCTTCTAGATCTTAAGATATAACTTTCCAACATTAATATGAACCTTATTAATGAACATAGTCTACCATTCAAGACACTTACACAATATAGGGGTCTAAGTAAACATATATCTAAATATCAAATGAATTGGTTATTATTCCACTCAATTTTTATCTCTATCATCTTTTCAATCTTTCAAGAAGTCTTTGAAATATTTAGCATTGTCCATGTGCCTATCCTTTTAAAACCATAATCTATAATAAATAGACAATCCAAGAACATGGTTTGCCTATTCACTATTAATCAAAGTTCTTTGTTTCATCTAGATGAGATCACATATTCATTATACAAACCTTATATTTATATTATTACACATTACAACATATTTACCACCATCTTTTATTCATTGATTAGTCATAAATAATTGCAATCAACAATCTTAATTCAACCCAGCAGGGGTTTGTATTAACATTTCCTAGTCAAAGTTCTTTCTTTGTTTTATCCTTTCAAAGTAACTCTCCTTATAGACATACCATATACTATAAATACAAATATAAATATTTTTTACTTTATTCTTTTCTCAATTCAAAACACTTACAAAGATCAACAACAACCCTTGACCTTAAAATAGGGTCTGTAATTTCATTCAAAATAGGGGTTACCAACATTCCCCTTCTATCTGCATTCAAACTTGTTCAATTACATTCCCATCATCCATTATAATGGGATCCCATATCTAACCAATAAAAAAATAACTCATAGACACCTATCAACTCCAAGAAAAGTGCTTAACAATTTTTTCTACCAACTTCCCATGTAGAGGTCTTGTGGGTTACAATGCATTTTATTTATTTTCACACAATATGACATATTTTGTCCCATTACATAAGACCTTATATATTAATTCAACCTTATAAATATTTAATACATCTTACACCTTCATAATTTTCAAAAATGTCCTTTTACAAGGCTTGACAACTTTGAATTTTTCAAATAATGCTTTTGGCAAGAAAATGAATCATTTAAGTTCTATACACTTTGAGACAACCTAGACTTCATAAATGAACCTCTGATGAACTTTAAAAACTTTAAGACACATATAGACCAATATAAGACAAAATTTAAAAACTTTTTGGGTCTGTATAGGATGCCCCTGCATCATACTACTAAGGGGTCCCATTGAGTGATCCACTTGGCATACACTGTTGTCTAAATACATTGAGCTTTCTCATGGAAATTATTTGACTCCACTTGTCTCTCATAGAGATGAACATGGTTTCGGGCCCCAAATTTAGGCATTTTATACTTCATCTTCATACCTATACATGAAACTATAATGTTAAATAAATCATAGTTATTGCCATCTCTTTTTTGCATTACATATGCATGCCACTCTTCTCCTTATCTTTATCATTCGTCATTGTTGTAAGTATCACAACTATTTGATTTTTCCTCTTCACCACACATAAAACATCTTCTTATCCCTTATATGCCTCTTATTTATTTTTCCTCTTTCTTTGTTTTTGTTCATCTCTATTACAACTACTCTTCTTATCCTGCTCATGAAAGGCATATATGTTCCCTTTCTCTATCTTACCTCCTTGGTCACTCAACTATCCCTCATAAGCCTCCTGCACATGTCCCAACTCATTATCATGCTTTTATTTTACAAGTCTCACCTTAAATCATTCATACATTCCTTCTTTGGCTACCTTAATCACTTAAGGCTGCACATGCATCTCTATTTTATCTTCTACCTACTCCTTACCTACACCTTCATTATAAAACAATATACTAGAAACAATATTTGAAGCCTTTATGAACTTCTAATGGGTTACCTTCTAATACATTTCAACCTAAAAATTACTCTTCACTTTCTTGGTGTCAATTATAAGCCATTTCTCATCAATCTTAGCTGCTACATCTATCATTATAATGCTATCCTCTCTCCCACATGCTTTCCTTGGCTAGCTTATTTCTTAAGCACTCTTATTGATGTTATGGCTCCTTCTCTTTGATGACACCCTACATTCTTGTTTAAAATTTTTCATGTCCATATTTATGGACTCACAATACTTCATATTGATAATCTCAACACAAATTATCTTGTCTTCTTTGGGTGCTTTGATGAAACCCAATCTTTCCATTGCCTCACTCTAATATTGCCTTGTCATCATAATCATGATTCTCTCATCTCTTCTATCTTCTTCACCCTTCAATGGAACAAGTACATGTGTCTATCCATGTTTCTTAATGGTATATATTTTATCTTGAAATCATGTATGACATGATTATCAAACTACCATTGTCTATAGAAATAAATGACACACATCAATAGGCAAAATATCACACAATACTTAATCTTTATACATTCCTATCTGAAACTCAAACCAAATCTATTCAATTAATAGTATCTAATGAATATTATGAGCCCATGTAACCTTGTATGATTATAGATGTGGCATCCTCTTCAATCCTAAATTATGAACCATCTTCAAGGATACAATATTGTTAGTATTACCTCCATTAATGACTAGATTACACACTTTACCTCTTGTCTTACATCTGCTTCTGAATAGGCTTCTCCTTTAAGATGGTTCCTTAAATTTATTCTAATATAATAAGACTCTCCTCATGAGTAATGAATCATTCCTATCATGCCTTCTCTCCTCATTCTCTTCTCTCACTCTCTGCTACTACATACTTTTGCTCACATTCCTTATACACTCTATTGCCTTATGTCCTTCTCTATGGCAATTTAAACATTGCCCATAAAATATCTATCTTAGTTATTATCTCATTGGACCTTCTGTAATATCCCCAACCAATTAGGAATATATAAAAAATAAAGCTCTGAACAAAGGTACAAATTTTGCCAAAATAATTTCCAAATAAATAAATAAATCACAATAGAGTTTCTCAATGGCAAATCACAGATCTTATCACTTGTTCTTCTAGATGATTACACAATTGAGTCTCTATCATACAAATAAAAGAATATGAAATATTCTATCTTAAAACCTTAGGCTTTGGCAAATCTGGAAATTGAGCTTGAATCTAGAAATTATGTCTGGGCCTGATGTGTCGAACACACAGTCACCGGCGTCGGTCGATATATTTCCGACGTCGGTCTCTATCAGTCCTTCTCTACCGACGTCTATCTTCAGTCGGCCGATGTCATTTACTAGGGATCTCTTCCTGCTAATGTCAGTATCTGCATGGATCTGTACCTACCGATGTCAGTTTTTGTGCGAATCTATACAGATCTGTACGGACTCTGTACGACCACCAATAAAGCACACCCTATTTGTTTCAACCCTTGATCTAAAGATATATGGCTCTAATATAGAAGATATATATCTGTATAACTTATTGAATCAAAACTAAATAAATAAAATACCTGGAAAGCTCTATGACAAGTTTTGTATGAAGTTACCTCTCAAATCTATAAACCTCTGTGATAACTTCTGTATGAAGCTATCTCTCAATTTGGCAATAGATCAGCTGATATTTCATAGCCTCTGAATCACACACAATGAAGAGTTGATGTTCTCCACTGCAATGGAATCCTGGAACCCTTGGCTCAGTCTTCACAGAAGAATTCTTCAATATCAAAATCAATAATCATATGCATAATCAATAATGGCCTCCATGAGAAACCCTTATACCCTCAAAAAGATGTGCTTGCCCTAATTAGGGTTTTCTTAAATTAGAATTAGGGTTTCTAATTAAAAATAGACCAAATAATTAATATTTGATTAAATAAATCAAATATTAATATCTCCATCAATATATGTTCGATCGAGCCCAAACGAAAGCCAATTGGAAAAATTTTGCTAAACGAAGCCAAGCCAATCTCCGTCAAGACCTTCTATCCATCTTATTAGCCTACGAAGGTTGCATAATAGGATAACCATCTATTCTGAAGATGTCAACTAAAAAGGGGACATGATAATCCACCCCTCTTGAAATTGCTTACCCTCAAGCAATCGCTGAATGATACACCCATCAATCCACCTGGATCCCAAATGTAGTCATGATCTACCCTGTTGTCAATCAATGCAAACTCCATGCCATGTCAATCCCTAGTACTAAGATAAGCACCCCAACATCCAATCCATAAATGAAAATCAACTGGCAACTCAAGTAAACTCCTTACCTAAATAATAGCTGAATCTAGAATATGAATGCTAGACATACTCATATCATCCTCAACTTATGACCTGGCTGTAGCAAAAAGCTGAGTCCCTATCACATGTGCTAAATCTAAAACTGAACTCACCTCAAGACAAAACTCATCCACCTGTCTCTCCTGTGTTGGTGCTAATGTGCACTCAGTAGCGCACTCTATCATGCCATCTTGGATGAGCCTCTCCATCTGATGAAAAAACATATATTTAAAGCTACTGCCTCGTATTGCCTTAAGAATATGTGTCTTCCCATCAAAATCAAAGCAAACCTCCATGTCCTTGAGACAAAGCGTAACTTCCTCAAATGAATGAAGCCACTTCATACCCAAGACTAAGTCTATATCCCCCATGTTCACCACATAATAATCAGCCTTGAACTCATAGTTGTTCAAGTGCAATGGGAGGTCTCTAATCATACGCTCACACCTAAGAGTGTGACCATCAGCTACCTTAACTCTAATGCCCTAAAAATATTTATTAGTGAGCCCACGCTTCTCCAAAAATCTAGTATCTATAAAATTATGTGTGGCTCCTGTATCAAGAAGGGTGATGACCTTCTGTCCTGCCAAAACTCCATGGAGTCTAAATGACTCATCTGACTGAATGTTGGATAGACGTGCCTCCTATATATGAAGCTCTAAATCTGCCTCTACCTTAGGCTCTGAAGCCTCTACCTCTACCCCCTCAAAAATATTCTGATGTTTAGAATCCTCTGAATCTAAATCCTCATAATATGCCCACATCACACGATTCACCTTGCCCTTAGGCCTCAAAGGGAAATCGTGATGGATATCATATGGACCTTTGCAGTAGAAGCAAAGCTTCTTCCTGCATAAATCATTAAGCACCTCATGATCCAAATGTGGTGCTACTGGATTGGCCTTTGAATCATTCTTTACACCTGATTTATCTATGTTGAAATCCAGTCTCTCTGTATCCGCATTGGAGCACTTATGGTCTCTAGATGAAGAATTACCTTTGGAGTTAAATTTATGGGATGGGGCTGCCATCTCCATACTATGCGCCTTCTTCATAGCTACTTGTAATGAAGGAGGATCAAAGGCTTTGATCTAACCTCTCAATGGCTCTGTCAATCCCTCCATGAAGAGAACTACCAATCTACGCTCGAAAATATTGGGCACCATGACTGCCAATCTCTGAAACTCACCAATGAAGGACTCCAAGTTACCTGTTTGTCTCAACTGTGCCAGATCTCAAAAGTAAACCTCGGGATATTTCATGTCGAACCGCTCAACCAATCTATCCACAAAGTCTTGGTACTCTGTCACTTGGTTATGTGAAAGTGTTACCATACCATGGTACCACCAATCATGTGCTACCCCATCCAAGTGCAAAGTGGCGTATTTGATGGCCTCTATCTCTGACATTGGTCTCAATGCCAAAAAGGTGTCAAGCTTATGAACCTAAGCTTGAGCTATCATCTTGCCGCTGCTGTCAAAAGTAGTCAAAGAAAGCTTACCAGTAGCCTTCTTCAGCTCACTGAATTAAACTATAGGCCTCCTATCCTGTCTAACTAATCTATAGTGCTCTCTCCTCAACTAAACAAAAAGATCAAAGGATGTCCTCTCTTGAACATGAGGAGGTAATAAGTCCCACTCATCATTTGCAGCCATGTAAACATCTACAAATGGGGAATTTCCTACCTCCTCCTCTGCTGGTGCCTCTGGTTCTTCTTAAACAAATGTAGGACATGTAGGTCTATCAGCTATTCTGGACTGGGTCTACTGTGGTCTCTAATTAATCATAGCACTCCTGTCATCTCTTTGTTCCCCATTCTATCTATTAGGTGCGTTCATCCTCTCTATCATAATAGTGAGTCTCTGTATTGTCTGATTCATCTGTTGTTGGCCTATCATCATAGCACGATGGAATTCTCTAGTGTCCTAATCAACATCATACCTATGCCCCTGGGTGGGCTACCCTCACGTCTGTCACTCATGATAATCTACTTTTGTTCTAACAACTGGGTACCTTCAAGCAAGGCTCTACTGCGTGTGTTATACCTGTGTGGTCCCAACTCTTGTGGCTGCATAAGATCTATAAACCCTCAGGATGGCAAGATTTTAGCTCTAATACCACCTAATAGGATGGCAGGAATTTGGCTCTGATACCACTGTAATATTCCCAACCAATTGGGAATATATAAAAAATAAAGCTCTGAACAAAGGTACAAATTCTGCCAAAATAATTTCCAAATAAATAAATAAATCACAATATAGTCTCTCAATGGCAAATCACAGATCTTATCACTTGTTCTTCTAGATGATTACACAATTGAATCTCTGTCATACAAATAAAATAATATGAAATATTTTGTCTTAAAACCCTAGGCTTTGGCAAATCTAGAAATTGAGCCTGAATCTAGAAATTCTATCTCGGCCTGCTATGCCAAACACACAGTCACTGGCGTCGGTTGATATACTACCGATGTCGGTCTCTGTCAGTCCTTCTCTACCGACGTCGGTCTTCAGTCGGCTGATGTCAGTCACTGGGGATCTCTTCCTACTGATGTCGGTGTCTACATGGATCTGTACCTATCGATGTCAATTTTTGTGTGAATCTATACGGATCTGTATAGACTCTGTACGGCCACCAATAAAGCACACCCTATCTGTTTTAACCCCTGATCTGAAGATATATGGCTCTAATATAGAAGATCTATATCTGTATAACTTATTTAATCAAAATTAAATAAAGAAAATACTTGGAAATCTTTGTGACAACTTTTGTATGAAGTTACCTCTCAAATTTGTAAACCTCTGTGATAACTTCTATATGAAGCTATCTCTCAATTTGGCAATAGATCGGCTGATATTTCATAGCCTCTGAATCACACACAATGAAGAGTTGATATTCTCCACTGCAATGGAATCCTGGAACCCTTGGCTCAGTCTTCACAGAAGAATTCTTCAATATCAAAATCAATAATCATATGCATAATCAATAATGGCCTCCATGAGAAACCCTTATACCCTCAAAAAGATGTGCTTGCCCTAATTAGGGTTTTCTTAAATTAGAATTAGGGTTCTAATTAAAAATAGACCAAATAATTAATATTTGATTAAATAAATCAAATATTAATATCTCCCTCAATATATGTCTGATCGAGCCGAAACGAAAGCCAACTGGAAAAATTCTGCTAAACGAAGCCAAGCCAATCTCCGTCAAGACCTTCTATCCATCCTATTAGCCTATGAAGGTTACATAATAGGCTAACCATCCATTCTGAAGATGTCAACTAAAAAGGGGACATGACACCTTCATATATTCTTTATATATCATCTTAAAATTTTCTAACCTACCTTGTATGGTGCTACCCCATGCCATTTTAAACTATTGTTGTATGTACTTGTGGTCTCTCTTGAACCACCTCTCCATTTCCTCTCTCTTCCATTCTTGCTTATAATGGTACTAGTTGACCTTGATACCTACCATCACCTTCTATTTATACTATTTTTATCTCTCCCTAATAACATATTCAATGGCCTCCAGCATCAACACTAATGGAATAATCAAATGAGCTATTTGGTTTACCATCCGCTTGACCAAATCATCATCATCCCTACTAGCTCTCTTCATGGAGGACTGTCTTTGATCACCTATCCTAAAATGTACTTAAAAACACATATTATCAAACCTTTCAATAATCCACAAGAATATTTTAGTTAGATGTGATACCAAAATGATGCAAAACATATACCAAGTTCACTCAATTAACCTTATTTCAAAATCAACTTCCTTTGACTATGGTTCACTAGACCATTGCTTTATGGAAGATTATAAGTTTCTTCACATCATTAAGTAGTTGCTAATATGTTTCTTAGATTTTTTAGGGTCTCATTGACCTCTCATTCACATTTCAACACCTTCCAAATCTCAACTCATATCTTTTCCCAACTTTTCCTACTTTTATCTTAATCTTTCTAGCCCTATTTATGGTCTTTCTTTGATTTATATAGATTTCACCTTCATCAATTATAAATATGACACTTGATTATAATACCCTCTATTGTGTTCTTTCTATCCACAAGGTTACAATCCAAAACTCTTTCCTTAAGGAACTTTTCCAATGCTCTAAAGCCTATTGTTTAGGCCTATTAGGCCTATTAGGGATTAGTTTGTAAACAATATTTATTTTCCATACACAGGGGTATGAGAACACAAGGAAAACCTTAAAATCACTTCAATCACATTTCACTTAAGCCTTTCACAAAGTTTTACTAATTTCTACTAGTAAAATATCTCTAAACACTCAAAACCCTAGGTTGGGGTTTTTTAAGTTCAAATTTAGTTGTTTGGTCTATATTAACCTTTTCCTCCTTATTCAATCCTCAAATGGCCCTTCTTAATCGACTGTTCCACATTTCCAATTCAAAATCTACTTGATTATGTCCACAAATGATTGGTTACATGTCTGTATTAGGGTTTACAAGTTCTACCATGTTCTTAATCAATTGAAAGGTTCAATCAACATTCAAATGACTTCAAATATACTTGTCATAACCTTCTAGAGCTTATTATGTGATCTACCAACCTCGAATGAACCTTATTAATGAATATAGTCCACCATTTAAGACACTTACACAATAAAGGGGTTTGAGTAAACATATATCTAAAAATCAAATTAATTGGTTATTATTCCACACAATTTATATCTCTATCACCTTATTCAATCCTTAAAAAAGTCTTTGAAATATTTAGAAAAGTCCATGTGCCTATCCTTTTAAAACCATAGTCTATTAGAAATAGATAATCAAGAATATGGTCTACCTATTAAATATTAATCAGAGTTCTCTATTTCATCTATCTAAGAGCACATATAAATTATAGAAACCTTATATTAATCTTCTTACACATTGGAACACAGTTATCACCATCTTTCATTCATCGATTAGTCATGAACAATTACAATCAACATCCTTAATTCAACCCAATAGGGGTTTGTATTAGCATTTCCTAGTTAGAATTATTTCTTTCTTTTTATCATTTCAAATTCTCTCTCCTTATAGACATACCATATCCTACAAATACATCTGGAAACGTTTTCTACTTCATTATTTTCTTAATAAAAACAATTACAAAGATCAACAACCATTTACCTCAAAATAGGATCTACAATTTCATTCAAAATAGGGGTTACCATCATTCCCCTTCTATCTAAATACAAATTTATTCAATTACATTAAAATCATGCATTTGAATGGGATAATATATCTAACCAATACAAAACTAATTCTTACACACCTATCAACTCCAAGAAAAGTTCATAACTATTTTTTAGCCAACTTCCCATGTAGAGGTCTTATGGGTTACACTGTATTTTCTTGATTTTCACATAATATGACATATTTTATCCTATGACATAAGACCTTCCATAATAATTAAAACCTTAGACATATTTAATACATCTTCCACCTTCATAATTTTCACAAAGGTCCTTTTACAAGGCTTGACAACTTTCAATTTTTCAAATAATGTTTTTGGCAGGAAAATGAATAATTTAAGTTTTATGAAATTTGAGACAACCTAGACTTTATAAATTAACCTATGATGACCTTTAACAACTGTAAGACACATATAGACTAATATAAGACAAAATTGAAAAACTTTTGGGTTCCTTATAAGATGCCCCTACATCACCTTATACCACCATAGTTTTGAATGAACTCTACTTCATTGTTTAACTTCAGAAGAATATACATTGGAATTATGGGAAGTTCATAAAGGAGTATGTAGATCTTATAATAAAAGTGTAGTCCTATCCAAAAAAATATTACGTACTAAGTATTATTATCCAATGATAGATGGAAATACATCTACATATGTAATAATATGTGATAAATGTCAATGACATGCCAATTTGACTCATGCCCTGACCAAGACTCTCAAACTAATGCTTACACCATGGACATTTACTACATGGGGCCTCAATCTCATTAGGAAGATCAAACCTACCTAATTTGATAGTGGTAAACATATCCTTATCACCATATAATATTTGACTAATTGGGTTGAATATATAACCCTCACTTACATGACTAGAAAACAAATTTCCAAAATCATATTTAACCATCTCATTTACCACTATGAGATCCCCTTTGAAATTATATATGATAATGGTAGATCATTAAATAATAAGGATTTCAAATCATTTTGTGTCAAGTACAAGATTAAAAAATATTTTTTAATGACATATTACCCTCAAGGTAATGGCTAAGCATAAGCATATAGCAAAACCATTATCAACATCCTTGAAATTATTGTCAATCATGTTGGACATGATTAGAACATTCAAATATTTCATACCCTCTAGGCATACCACATCAACCATTGCACTCTAATAGGAGCCACTCCATATTCACTTATTTATGGAATTGAGGCCATTCTTCCCATTGAGGTTGAGTTACCTTCATTATTCATCTCTTTGAAGCATTTCCTAGATGATGAAGATTATCGAGTAGCTCACCTGCAAGAGATGGAGTTACTTGATGAGAAATGCTTGGTCACAATAACCAATCTGCAAGCATACCAAAACCAAATTCATGGCCACTACAATTAGCACATGAAACATAGAGAATTTGAGCTTGGTGATCTTGTTCTTAAAGAAAACCAAAAGAATACCATGGTTAAGAAGAAGCATAAAGGCAAGTTCAAACACAACTAGGTAGGTCCTTTCATCATTCTTTCAAACTATGGTGCTAGAGCATACAGACTCATTACACCAGATGGGGATGAACTTTATGAGTTTATGAACATTATACACCTCAAGCATTACTTTACTTAAGAGACCTAGTGTATTGTTTATGAGGCTCGTTTCACTTTTACCATACTGTCAACTTTCTTATTTATACCATACCATTATATCAATTTGATGTTCTACCATTCCATTCCATCATACCCTTTCCTATTGACGAAGTCATTTTCCATTATTCCCTACCAAGCCCATTTCACCTTGGTTCTATTCTATTGGTTTTACAGTCACTTTTAGCATGAAAATTATGAGGCCATATTTCAAGTATTCTAGATAGAGGTCATATGTTAGAGTAGTATGATAGAGGTTGTGGCTATTTCATCCTTTATTTCTTATTCTGTTCTATACCAAGTGTGCCTAATTATAACTACCTTTTGGAAAATTAGTGTCTCACCATCTTGCTACTAATTATAACCACCTATGGGTAAATTAGTATCATTGATTTATGTTTTCACTTCCTAGTTATAACTAGTTATGGGAAAACTAGGGGAAACAATTATTTATCATGCCTTGAAGTACCACCTTTCTATGCTTATGTCATACTATGCCTTTATTCCAAATTTTCTTGTTTTATTTAAATTGCTTGTTACACTAGTCAAATTCCTCCACTATAAGGTAAAACTATAATGACTTTTGATACCATCTTGGGACTATGTAGGTAGTTCTTGATTTACATTGAGGTCATCTCAGTCACCCCTTAGCCATGCTCTCATTATTTTGTGAATAATTTAAATTTGAATGCTCTCATTATTTTATAATATTTAACCATTTAATATCTCATCATTCTCCATCACGTTGAGATGCTCCTAAAATCCCAAAAACATTTTTAAAATTGATTTATAAAATCCAAAAACATTTACCACTTCTTTGCCATAAGGATTCTAGGAACCTTCACTAAGAAAAAATAAACCACTTGTCATTTAGTTTACCCATCCTTATTGGCCCCCTTGTCCCATGCACTTGCCATTTTTTAAGATCATTCCCACATTCTTATATAACACAATCATGTTTCTCTCTCATCATTTTCCTCTATCCCATTTCCTAGGATAACTATATTTGGATTAAAATTTTTGTTGGATATAACATCCATGTAACTATGTAGGCAATGCCCACTTGCCTAGTGCATATTGAGACAACTTGACCACCCCCTTCCTTTTATTCTAATCCCCCATTTTATTTATTTTTTAAATTATCTCCTCTTTTCTAGGGGAAATATTCATCACCATGTTTGTGTTGTGTTGTTCATACTAATATTATAATTAACCATTGTTTGTTTGAGTGTTTCTATTTGTTTCTTTTTATTTTCTTAGTTTTTTATTTGTTTGTTTATTTGTTTACATGCATTCATTAGGTGATTATTTTTGAATTATACTTGAATCCATCCATATTAATATGTTAACATTGTCATCACGGTTTTTATCATTGATGCATTATTTTCAATTAAGTATTGGATCACATGTTAGTCCTTTTGTATATTTCATCCAATTTATCATGGTGTTATATGATGATGCCTACCATATTGTGCTACAAAAAAAATCATCTCCAAGAGTCTACATCGTAAATAAGTAATGATATCTCCTTGGAACTAGACAAATTTGTGATCTACTCCAAATTATATCCAAAATAGAGTAATTAAACAATGAAAGAATTTTCCTCCTTGATAGTTTAGATGAGCATCTTCCTACTAATAGGTTTCCTAAATTCATATTTTACCTCTATTCTAATTTTCCATCATCTCCAATATCATTTTTTCCATGATCAAGATACTAAAGCTTATAACCACATATGGGAAAATCGTGTATACCACCCCACTTACATTACTAATGATTCTAACCACCTTTGGGTAAATCATTATGTTTCCATCCATTTGAGGGTTGATGATTATAACCACTTGTTGGAAAATCATTATCTTTCTCCTACCCAACTTGGGCATGTTTTCATTAGGATAATGCTTATAACCACCTTTGGGTAAACCATTATCTCTATCCACCCAACTGGGGCAGATTTTGATCCAACCAATGATTATAACTACCTATGGGCAAATCATTGTTTCCACTTTAGTAGATTATAACTGCCTTTGGGTAAATTAGTCTGTTGTTACCCTAAGCCTTTTTTGATGATTATAATCAACTTTGGGTAAATCATTAACTTTTTTATCCTATCTATTTCAATGATTATAAACACCTATGTGAAAATAATCATATTTTTCTTCCCTAATTGGGGTGGTTTTACTAATATTTAGAGTAGATCGGGAATGTGTATAGTGCCAAGGAGATATTGTTACTTCTTTGCCATGTATATTCCTGGTGCTGATTTTTCTTGTAGTACATGATGGTAGGCATGATGATAGAAAACCATGATAACTTGGACAAAATATGTATAAGGACTGACATGCAATCCAATACTCAATTGAAAATAATGCACCAATGATAAAAACCATGATGATATTGTTAAAATATGAATATTGATAGATTTAAGTATAATACACAAGGAACCACCCAATGAATGCATGAAGATGGAATCAAGGCACAATAAGAAAGAAATAAATAGGCAAACAAATAAACAAACAAAAAAATAAAACATTAAGAAAATAAAAATAAAAACATGAAACAAAGAGAAACACTCAAATAAATAATGGTTAATTACAATGCTAGTATAAATAACATGACATAAAGATGATGAAAAACATTTCCCCTAGATGAGAGGAGACAACCTAACAAAAAAATAAAATAGGGGAATAGAATAAAAGGAAGGGGGTGGTCGAGTTTTCTTTATATGCTCTATACAAGTGGACACTACCTACATAGTTCCATGGATGTGATATCCAACAAAAACTTCAAGCCAAATGTAGTTCTCCCAAGAAATGGGATAGAAGAAAATGATGAGAGAGAAACATGATTGTGATATATAAGAATGTGGGAATGATTTTTAAAAATGGAAAGTACATGGGACAAGAGGGAAAATAAAGATGGGGAAACTAAATGACAAGTGGTTTCTTTTATCTTCATGAGGGTTCCTAGAATATTTAAGGCAAAGAAGTGGTCAATGTTTTTGGATTTTCTAAATTGATTTTATAAATGTTTTTAGGATTTTAAAAACATCTCAATGTGATGGAGAATGACAAGATACTAATAGTCCAAGATCATAAAATGGTGAGATCATTCAAACTTAAATTGCTCATAAAATTATGAGAGTGTGGTGTTTCTATGCAAAATTGCTTTCTACATTCAAAGAAGAAATAAGAAACTAAAAGAAATGGTCAAGGCTAGAAGTACCTGATAAAGTTGTACGCACCGAAATCAGACGTTGGAAGATTCTCCTCTTTGGCTGTGGAGGAATGACACCTGTAAAGAAGAAAAGGCTGATATGTAGCACTGTTCTGCACAGTCACCGACGTCGGTCTCTGTAGTGTCGGCGTTGGTTAGGGAAGGTGCCGGCATCGGTTGAGGTGCCGTCGTCGGTCGGGGTAGTGACCGGCGTCGGTAGGGGCAGGTTCTGGATGAGTTGCAGAAGCCCTGGGAGAGTCGGGACAGGTTCTTGACAGGGTTGGGACAAGGTTTAGACAGAGTCGGGACAGGGTCTGATAAGGTCAGGGCAGGGTTTGGACAGAGTCTGGGGGTTTTAGTCGAGTCTAGACAGAGTTATGGATGTGGATAGTGGGCAGGGATGTAAAGGAGAGATGCAGAACTTGGGTCTGTGGTTTGAAGATTCAGGATGACAGAAATAATGAACAAAGAATAACCAAAAATAAAATAAAACAAATAGAGTAAATACTTACCTACGAGAAGACGTGATGAAAGCCATAGTTGAAGTTGTCTGTGCAGTGCCGGATTGAAACGAATGCAGATTGGTTGATGCCGGAGTTGGTTGATCGTGAAAGTATTGATTGCCAGAGTCTGTGGATGTTGGAGTTCGAAGGTCGATTGAATGATTGCTCGGTTTTGATTGATTAGCCTTTCGAATGGTTGGTGGAGGCTGATGAAGGCAAGGGACAGTTTGAGAGACGGTTCGTCAACCGTTTTGGGAAACCGATCAGGAACCGAATGATAACTGATAACGGATAACGGCAAGGTGACCGACGTCGACAGGATTGCCAACATCGGCTGATAAGTGACTGACGTCGGTGACATCAGCCGGGAAAAGACCGTCGTCGGCAGATGCACAATGGGGATAGAGTCTAGCTTTAGCTCTGTGCTCATTTTTACATGCTGTTAGGGTCAAGGTTGGTGGAACAAGTGATCGACAAGGGTTAAATAGGCGAAGAAGAATAAGACAGGGAATGACCAGGGGAGTCGACATGATTTTAGTGTCTACATTTGCCCCTTTTTGTCTTGTTGGTTGTTCTAGACGAACTACAAGACAAAAATAGGAGTGATTGCCCTAGGTGAGGGATAAGGTTGATTTCGTCTTGTTGGTTGTTTGAATGAACTGCAAGACAAAAATAGGAAGCGGAATGCCCCGAGTATGGATAAGGTATTCCCCCTCAAAGCAGGAGTCGAGGGAAGGGAACCAAGAATCGGGTGCTGATTTGATAAAGAGTGGATGAAAAAGGGGTGAGGGTGAACGTGGCAAAAGTCGTGATTGCGCACATACCACTGCACGAGAGGGTTAGGTCAAAGTGTCGCAGGTCAAGGGTCGAGGAGTGCCAAAATTGAAATAACTGGGCCCCAGCATTTAGTCATCTGCTGATCGGGTTACTCAATCTAAGCTGAAGCTCCAAATGGTCGTCGTGTTCCAGGTATCCAGGGCTCAGGAAGTGCTCCTAGAATCACGAAAAAGTCACAAGTAGTGTGGATCAACCGGCTTGCGATCCTATACTTGTGAGGGTCCAAAAAGGTCTGCGCACAATTTTGCTAACCAGTCATGAGGTAGCATACATGCAAAAACAACCAAGGCAACAATGTCTTGGAAGTGGTCGAGGTTGGAGGAGATAGGCATGATCTCCAATGGTTGGTGGTCGATGGATGGATGAATGGACGAAAGGATGTGGCCGAGCTAACCCCAGAAGACCCCATGTCAACTGAGTGCTGCCTACATAGCCCTGGTGATAGGGCCTCAGGCCAATGTAGTTCTCCTAAGAAGGGAGGAAGGGTCAAAGGGATAAAATGGGTCGTGGTGAAGGGCAAGGTTATGGTTAAAATAAGGAAAGAAGGTTTGTTCATCAGAGGGACGAACAAATGAGAATGGTCGAGCTAACCCCAAAAGACAGTCGTGTCATCTGAGTGCTGCCTACATAGCCCCTGTGGAAGGGCCTCAGACCAATGTAGTTCAGACAAAGGGTCCGAGTAGCAGACAAGTGGTTAAAATAGTTGAGAGATTGGTCTTGGTTATGATGAAATGAGGAGGAAAAAAGATGTTGCAGCCTTTTCCAAATGGTGTATTCTACAACATTGGTTGAGGGGTTTTTCATCCCTAGCAATATTCCATATTCGTGATGGATGTATGCTAAAAATGAATTGAGGTTTATTTATGCTTCAGCAAGTATTGGTTTATGCTGAACATAAATTGCAGTGGGTCGATAGTTTCCATGTGTATTGGTGTCCATAGAAACTAGGGTGAATAGGCTAGGTCATGTTGATGGTCTGAAAAGAGAGTTGAGTTGAGTCGATTGACAAGTGATGAAGGTGAATGTGACCAAAGTGTAGAGAAAAAGTGAAAGGCAAATTGCTCTTTCATTGACAAGGACCAAAAAGATAGCATAGAGAGGGGGTATGAGAACCAAGAGCCCCATGCATGCGTGACGTCGTTGACCATAGTTATGTTAAGAGTGGTAATCGAATCACTTAGACATTAAAGTGAGCTCGAAGTCCCTTGAGTAGGTGATAGGAGGAGGAAATAGGGTAACCCATTTTAAGAGCAGAGATAACTATGCCCCTTTTTATAGGAGACCCTGAGACAACTATAAGTCAAGTCCATGACTTTTTTTTTTTTTTTTGGTGGTGAACTGATCGATGCGGGAAGTCCACATAATGATGTCATTTGCTTGGTGGTCAGGTTGTGAAGCTGATCAATGCGGGAAGCTTCTAAAATAATGCTATTTATTGCCAGATTAGTCATAGCCATCCTTCGAGGGAGTGGTCTAGATTTTTGCTTAATATAAAGGCTTTTGAATAGCTGTCCTTCGAGGGAGCAATCTATTAATTACAGCAATGATAGTCCAGCTGTCCTTCGAGGGAGCAGTCTGCTTTTTGATTTGATATTGATATAGTGACCATGGATATTGTGACATCTTAATTTGTTTTTATAGAAATGTGAGTCATGGACAAGATTATAGAAGGTCAAAGGCTCCCTTTTATTAGGACAAAGCATCCATACAGCATAAAAGGGTTATAGGAATTGTTAAGAGGAATAGGGTTGAAAGGAAGGAGGACTTAAGGGGACGGGGATTGCTCAAGGGATGAGCTCAAGTTAAGTGTCAAGTGGATGAATACTCGACTAGCAGTAGAACGGTCGCAGATGCAACGCATTAAGAGGCTCAGGTTCTGGTCGTCCATCAAGAGAAGACAGACGGTAAGTCCCTGATCCATACTTGTGCGTGATAATAAAAGGTCCGAGCCAATTAGGAGCAAACTTGCCTCGTTTACTTCGCTCCATGTTGGTCACGTGTTGATTCTCTTTGAGGACGAGGTCTCCAATATTGAAATCTCGTTCTCGCATATTTTTGTCATAGGCGTGCTTGATGCGATGTTGATAGACATGGAGATGATTAAGGGCAGCAAGACGGCGTTCATCAAGTAACTCAAGTTGAGCTAAGCGATCTTGATGAAAGTCATCGTTGGAAAGGATATCATGTAGAGAAATGTGGAGAGACGGGATCTGTACTTCAAGAGGTAAAACAGCCTCTATTCTGTACACGAGAGAAAAAGGGGTAGCACCCGTGGAGGTTCGGATGCTAGTGCGGTAAGCCCACAAAGCGAAGGGAATGTGAATGTGCCAATCCCTGCATGTGTCACTGACCACTTTCATGAGAATTTTGGTGAGAATTTTGTTGGAAGCCTCAGCCTGCCCATTTGCTTGTGGGTAGTAAGGCGAAGAGAAACTGAGTTTGATGTCGAAGGAGTCGCATAGCTTTTGGACAGTTTTGTTTTTGAAGGACTTGCCGTTATCAGTGATGATTTTATGAGGGACACTGAAATGATAGATGATGTGGGTGTTGATCAAGTCGACGATCTTGTCAGCTTTTGTGGAGATGAGAGGAATGGCTTCCACCCACTTGGTGAAATATTCAGTGGCTGTGATGATGGATTGATGACGAAGAGATGAATGAGGGTTAATCTCACCGATGAGATCTAAACCCCACTGAGAAAAAGGCCAGAAATCCTGAGCAATTTGTAAGGTGTGACTGGGGAGATGAAGCAAGTTAGAGTGCTGCTGACACTTGATGCAACGCCGAACATAATCACTACAGTCTTGATGAAGGGTAGGCCAATAATAGCCCAGATGAAGGATGCGCTTGGCAACCGAATTCCCACTGAAATGTCTACCACAAATCCCATCGTGGACTTGCTGAATGGCTTGAGATGCTTCAGTGGAGGTGAGACAGCGAAGAAGGAGGCCGTCGAAGCCTCGCTTATAAAGAAGACCCCCTAGCATGGTATAGCGAGTAGTACGCTTGATAAAAGCTCATCATGCATTACTAGAGAGGTTGGGAGGAATGACAGAGAGAGATAAGAAGTCCACAAGTTGCTTATACCAAGCATCTTGTGGGCTAGGGTCTATAATGTTGACATGATGAATGTGAGGAGAGATATATGAAGGCAATGGCATACGACGCACCATGACAAAAAGTCTGGATGCAGATGAGGAAGATGGGATATGTGAAGCGAGAGAAGCCATGGTGTCAGCAAACTTATTCGTGGATCAAGGAACAGTCTGCAGGAGGAAATGGTCAAAAGATGCAAGGAGAATGTCAACACGATTTTTGTACCTTTGCAAAATTTCATTTTTATAGAGGTATGAACCGTTGACCTGATTGACAACGAGCTGTGAGTCGCCGAAGATGTTGATGGACTTGATGCTGAGAGAGATGGCGGTCTGAAGTCCCAAAATTAAGGCCTCGTATTCAGCCATATTATTGGTACAATCAAAGTCAAGTTTAAAAGACAAAGGCATGGGCTCCCCTTCGAGTGGGATGAGAATGACCCCAGCACCTCCACCTAGTTGACATTTGGATCCGTCAAAGAACATAGTCATCTGATAGGTGGTGTCAGAGGAGGAAAGCGCAGCGATAGACTCGTCAGGGAACTCACACTGCGAAGGTTGAGTGTCAGGAAGAGGGGCATCTACTAGTTGATCAGCGATGGTTTGCCCCTTGATAGATTTCTACTGGATGAATTCGAGATCGAACTCAGTAAGCAGCATGAGCCACCGAGCCATACGTTGATTCTGATATGGCTTGGAGTGCATATACTTGAGAGGATCGGTGTGGGTGATGACAAAGGTTTTGTGACTGAGAAGATAGTGGCGAAGCTTAGTAGCAGCAAAGACTAATGCCAAACAGAGTTTCTCGATATGGGTATACCGAGTTTCATAGTCGACTAGTGTTCGGCTGATATAATAAACAGCTTGCTCACGGTGATGCTCATCTCGGTGTGCGATCATGGCACCTAACGAATGGTGAGTGGCTGAGATATAAAGGTAGAAGGGTTGGTCATATTTAGGTGGAATGAGAATTGGTGGAGAGACCAGATAGCGTTTTAAGGCTTCAAAAGCCTCTTGACAGTCCTTATCCCATGTAAAAATGACGTCCTTCTTAAGGAGATGATGAAAAGGTTGGTAGCGGTCAGAAAGCTGCGAGATGAAGCAACGAATGGACTGGAGCTTGCCTTGCAAACTGCGAAGCTGCTTGAGATTGGTCGGGGGAGGCATTTCGAGGATAGCACAAATCTTGGCAGGATCTATCTCGATGCCACGGAAGGAAACGATGAAGCCGAGAAGCTTGCCAGAGAGGACCCTAAAGACACATTTCTTGGGGTTAAGATGGACATTGTACTGAAGAAGATGAGAAAAGATGATTTTGAGAATGGTCAGATGGTCACGGCAAAGTTTGGACTTGCCGAGCAGGTCATCCACATAGTCCTCCATGATTTTGTGGAGGAGATCATGGAAAATGTAGGTCATGGCACGCTGATAAGTGGCACCTGCATTCTTCAAGCCGAAAGGCATGACTCGATAGCAAAAATTCCCCCATGGGGTGATGAAAGTAGTCTTATGCTGATCTTCCAAAGCGATCAGGATTTGATTGTATCCTAAAAATCCATCCATAAGAGATAGCATCTCATGGCCAACCGTAAAATCAACAAGCTGGTCAATGTTAGGAAGAGGAAAGTCATCTTTAGGATAGGCTAGATTAAGGTCGCGATAGTCTGTGCAGATCCGAATCCCCCTAGTTGCCTTGGTGACTAGGACGATGTTAGAGACCCACTGTGAATAATCGATAGGCTGGATGAAGGAGATAGAAAGAAGGTGCTGAAGCTCCTCCTTGATAAGGAGGGCAACACGAGGATGCATCTTTCGAAGCTTTTGCCTGACAGGATTAGCCTCTGGTTTGGTGACAATGTTATGGGTAACGATGGTGGGGTCGATGCCAGGCATATCACTATAAGTCCAAGCAAAGGCCTTGCTATGGTTGGAGAGGAACTGGGTATAGTCAAGTTGCTCTTGAGCGTCTAAAGATTGGCCGATCTTTAAGACATGAGGAACATCAGAAGAAGGAAGGTTGATGTCAATGGTTGATTCATTTAACATAACCTAGGTCTCAGAAGGGAGGGAGCGCTAGATAAAAGAATCATCAGTGCCCATGTAAGAAAGAATGGCATCGTCGTCAACGTAGTGAACAGTGTGAATAGTTGCCGACTCATCTTCGATCATGCTGGGAAGAATGAGAGGGAGAGACTTGGATACCCCATTGAGCTAATAAGTCAAGGGGTCCAGGCGGATGGTGTTTATGGAAAAAAAAACTAGGAGGAATGGAAACCACTGACTCCATAGGTGAAGGTGGCAAAACAGGCGAGTGTGGAGGAGATTGGTCAAGGATTGGTTCAGGACAAAGGTCTACAAGGTCTTGAGTGGGATCGTGATATCCCAGACCATATCGTTTCTTGGCGTCGTCATCATTGAGCGGTTGGATAGGCTGATGGGAGCCCTGCTCATAGCGTCCAAAACCAAAACCCTTCCATGCACACCTATAAAGGTAAATGTGTGCAAAGGCGGGGTTGCCAAGAAACGAGAAATCTGATGTGAAAGGTTGGGGTGAAGAAAGAGGATTACCATTAATAGGAGCTTGATTAAGCCCCCCATAGACGAGGTTGGTGCGGAGGTGAGGGGGACCATAAGGTATGATCATCCCGATCCGATGGTCGTAGCTGGGGCTGTGATGAAGGCGTCCATACTCTTGTGGAGTTTGGAACATGTCTAAAGCCAGCAAGCGATACTCTCCCAATGAAAGTCTTTGGAAGACGTCTTCCATGGGGTCTGTGGTTGTTGCTTGAAGGGGAAGTGTAAGGGCGACCACCTGTTGCGAACTGGTCGAAGCTTCTGCGGATGGAGGCGGTGCTGGGGTTGATGGCTTGATAGGAATGAGGACATCGTTTGGACGGTAGGTGGTATTGCATGTTTTGAAGGGTGAAGGGCCAGCGGGAATGGTGTGGACTTGTCTGTCATGCTCAAACTTCACACAACGGTGTAGGGTGGAGGGGATACAGGCCATGGCACGGATCCAGGGTCGGCCTAGCAAGATGTTGTATTAGAACTCTCCTTCGATGATGTAGAAGAGCTTCGGGACTGTGCGTGGACCAACGCGAATATGAAGGATGACTGTGCCAATGGTCGTGGCAGTAGTGTCATTAAAAGAATGCAAGATTACGTCAGTTTTGGAGATGCAATTCTTGGGAAGAGCCAACTGATCAAAGGCATGGGTGGAGATGATGTTGATGCTAGCGCCCCCGTCGATCATAACGCATTTAATGCGTGTCCGATCGATATAGGCAGTGATGAAGAGGGCGGCATCCTGATCTTTCATGTTGGATGTGGGAATCTCAGAATCGCTGAATGTTATGGAGGCAACAGGGGCTAATGAGTGGACAAGGGCAGTAAGTGGTTGGGGGTCCTCGGGTTGGACCTCCACTACCTGCAGGGCTTGGATGAGGGCCTGACGATGTTGGGGTGAGGTTTGGATGAGATCGTAGAGGGACATCTTCACAAGCGTCTGGTGAAGCTGTTTCAACATGGAGTCATGGATTGGTCTGGAATAAGAAGAAGAAGAAGAAGAGGGTTGAGGCGCGCCAAGGATAGAAATCTTAGGCTTAGGCGGTTGAGGTGGATTGACAAAAGGGTAGGTCCAAGGAATGGCGGCTTTTTCTTTCGCCTTGTCCTTTTGTGACCTAGTGGTGATGTGAATGGCATTGATTTCAAAGATGGGAGGTGAAGGTGATGAAGGGGTTGTAACCGGTTGATGAGATGTGGATGGGTTTGAAGAGGTTGAAGGGTTATGAGAAGGAGTCGGGGGGTGGTCGAAAGTGTCCTCCAAGAGAAGAGTGTCTTTCTCCAGATAACGGTGAATGACAGCCTTGAGGGCACAACAAGTCTCGGTGTCATGTCCTGGTGTACGATGATATAAACAAATCTTCGTGTCATCGAACCAGGAGGGTTTAGACCCGAGAGGTTGAAAGGGCTTGATGGGTGGAAGAGTTATGCTAGAAGTTTGCAAAAGTCGTTTCAAGATCAAAGAGTATGAGCCCACTAAAGGGTCCATGTTCATCGATGTATGCGATGTCGGTGACTTTTGCTTGGGCAAAATTAGAGGGGGTTTTCATACCACCTTCTGGGTTGATGGTGCGATGACAGGCGGAGACGGTACACTCTTCATGAGAGGTGTCACCCTTTTGGAAGAGGGTAGGCTAGCGGTAGGTAAACGAAGCAAAGGAGGCAACCGGTTTTGATTAGAGGTTGAAGTGGGAAGGACTCTGGTTAGGGTTGAAGGATGCGGGCCCAAAATGGAGGGCAATGGTGACGGAAGAGGAGGCATTCGCCTCTATGGTTTGGCAGTCTTTTGTGATTTGCATTGAAGACTACTATTAGTTGAAGTTTGGGTTAAGTCCACCTTCACTTGTGGATGAGTGAGGTTGGAGATGGGGCGAACGCCAAGTGATTTGATAGGTTTAGGCGGAGTAGATGAGGGTTTTGGTTTTGATGAAGTTGATGAAGATGTAGACAGTTTAGAAGTGGAGATCTGATTTTTGTTGATAGTCTTAGGAGGTTCTACCATGGGAGGATTAGCAGCATGAGATGAAAGGGCCCGGGCTTGTTGAAGAGCTGTGAGACGGTCCCACAATCCCTGATGTTCCACTTTCCTAGAAAGGAGAAGTTTGAGTCTCTCCACTAGTTGGGAAAATGGCTGAGAAGATGCGGGATGAGGTTTAGGCTTTTGAGAAGACGTCGACGGTTGTGGGACTGAAGGTGAGACGGGTGTAGTAGTCTCGGGCCCAAAGCATGGTGAAGTCGTGACAGGTTCATGTTTGGTTGGAGATGAAGGAGAAATAGGTTCTTCTCTGGGTGGAGAAGAAACTGGAGAATGAAGCTCCTCAAGCGGGTAAAGGGTAGGGATGATAGTGCCCTCCACTTGTGGTCGAGGAGTAGGAAAGGTTGGGTCTTCCATGGGCAGCAAGAAGGAAGATGGTGAAACTGGCGGTGGTGGTAAGGTCGAGGCGTCCTCCAAAATGAGAGAAGTTGAGGGAGAACTAGCCGAAGAAAGAGGTTCGTCCACATGTGATGGACTAATGGATGAACTCACCTCTTGGGGTTGGTTAGAAATAAGGGGCGAGACCGTATTGACTATTCGAATATTATGTTCATGGGTATTGTCAGTCAAGGTCTGGACGTTGTTTTGGGTTGGTGGATGATTAGGGAATGGTTGTTTGAAGATATCGATACCCTGATTAGGAGGGGCATTAGGATTGTCGAGGATGAGGTCACCCTTTTCCAACATGTCTTGGACTATGTTTTTAAGGGTTTTACAGTTGCCCGTGTCATGACCTTTAACACGGTGGTAGTGGCAGAAGTCATTTTCCCTATACCACGCAGGGATGGCACGTGAGGGATCAAATTGTGGTGGAGGTCGGATCTGAGGGAGATTGTTGGCCCCTTGTTTGACGAGTTTTTCCAGCATAGATGCGTATGATTCTCCAAGTGGAGTAAACTATCACTGTATGTATCTCTGCTAAAATTGACGAATGGTGCTCATAGATGTGGATGGTTCAGGTTGATTAGTTGAAGGCAAAGAAGAAGAAGATCTAACAACCACAGCATTTGCTGAAGCTTTAGATTTAGGATTGGATGAGGAGGGCTTAGAAGAGGGGTCATTGGTTTTGGAGTTGGGATTCTTACTCCGCAACTTGACTTTATTCTCCTCGACAACACGTAACTCAAGTTTACGAGCCATCGTGAAGGCTTCATCAAAAGTGTGGAAGGTTTGAACCCTCAAGGTAGAAGAAATATGTCTAGCGCAGGCTTGAGAGAAAAGTTCAATAAGCTCAGGCTGAGGTAAGGAAAATGAAAGTTGATTGATAAGGCCCCTCCACCGAGCGACGAAATCAGCAATAGATTCATCCTCGAACTGGCAAATAGAATAGAGGTCTGTGATAGAGACCTTCTTGGTGATATTGATGGAGAAATGATCGAGGAAGAGCTGGGCCAGCTGAGTGAATGTGAGGATGGAATGGCTGGGAAGAGAGCTGTACCAGTCAAGTGCAGCACCCGAGAGAGACATGGCAAACATGCGTAAGAGCAACGCATCGTCGTGGGCGATAAGGTAACAGGCATGTCTGAATGCCCGTAAATGTTGTTGTGGGTCTTCCTTGCTCTGGAAATGAGAAAACTTAGGAAGTTCCCACTGGTTGGGATATGGTCTGATGGGGACAGAAGGATGGATGGGCTCGTTGCAGATTTGTTCGTACGAGAGAGTGTTACGTGAGCCGGTAACGGAGGTCTCTAGGTTGGACATTTTATCCATCAGCATCTTGATAATATCTACTGATGGATTGGCGGGTGGAATGCCTCCTAGATTGTAAGGCGCTTGAAAGAGGCTGGAAGAGGTATACGATGTAGTCAGTTGTACCAATAAGGGCGCAACGTACGGATGACTAGTCGTAGGGACAGAAGAAGTGACTAAGGATGGTTGGATGGAAGGCATGGCTAGGTTTGATGTTGTCATGGGAGGTTGGTTAGAGGTAACATGGGCTAATGGATGGGTAGCCACCCTAGTGTTGATAGGAGTAAGGGTGGGCGGAATAGAGACGGCCAGGTTTTGAAAGGGGGTAGAAAGTGGTTGAGTGGACTGAGATTGATTGGGGGCTGAAACCCCGGTGAAAGTGGGCCCAACGATGGAAGGAGAGGCCACACTTGGATGGTTGGTAAAAGGTTGGTCATTGGTTGAGGCAACAGCCTGGGTGTCTAAGGGTTGGACTACGGATGTCATTGATACGGCCGCAGTCTCAAGGAGAGAAGTCGGCATTCCATAAATTGGATTGCCAAAGGGGTCTCGCGTTTGGCTATTCGCGAGATAGTGTTGCAAGGCTTTGTTATTGAGGTCCAAGAATCGTGCAAAGTCTTGGTCCCCTTCTGGGATAATAGGCGTTTGGGTCGGAGATGGTCTGGTAGGAGTTCTTTCAGTTTCCGAGTTGAACTCCATTATAGGGCTGGTTGTAGGTGGGGTAGATGGAAGAGGATGATGCCTCGCATGATCGACTAGAGCCTTGGCTTGGCTACGAGTCAGAACCATTCAAGGCAAGGAAGAACGTCCTCACAAGGTCAAACAAGCAGATAAGAACCAAAAAGATGAAGACACAAGCAGATCCTAAAACCCTAGAAGTAAATTATTAGGATTATAGTGGCTTATGCCTTAGAATGTGTGTAGAGGAAGATTGGCTTTGTGAGTCGGGTCCTAGAAGAAGCAGTCTATGGATGGTTTTGGGTTTTGTTATGGTGCTCAAAAGTCTGTGTTAGCTTCCGTACAGGCCTGGTGCTAAGGAGCAAGCTCCCCTCACTTCACGATTCCAGTGGTTAGCTGGTTTCACTTAGCCAAAATATACTTCCACTAGAGTTTATCCTCTGCCAGAGAATGGAGTGGGCTTCCCCCTTGGTGATGAAATCCAAGTAGGGTCACCGGGACGGGTAAGGTATCCGCTGGGGGATGAAATCCTAGTCGGGCCTTGTCTCAGGTAAGTTTTATGTTTGTTTTGTGCAGGTGGTTTGGTCGTGTAACATCAAGTGATCTAGATTAATTCAATATGTGGTTTAATTACTATGTGTGGTCTAAAAGATGTAGGCAATAAGAAATGAATGCAAAGTGTTTTAATGCCCAAGTCGAAATGTTTGTTCGTATGAAGACGAATGGAGAAAGAGTCGAAGAATATGAGTTTTAGCTAGTCTAGAAGTGCAAGAAAGAAATGTTCATTTTAGTCCTGCTTATGATGTCATTTAAGAAGAGACGAAAGGAGGCGAAAAGGAAGAAACCTAATGCACCTAAATGAACGAAATAAAGAAAGAACCCAAGGAGGACCTAGGGTCCCATCGGGAGTGCCAGAATGTTTCTATGCAAAATTGCTTTCTACATTCAAAGAAGAAATAAGAAACTAAAAGAAATGGTCAAGGCTAGAAGTACCTGATAAAGTTGTGCGCACCGAAATCAGACGTTGGAAGATTCTCCTCTTTAGCTGTGAAGGAATGACACCTGCAAAGAAGAAAAGGCTGATATGTAGCACTGTTCTGCACAGTCGTCGGCGTCGGTTAGGGAAGGTGCCGGCGTCGGTTGAGGTGCCATCGTCGATCGGGGTAGTGACCGGCGTCGGTAGGGGCAGGTTTTGGATGAGTTGCAGAAGCCCTGGGAGAGTCGGGACAGGTTCTTGACAGGGTCAGGACAAGGTTTAGACAGAGTCAGGATAAGGTCTGATAAGGTCAGGGTAGGGTTTGGACAGAGTCTGGGGGTTTTAGTCGAGTCTAGACAGAGTTATGGATGCGAATAGTGGGCAGGGATGTAAAGGAGAGATGCAGAACTTGGGTCTGTGGTTTGAAGATTCGGGATGACAGATATAATGAACAAAGAATAACCAAGAAAAAAATAAAACAAACAAAGTAAATACTTACCTGTGAGAAGACGTGATGAAAGCCATAGTTAAAGTTGTCTGTGCAGTGCCGGATTGAAACAAATGCAGATTGGTTGATGCCGGAGTTAGTTGATCGCAAAAGTATTGATTGCCAGAGTCTGTGGATGTCGGAGTTCGAAGGTCGATTGAATGATTGCTCAGTTTTGATTGATTAGCCTTTTGAATGGTTGGCGGAGGCTGATGAAGGCAAGGGACAGTTCGAGAGACAATTCGTCAACCGTTTCGAGAAATCGATCGGGAATCGAATGATAACTGATAACGGATAACGGCAAGGTGACCGACGTCGGTAGGATTGCCGACATCGGCCGATAAGTGATCGACATCGGCGACATCGGCCGGGAAAAGACCATCATCGGCAGATGCACAATGGGGATAGAGTCTAGCTTTAGCTCTGTGCTCATTTTTACATGCTTCCAGGGTCAAGGTTGGTGGAACAAGTGATCGACAAGGGTTAAATAGGCGAAGAAGAATAAGACGGGGAATGACCAGGGGAGTCGACACAATTTCGGTGTCTACATGTGGCTAAAGGGTGACTGAGCTAACCTCAACATAAATCAAGAACTACCTATATAGTCCTAGGATAGGACCTTAAGTCACTATAGTTCCACTTTATAGAAAATAAATATAACTAGTGTACTAGCCAATTCAAACAAAACATTCAAAGCTGGCATAAAGGCATAATATGGCATAGACATAGCAAGGTGGTACTTCTAGGCATGATAAACAATTATTTCCCCTAGTTTGCCCATAAGAAGTTATAATTAGGAAATAATGACATATGTTAATGATACTAATTTTACCATAGGTGGTTATAATTAGTAGGAAGATGGTGAGACACTGATTTGTCCAAAGGTAATTATAATTAGGAACACTTGGTATAGAACAAAATAAGAAATGAAGAATACAAATGCTAGAACCTCCATCATACTATTCTAAAATATGACCTATATCTAAAATAATTGAAACAACTACTGAAACTTGATCATAATATTCATGCTGAAAGTGACTGTGGAACCAATGGAATGGAACCAAGGTCAAATAGGCTTGGTAGGGAATGATGGAAAATAACTCAGTCAACAAGAAAGTGTATGATAGAACATAATGTTGGAATACAAAATTAATATAATGGTATAGTATAAATAATATATTTGATATTATGGTACAACTAAAAAAATCATCATAGATATTACACCAGGTCTCTCATGCAAAGTAATTCTTAAGGTGTATAATGTTCAATCAAATCATCAAGTTTATCCCCATCTAGTGTAGTGAGCCTATATGCTCCAGTGCCATAGTTTGCAACAATAATGAAAGGATATACACACTTGAGTTTTAACATGCCTTTATTATTATTTTAGACCATGGTATTCTTTTGGTTTTCTTTAAAAACAAGATCACCAAGCTCAAATTCTCTATGTTTCACATGATGATTGTAGTGGCCATAGAGTTGGTTCTGGTATGCTTGCATATTTTTTACTATGGCCAAGCATTTCTCATCAAGGAACTCTAGATCTTATAGGAGAGATACTAAATAGTCTTCATCATCCAAAACATGCTTCAAAGAGATGAGTAATGAAGGTATCTTTACTTTAGTGCTATAAAAAAGTGAATATGGAGTGGCTCTTGTTGGAGTGTGTTGGTTGGTGTGGTATGCCCAAAGGGCATAGAATATTTGAAGGTGCTAATGGAAGCTGACATCATTGATAATAATTTTAAGGATGTTGAAAATGGTTTTGTTAGATGTTTTTACCTAGCCATTACCTTGAGGGTAATATGCCATTGAAAAATGTTGTTTAATATTATACTCGACACATATCAATTTAAAATGCATATTCTTGAATGATCCACCATTATCAGATATAATGTAAGAGGGCTTAAAATAATGGAAAATTAGATGGTTAAATATGAATTTATAAATTTGATTTCTAGTCATGTGAGGGGTATAGATTCAACCCACTTAGTGAAATGTTCTATGATGGTAATGATATGTTTATGGCCATTAGATGAGGTATGGTTGATCTTCCTAATGAGATCAAGGCCTCATGTATAAAATGGCCATGGTGTAAGTATTGGTTTAAGAGTCTTGGCTAGACATGAATTAAATTTTCATGCCATTGACATTTATCACAACTTCATACATATGCATCTACATCTACATTCATCATTAGCCAATAATAACTAGTATGTAAGATATTTTTAGATAGGATTGCCCTGTTGGTGTGGGTTACACACACTCCTTCCTGAACTTCCTGTAAAGCTAATGTAGATTATACTAAAGTTAAATAATGAATAAAAGTTCCATCAAAACTATGAAGGAATAGGGTTGGTCCAAGTAAGGTATAATGTGCAACCTAGTGGACAAAGGATTTTGATTATTTGTAAGATAGATTTGGTGATATAATTTTGTCATGAAGATAGGAATATAGGTATGAATACCAAGTAGAGTTAGGATCAACAACATCACAAATAATTATGATAGTTGAAGGTTCATGAACTGGTGCTAGTATATTTTTAACAAAAAACTAGTATTCTTTGGCTATATTTGTATGTTGAATCAAATATTTAATGGTAGACATGGCATTAGTTGTTCTATTATTGGCCCTTGGTATATGTTCAAATTGGATATTGACAATATTTTATTTGAAAGTGTTAACCATGGCCTTGTATAGTACCTAATTATCATCCTTAGTTTAAAAATAGTTTATAACCTGATTGATGATTAACTAAGAATCACCACAAACCCTTAGATCATGTATGTTACATTGTTTTGCCTATCAAAGTACTAAGACAAGTGATTCATATTAATCCATGTTATTGGTACAAGGAAAGTGGATTTTGAATGACTTAGGGATTAGATCCCTATTTGTAGTTATAAATAAAAGGCCTGCCCCTAATCATGTGTTGTGAATGGTCCATCAAAATAAATATTTCAATACTAATCCTCAAGAGGTGTTTCAATGATGGTCATAATGGATTCATCAGTAAATTGGAAGGTTAGTGGTTTTATATCTTCAAAGGGTGTTTCAACAAGTTGCTTTGCAAGAACTTTCCCCTTGATGGCTTTTTTAGTTGACATATTCTATCTCAAACTCACTGAGAAACATGATACATTTAGCCATGTATCCTTTCAAATCTATTTTAGATATTAGATACATGATCAGATCTACTTTTAAATGATGATGGTCTTATTATTCAACATGTAATGTCACAATTTCTAAGTTGTGAAGACCATAGCTAAAAATGATTTTTCAATGGGTGTATAATTGTGCTCATATGTGACCAGTGTATGGCTTAGATAGTACATGGCATTCTATTTTCCATTATCATCATGGTGATCTATAAGTACCCCTAAGGCTTTGTTAGTAGCTTATAGATATAAAAATAATGGCTTTCCTAGCATGGGAGGCAATAAAATAGGTGGATTTACTAGACAGTCCTTCAATTTATGAAAAGCTTTTTAACATCAATATCCCTATGAAATGTTACACCTTTTTTCAGCAAGTGTGTGATTGGGTGGCATTTATTGGCCAATTGAGATATGAATCATGTAATGGATTGTATTTTTCCCTAAAAAATACTAAGCTACTTCAATTTGGCTAATGGTGGTATATTTATAATAGATCATACTTTGGTTGGGTTGACTTCAATGCCTCAACGAGACATAATAAATCCAAGCATTTACTTGATGTTATGCCAAAAACATACTTTGTAGGATTGAGCCTAACTTTATATTCACATAGTTTCTCAAATATCCTTCATAGTGATACTAGATGATTGACCCTAGTCTTTAATTTACCTAGTATGTCATTGATATAGTCTTTAATTATATCATGCATCATATCATAAAATATGATTTTCATGGATCTTTAATAGGTGGCTCCAATGTTTTTGAGACCAAATGGCATAACCTAATAATAAAATGTTCCCAAAAAAGTGGTAAATGCTACTTTATATTGTTATTCTAGTGTAATTCGGATTTTTTGTAGCCTTAAAATCCATCCATTAGTGAAAGCATTTCATAACCTTCTATGGAAAAAACTATCATGTAAATGTTTGGTAGAGGAAAATCATTCTTAAGGTAGGATTTGTTTATGTCTCTAAAATTAGTGTAGATATTGATTCCTTCTAGCTTCTTACTAATTTGTATAACATTAGAGATCCACTCTAAGTAGTTGATTAACCTAATACATCGTGCTTCCAAGATTTTTTACAAATCTTTCTTAACTAATAAAATAATATGAGGATGCATCTTGTGTAATTTTTGTTTCAAAAATTTGGCACCAGGATGTACCATGAGGTGGTATACAACCAAAGCAAGGTCTAAACGTGGCATGTTAGGGTAAGCACATGTAAATATATCAACAAATTCCTTCAACAAGGTGTAAGACTTCATGTTCCTCATTAGTGAGGGAAGCACCTAATTTGATCCACTTTGGGTCATATAGAGTCCTAATGTTTAACTTTGTAGTATCCTCCACTAGAAGGGTCAAACCATATTCAAGAATAGTGGGCAAAGATTTGAATTAGCTTGTAATAGCAAAGTCCTTTATTAGGACTAGATCTTTGAGTTTTCCTAGGCATGATGAATCAAAATCATCAAAGGGTAGGGATGGACATGTAACAAATATAATTGGAAAATCCTAGATGATTCGATCAAAAGCCTATTGTTCTTCAAGACTAAACTCAAACCTGTAGACAAGTTCATCGTTGGCGGTCTCCTAGATGATTAGATCAAAATCCTATTATACTTTAAGAATAAACTTGGACCTATAGATCAGTTCATCATTGGTGGTCTCCTGCTCCATGTTTGAGTAAGGTTGAACACCCACATATAATGGCATATAAAACATGTTTTCACCACTAGACTTGCCTTTAAATTTACTATTTACCTAGTCCAAAAGTGCCTCATAGAGGTTTTCTCTTTGGTACCTCAATGATATATTTATTTCATTTTGGTTAAGGGTGTTCACCCACTCTCCAAAATAGGCTTTAGGATCTAGTTTGATTGATAACCCTTGTTTTTGGTCCCCCAAAAAAACATTGTCCCTAAGGCCTAGAAAATTGTAGAAGGTCTCATCATTCTAAAACTCATCAACTAACATGTTTGATTATTGTTGTCCCTAGTCTATCAACTATAGATAATATAATGGAAATGGGTGAATAAAAGGTTGAAGGATACAAATGGCATTATTTTCAAACAAATTAGTATGGGCTAGGTCATCTAAAGGGCTATGATCAGACTTTGCTTCACTATCAACATTGTTGTCACTAGTCATTGGTGATGGAACTTGAATAAGAATGTGTGGGGTCACCCCCAGGTAGTTTAAATTTGAGACTATAGGTTCCTTTATACCAAGTTATACAAATTGGCTCAATTATTCAATATTGATTGGCCTAATTCATCCTCCTTCATAGGCTTGGTTCTCCATGATTTGATTAGGAATGGGGTAATTGGAATTTTTGTAACAATCAACCAATTTGTCATTATACAGCCATGATTCATCATATAAAAGAGGGTCATATTCTTGTCTAGAGGTTGGTATGAAAGTGACAAGTGCTAGAATATGTAGTTGGCCTTTTCCCTTTCTTTGTAATTCTATGCAAGGTGGTTTGGATTTTGGTCTTCCAAAGGACTTTGGGTTATTTGGAAGCTTTGGAATGTGGATTGTAACATGGGTCAAATATTCTCTTGGGCCATTAGCTGAAATGATATAATTATTAGACATTTTAGGAGGTGGAATGTGAGAAAGTGAATCAAGGGTATTAGGGTCAATGTAATTGGTCTTTGGTGAATCAATAAGTATTTCTTAACCTTTTTCCTTCTTAATAACTAGATTCAGGCCAAAATGATAGTTATAGATTTTGAACTTAGCCTCTAAATGCTTTCAATATTTATATGGCTATAAATATCTAGGAATAGTAACCTCCACACTTGAATGGGAGAACTTGATACATTGGTTCAATGTCGATGGGATTGCATGAATTTCATGTATCTAAGGTCTTCCCAAAAGCATATTATATATAAAATTAAGGTCTAATACATAGTATAGTATATCATAGGTCAAGGGTCTAATGATAATTGGTAAGCTAATGGTACCTTGTGATTCTCAATCTTCATTTTCATAGGCTTTGATGGTGATCATTTCTATTTGGAGATCTATTATTGTGTACCCAAGAAGCTTGATAAGCTTTATAGATATAATATTCAAGTTTGATCCATTGTCTATGTGGACATGCTTCACTTTGTGTCACATTATGAAATCTTTGTTGTATAATGTATTATTATGAAGTGGGCCAACCATTTCACTTTGGTTGAAGGTTAATTATTGGCCTAGAGATAGGTGTCCAGCAAAAAATTGAAATTTGTCAAGAGATATGCCATTAAGAACTTGGGATTGGCCAAGGAATTCTATCAAGATGTTTTTATGGATAGTAGATGTATAGAATAAATCCAAAAATAGAGATTTGTGTGGGCATATTTTGTAATTGTTACACAATATCAAATATATTTTCTTTCATAATGGAAAATGGCTTGTTCCTATCTAGAATGGGTGTTTGTATGATGGGTGAAGTAACAGATGGTTATGGGCTTGGTATGGTAATATTTGACCACCGAGTTGTCGTTACACAATCAGGATTAGATGCAAGACCATTATTGCTAGTGAATGATGGTGGAGGGGGACCAAATAAGATGAGTCTCGCTTATCAGTGCACTTATTTATGGTTTTGGGATAATAATGAGTTATCAGTATAAGGTCCAAAAGTGGGAATCCCTAATTATTGGTTCACTTATATGCAGTCCCAGGTCAAGGAAAGATTATCGGCATTAGTTGCTTGATTAGGAATGATTAGCAATTGTATTTTTTTATTGGCACTTGGTTTTAGATTGATGGAAATGTGTTAATGTGACCTCTTAAAATATGGCCTACAACCTTGTTTTAATCATGTGCCACTACATGGTAGGTCTATTTATTGTTGGCATCATCCTAGCCTTGGTTCTATTTATTGTTTTAACATTATTGGTTCTAATGTTGATTGTGTTGGTTCTACCTTAGTTGTTGATACTATTATTATTGTTTTACTAGTAATTGTTATTATTATTGTTCTTGGTTATTATGTTGGGGAAAGGGGTTTTGATAGATTTTAAGGTTCTAATTGGATGTTCAAGTTCCATGATCCAATGTGATCTTTCCATTTTCCAACATATTCTTGATAAAATTATTGATTTGCACACAATGACACAAATTATGATCATTAAATTGATGATACTCATAGAATTAATTTTCCCTGTACTAGTTTGGATAGTCAACACCCTCAAGATAGTGCTTTAGAATAGGCTAGTTAATCAAATTAGATATGGTAAGCTTACGAAACATAGATTCAATGTGTTCTCCAAGGTTACTAAAGATACTATGAGTAGGCATAATTATCCTTGGAAGAGGGGCTTGCAAAGGCATAGGTTATTATGTTTCTTGCACTAGTCTAGGCTATTGTGCATGCTATATTTTTGAATGGGTTATTGGTGAGGAGTATTTTTCATATGTGGCATATGATGAGCATATGATATTTTCACCATTTGGACATGTCATGATTTGGTTACTTCATTCCATATAACATTCTTTTTACAATTGAATTGTTTGGTTTTGTCATGATTATTGGCTTGGGCTAGTTACAATGCTTACACTTGGACTTGGTTTTGATTTTGGCCATTATTCTAATTTTTGTTCTGGTTTTGATTTGATGAGGTAATTTTAATGATCCCTTTATTAATAATTGATATTTTGATAAAAAAAACCTTTATCAATGATCTCCTTGAAAGTGTGTGCACATTACAACTCCAGCTAGTAAAATATCTTACCGTGTAGATTTTTGGTAAACATAGTAGTTAGTTGCTTATCTGGTAGACTATGGTTAAATCAGCTTGCAAGGGCTCTCCATCATTGTAGATAACTTGTGAATATTTGATCAGCCTTTTATTTTTCTTATGTCAAATCTACCAATGAATTGTCATGCTTGAGATTGTAATAGTACTACACAAACTTGTCTAAAAGATTGTTAAATCTAGAAACTAAATTCTTTGATAATTTTAGAAACCATTCAAAAGCTTATCCTACTAAACTCTATGGAAATAGTAATAAGAAGTATATGTGACTATAGGACATTGGTTGGCATGCAACAAATAATTCTATCAAATGGGACTTGGGGTCACCATTTCCCTTGTATTTGTCTAACTTTGGTGGTTTATACCTTGGAGGAAATGATATTTACAAGTACTCCATATTGAATGGGTAAATACACACATCATCCAACTTAAAATTCTTGGCTTGCTTTCTATCTTGGATGAGGTCAATTGCATCCTTAATTCATTTTAGCTATTATGTGAGGAAACTAGTGGGATCATTGGCCTAAGGTAGAGGGTATGCGATCATAAGTTGATTACTTTGACCAGGGTATAATGGAGGTGTTTTTTGGATAATGTTGGATTATCTAGGGAATGGATTAGTAATATGCATATGTTGATTAGGATGTGATTATTTTAATTTCATGTGTTGTTTGTGATATTATAGTAGGGATTGGGTATATGGGTTTGGTTTTAGGGAAATTACATATGGGATGAGGGAATATGGTTGTATTGTGCCTATTGAGGTTAAATAGGGACATGCGTCCAACTATTCTAACTTTACTAAAAAAGGGGAACTTGTGAGCCAAGACCCTACTATTGAGCTTATGGCATGTTTGGCACAAAAGGCAATTATTACCTAATCAGTACTTGTAGAACATTAGAAGCTCTTGGGTATGCAAGTCTCTATTAGGAAGTGGATGCACATTAGAGATTAAACATTTGTTGCTGACCAATATTTCTACATTATTGACTAGACATCATTTGGTTTAACATTGGTATGTTGGTCTATGACTAAAGAGGTATGTTCATTGCTACTTAATGAGGTAGAACATTGGTTACCTCCTATTGAGGTGGTAAGATTTTTTTCCTTTGTTGCATAGGTATATTGGATGGTGCTTGTTATTATGGAATGTTACTCATCCCCTATCATCATATTTTGTTGAGATATAGAAATAGTCATTAATTGACTACTTAATCCTTGATGTTGTGTTCTTGAAGTAATTGGTTGAGGATTAGAGGTAGTTGGCTAAGGTTGGGAAGTAAAAACACCTATTCCTTGAGTTTGAAAACCACTCAAGGTGTTAACTAAAGGCACATTTTGTCATTGACTAATTATTTGTGCATTAACACCACTTTGGTCTAAATTAGACATTACTTGTATATTGTCCACTATGACTAGCTCATTATTCTATGTGGAAGCAAAAGACACTTCCTCAATAGTTGGGGTAATGAACATGTCTTCTACTAAGGGGATTTGTGCAATAGGGTCTAAACCCTGATTTTGTTGACCAATAAATTCAATTAAGACTCTTATTAAAGGAGATAACTTAATAAATGGATAATTTAACATGATCATATTATTAAATTTATGTGTTAGGTTTTGATATGTTTGGTATGTTGTTTGCATTTGAATTAAATGGTCTTCCACTAGGCCCCTTTATATGATAAGCATAATATGATCTTGCTGTGGCATTGATACTATAGCATGAGGGTTGATAAAAGAGGCATGTTCTTTATTCTAACTATAAGACATGTTATAAGTCCCTCTTCTTAGACTTGGTAAGTTTTCATTGGGAAAGTCTACTAAAAACTTAGCCCCTACCTCTAGGACTCTATTTAAGACATCATCCTTATTTGTTATCAAGTGATGATCAACTAGATAAGGGTCATAAGATGATGTCATTGTAACATAATAAGGTTGATATTGGACATGTTATGTAACCTTAGGTACATTATATAAATATTGGGCCATTTGTTCTTGGTTTTTCTCTATGTATGTAGGTGTATTAACCAAATAATGGGCCAAAGGATCTTGATTCTATTCCTCTGATTGAGTATTGTAAGGTGGATAAAAATTTGTCTCCCAAATGACATCATCTTTATAAGGGTCTTGAACAATGTCCTATTGCATGACAAAATTTCCATATCCTAGATTATACATGACTCCACTATGTGTATAGTGAGACATGGTCAAATCAATGGAAAATGTTTTACAATAAGAAAGGTTAGAGTTCCACAAACTCTGAAAAGCTATGTCTAAAAAGATAAAAGGTTCAAACTATATCTAACTTAGTTAAAGGAATGGATTTTAATATCCAAAAAGGTCTATGTAAAGATATTAAAAACAATATAATGTCAAATTTATAATATTAAATGTCTCACACAAATAAGGTCAAGTGGATGAACTAAAAGAAAAATGCTAAACTCTAGGTCCAAAGATGATCCAAATAGGTCTAAATTAGGAAAGGTAAAAGTTGCTAGGTCTTTTGGCCAAATGTGATGTCAAAATATAGGATAAAACAAGGGATGTAATAGGACTCTTGGCCAAACATAGTGTCAAAATATAGAATTGAAACAAAAGGATGATTTAATCTAACAAACTTGGAACACTTTACCATAAACTAGGCACTTGACTTTAGACATAAACTTGATCAAATTGGTTTGAGGCACTAAACAAAAGGCACTTGGAGATAGACTGATTCTCTCAAATAAAGGCATAAACAATATAGTTTTTGAATCTAGGTAATGAAATAACCTAAGCTACACAACCTAAAAGAGAAATATTTGTGTCTAAGTCCCAATTAAGTAAGGCATAAATAGAAATAAATCAATGTTTGAATTTGAACTTTGGCAAGGTTAATTAAAAGCTCAATTTAGGAAAACTTGGGCTTTAGTTGACCAACAAGCTACACAAATTTAAATATAATAATGACACTTAAACAAAAATCCATCAAGGCACACATATAAGTTTTAAATGTGAAACTTGGACATAAGACAAGACAAGTCTATGAAATAAAATAATGTTTTGTTTCAAATACTTCTAAGGCTTAACACTTGAATTGATTTGGGTAGCGTAATGTCACCCTTCTCAATAAAGTAACACACATAATGTTTTTGACATAAAAAATCTAAGTTAAATGAAGGTGTCAAATAGATGTCATAACACCTCCTCAAACAAAGGAGTAGTGTGGACACAAGACTCATTTTTGGATGTGGTATAACCAAACAAAGTTTTAGACTCAAAGACCAAGAAATAAAGGAAAAAGACTAAATACAACTAAGTAAATCATCCTAATCATTAAAATGACAAGGTATGACAAGGGGGGTTGACTAAAACTATAGTTATTGAACATCTAGATCAATCCCAGGTGTGGCTAACACAAGAGAAGCATCACATCAATTGAGTTCATATCGGTTAACTTACCATGTAAGGGTTTATTATTTTTTATGACAATTCCATAGATGGAATACTTAGTGGAATCTCTTTGTTAACTAAACCTAACTTTGGCACTTCATTATGAAAGGAGAGGCTAGCCACTCAACACCCTAGCTCTCACAATATGTGTACCTTGATTTGTATACCCTATCATGGAGAGGGGTTGAAACACTATTGGGAGATAAATCCCTGGGTCAATACTTCCCTAAATAAATCATGAAAAGGAAATGACCTCCCATCCACAAGCCAAATTTCATGAAATAAATGACTAAGTGGAAATACTTTAGGGTTGCATTTAGATCACCCAAACCATGTTAGTTTTGGGGAGAGCCTAGACAAATTTATTTTCACACCTTTGTCTAGGCACAAATGCAATGAAAAGGCACTTTTGTTCACCCAAGTTACCTATAGGGGATGGAGGGAGAGCATACACATGTTCTTCATTTTATGAAAACAAACAAACAAGTTCAAATAAACATTTTCAATGAATTTGAAATCTAAAGGAATGTTAATTTGGTACACCAATTGAAATGTTTGTTTAAGTTCTTTACTTGCCCCCTTGGCTTAAGTGTGAAATCTTGAAATAAATTACATAAATCCACTTAATAAAAAAATACTTATGTTCATTTTAGTCATTAAAAGTTAAGTTTTCATGACTTAGCAATTATTTTAGGCACCAAAATGAAGTGTTTAAACATTTAGAAAATCTAGGTTCCTTTCAAGCACCAAAGTCAAATGTTCAATATTTAAAAAGTTTATTTTAACACCAAAATGAAGTGTGCATGACTTATCTACTTTTTTTTAAACACCCAAAAATAAATTTAAAACCATTTAAACTTGTAATTTTGTGTTCCAATCACATCTTGGACCTACAAGGGTTAGGGAGTCTCCTTCTACATAAAAGCACTTTCAATGGGGATAAAATAAACTTTCAAAACATATCTCTTGGGTTTTTATTTTAAGAACACAGAGATCAAAATTAGTTAGAATTGACCGATGTTGGTTATAAGGTGACTGATGTCGATCAGTCTCATAGAGAACTAATGGTGGCTATAAATAACTGATACCATTCGATTAAGACCAATGCTAGTCACTTGTGAACTCAAAGGCAAAACTAACATGATAAAAAAAAAATAACTCAAATTTAGAAAATAAATATTCAAAATATATAACACAATGATTAGGCAGAGAGTTTAAATGCTAATAAAACTAATGAATCATAATTAAAAATGCTATAAAGATTCAACATGCAATATTTGTAACCATTTATTCCCTTGCAATATGACCAATGATGGTCACCTAGAACCAAGATCAGTTTGTCAAAATTGATGATGATTTGATAGAACTGATGCTCATTGATGCAGAGCTCATTCATCAACTTGTACTTCTATTTACACTTACGAACTTGCCATTCCTTCTTTACCAATAGACTAAAAATCCAAATTATTTATTATAAAAGTTTTTAAACATATAAAAAATTCAAATACTTGATTCCCAATCATCTCAAACCACTTCCATCACTCATCACCATACATGTCATTCAAAATTCCACTTCTTATCTTCTAAGCCTTCTATCTCTATTTCAGTGCAAATGTACTATTATGTTTCATACATAATATTATCAAGGAAAATTAAATATGTTTTTTATTACCCTTTTCCATACCATTTCTTCACACAAAAACTCATGTTATATTCCTTTGCAAAGTCTTGTACCTGTAGGCTTACTTGACACTCTAATTAGCCTTCTAAATGCACAAAGCTCTATGGTTTGACCATTTTATACATGATTTGACCAAACCAAAACTTTTTTTGACCATTATTTTTTTGATATTGCTTTTCAATCCAATTTTAGTCCTTAATTCTTCATAAAAGTTTAACTTTCTTCTTTAGCTTATCCCAACTAGGTCCTTAAGCCCTTAAGCACAACACATGTCCCTAAAATACATACTATATAGGTTGTAAAGGTCCTAAAATTATTTATTCACTTATAAAACATAAAATCCCACTCAAATAAAAACTTTCATCAAAATTGGATGGTTAGAACTCATTTTATACACCAAACCCTAATTTTATGATTTTCTAGATCAGTACAGGGCTGAGACCCTTATAAAATGCATATATATATTTTGTATGAGGTTTCAAACATAAAAATTACCTTTTTTATGTCTATTTTCATCCCAGGCAAATTTTTTGACCATTATTTCATGTTTAAAAATCTTCTACTAAACTTTTCTTGTTCATTATTTGGTTGATTGTGAAAAACACAAGTAAACTACAAGTCTGTCTACCTATAGTAGGATCAAATTCAATATAGTGATAGAATAAATTTTAAAAAACTCTATAAACATGTTACAAGGACTTATCGATACCCTCTAAATCTCTTTCAAACCAATTTTGATGATAATTTCTTGTAATGTAATACGTATATAATCCTCTCACACAATCTGTGTCATAGGCAAAAGGATATATCACAAAATTGACTATGAATCAAAAGTTATTTGTTATTTTTAAACCCTCAAATAAAAAACAAGGTCAAATATCCATTTTAATTCTTGTGACAGTATAAATTCAAAGTCCTTTAACCCTTACTAACAACACACCATTTGCATGTAAAAGAGTGATTCACCAAATAGGGGCATGCTCACAGTATATGTTTGAATACCAAATGCTTTGATCACTATTACTAGAAACATTTGATCTTAAAATAATTTATTCAATACTTAAATAATCTTTAACATAATTAACCAAGTTTATTGATTATTTAATCTGAAAATATAGTTTGCAAACAAGTAGAATACACAGGGATAGGGTTTGTACTGTTGATTGATCTTAAAGGATTTAAAGTTATAAAGCTAGGTACTTGAAACACCATAGGAATAATGATATGCATTTATAAAAACAAAATAATTACTAGCATTGTATTCATATGAAGCTTTAGTTCATTACACAAATATAGACTTACATAGTCCTATATGATCTTGGCAGACCTTCCTTCTTCTTTCACCAATGTCTGGCCTATTTTTTCCTTATCTCCCTACTTCAAACCACACCCCACACTATATACCTTATAAAAATAATTTAGACTCCTAAAACATAACTTTGTAATTGTTTCTTGATCAAGAACTTTCAACAACTCCTAGACCTATGTAGGGTAGTGGATTGCCACCTCATACCTTAACTAGACATATGACTCATCACTAACTTATGACCTTTCATAATACCTTAAAGGTATATTACAAATTTATTCATCATGACTTAAAATTAACACCCACTTAGAACACTTAAACACACTATTAATCCCTCATTACAAATTTAAAAATTAAAATTAACAAAAATTAGGAAAACAATTTTAAACTCTAATTCAAATTGTACTCACAACATGACTCTTAAGACATTTCCTAGACCATCTTTGAGCATTCTTATGTCCCTACATCATACTCCAAAGGGGAGAAAAAAAATTACCCCCACATTCTTATTTATTCAAATTTTCATAAAAATGTGAGTGCTATTGATTACCACACTTGTACTTTGACTTATTTATCCTCCTTTCTATCCACTTTGTGCTATGATCTAGCTTTATTTTCTTATCATTCCTTTGGTTGTGCCTTTTTTGTTTTTTATTTCTTATCTTGTTTCATAATCCTCTTCCATCTTCATGGAATTTAGAATGAATTACCATTTCCTTTCTATTGCTTCTTGTAGTAGTGTTGTTTCTACCTCTTCATAAGCATACATGATCCATATCATACTCTCTTCCTCTTTTGGTGACCATTCCAAAGATTTATGATTTCTCATATCCTTGTTATCAACATCCTCTACCCTATTATCATCCACTACATCTACTCCTTATTTGACCATCCAATCAACTAACTCATTACCTTGTATCTTCATTTATTAGACTATTAATTTAATCTCATCTTCTTTTACCTATTCATCTATTCCTTTAAGTACTTCATGTGTTTCTTGATTCTTTACTGATCCATTGAATTCCTCAAGCAAACCTATTATATCCTTATACAAGATATCATCTTCTTTTTCATAATATTCAACAAAAATTACATGCACTTCATTAACTATTATTCCTTTATCTTCCTTATCACCTATTTTTTTCTTTTCACATTTCCACTCCTTTTCATCAAGTAATTCACCATTTTCAGGGTAAAAAAACACCCCATCTTCAGTTGTACTTTCACCCTTATATGCATTATCATCTTCTTCCAAATCATGTTTTTCTCTTTCCATATCTTGACTTGAATTCAACCATTACAAATCAATGTTAGTCTAAAAATTTTGAGGCCTAATTTACTCTCTATTCTTCCATGGAAAGTTTTATTTCCATCTTCTTTAATTTCCTATCCCAATGTTTCATCACTTACTAGTTTGATTTCTCTTGCATTCTTTCTCTAAAGATGCACTTGACTCTTTTATTGATCTTGATTCCACATTGAAAGCTATACAAATTCCACATCTACAATAACTCTCTTTCCATCTTTTCTAATTCATCCTTCATTTATTTTATCACTATCTCCATCTTTCTCTCATTGTGTCTTTCATATTTAACCATATCTCTTACTTTTCTTTCTACCTCTCCTTTCATATACATCTTGAGTACCTCGCTTGGGCACATACTCTTCTTTTTTTTTGGCCTCACTTAAACCACCTCCTTTTGATTCACACTTGGAACCTATCAAAATTTCTATTTTATACCTCACTAGGGCCTTTCCACCTCTTGTCCTTCACACTTAGATTACCTCCTCTTTCCCAAGCTTTATTTTTGAGTTTCTCTTCTTTGAGATTATTAATAGATCTCTTATTTCAGAGTTTTCCACCACACTATTCTCTTATTTAATTTATTCACCTATCACATACCATAAAAAATGCATTCAAATCAATAAATAAACTATAATGTTACTCATATATTTCTTTATTTGATGTCTCAATTCTATCTTTCAACAAGACTCCTTCCAAACTGTCTTCCTTGCTTGCTTAATTGAAAATTATTTATCCACATGAAAAATGCACTATAAACCATGTTATCATCAATTATATACTTGTATATACCTATTCTTAGAGCATCTATATGAATCTGATACCAAAATGATGTAAATCTCATTCATCAACATGCACTTCTACTTACACTTGCTTACACACTTGCCACTCCTTTACCAATAGACCAAAAAAATAAAATTATTAATTATCAATGTTTATAAAGATATAAAACATTCAAATACATTATTTTTAATCATCATAAACCACTTCCTTAATTCATCACCATGCATGTCATTCAACATTTCACTTCTTGTCTTCTAAGCCTTTGAGCCCTATTTCAGTGCAAATCTACTATTCTATTCTATAAAAAATCTCATAAAGGAAAAATAAATAGGTTTTTCAGTACCTTTTTCCTTACCATTAATTCACACAAAAACTTAGGTTATGTTCCTTTGTAAAGTATTATACCTATAGGCTTACCCAACACTCTAATTAACCCTCCAAATATACAAAGCTCCATGGTTTTACCATTTTTAACATGATTTGACAAAACCAAAAATATTTTTGACCACCCTTTTGGTAAATATTTCTTTAAATTTAATTTTAGTCCTTAACTCTTCACAAAAGTTCAAATTTCTTCTTTAGCCTATCCCAAATAGGTCTTTAAGCCCTTAAGCACAACATAGGTCCCTAAAATTGATGTTAAAGAAGATGTACTTGTATAAAAATTCTTTATTCACTTATAAAACATAAAATCACACTCAAAAATAAAGTTTCATCAAAATTGAATGATTAGAATTCATTTTATGCACCAAACCCTAAATCTAGGGTTTCCTAGACTAGTACAGGTCTGAGAGCCTTCTAAAATGCATATCTTTTGTTGTATTAGGTTTAAAAGATAAAAAATACCTTTTTTAGGTCTGTATTCATCCTAGGAAACTTGTTCCACCATTATTTAGTGTTTAACAATCCTCTGCTAAACTTTTCTTATTCATTATTTGGTTGACTGTGCAAAAACATAAGTAAACTACAGGTTTGTCTACCTATAATAGCATAAAATTCAATATAGGTCCAAAAAAAAGTTTCAAATCCTCTATAAACATGTTCCAAGACTTACCAATACCCTCTAAAGCTCTTTCAAACTAATTTTTTTGATCATTTCTTGCAATGGAATACTTATACAATCCTCTCACATAATCTTTGTCATACACAATAAGATATGTCACAAAATTAAATATGAATCAAAAGTTATTTTTTATTTTTAAACCCTAAAACAAAAAACAAGGTCAAATATCATTTTTAATGCTTATGACAATGCAACGTCAAAGTCCTTTAACCCTTACTAACAACACATAGTTTTCATGTAAAAGAGTGATTCACCAAATAGGGGCATGTTCATAATATATGTCTGAATACCAAATTATTTGATCACTATTCCTATAAAATTTTTATCTTAAAATCATTTATACAATCTTTAAATAATGTTTAACATAATTAACCAAGATCATTTATTATCCAATTTAAAAAAATAGTCTATAAATAAGTAGAATACATATGGATAGGGTCTGTATTGTTGATTCATCTTAAATGATTTGAAGTTATAAAGATAGGTACTTGAAACACCATAAGAATAATAATATGCATTTACCAAATAAAAATAATCACCACCATTGTATTCATTTGAATATTTAATTCATTACACAAATATAGACTTACATAGTCCTATATGGTCTTACTAGACCTTCCTTCATGTTTCATCAATGTTTGCCCTATTTTCTCCTTATTTCCCTAATTTGAACCACACCCCAAAATATATCCATTATAAAAATAATATGGACTCCTAAAACATAACTTTTTAACTATTTCTTGATCAATAAATTTCAACAACTCCTAGACCTACGCAGGGTGGTGGGCTGCCACCTCACACCTTAACTAGACATATGACTCATCACTATATTATGACATTTCATAAGACCTTAAAGGTCTATTAAATCTTTATTCATCATGAAATAACATTAAAACCCACTTATACCATATAAACACACTCTTAATCCCTCATTACAAATGTGAAAATTTAAATTAGATAAAAGGCAAGAAAATTGGTTTGAATTTTAATTCAAATTATAATCACAACATGACTCTTCAGATACTTATTATACCATCTTTGATAATTCTTAAGATGCCCCTACATCACTGGTTATGCCTGATTGATGTCAGTCTCTATGTAGATTTGATTTGGTTCAATAATTAAAAATGTGTTAAAAAGAAATATATAACTACAATTCCGATGATATTTAAGCATTTATTTGTCAATTTATGAATTACATCATAGCTTCCTTAGTACATGGGGATGATTTTTGATATATCACATGATGGTATACACCTAAAATTCATCACTAATGGCTTCATAACCTATAATTTAGGTAAATCAATCTCTTATTACCCTAAGCCTTTTTTGATAATGCTTATAATTTCCTTTAGGTAAACCATTATTTATAACCACCTTTGGGAATTTGTTATATAGGGCCTCAATCTAATTGGGAAGATCAACCCTACATCATCTAATAGACATGAACATATCCTTACTACCATAGAATATTTCACTAAGTGAGTTGAAGTTATACCCCTCACGTGATTGGAAACTAAATTTATAAATTCATATTTAACCATCTCATTTATCACTATGGTATCCACTCCAACATTATATTGATAATGGTATATCATTCAATAACAAGGATGTTGAATCATTATGTACTGAGTACAAGATTAAAAAAAAATTATATAGCATATTACCCTCAAGGTAATGCCTAGACAAAAGCATCTAATGAAACCATTATCAACATCCTTAAAAATATTGTCAATAATGTTTTTCATGATTGACACCTTCAAATATTCTTCACCCTTTGGGAATATCGTACCAACCACTACACACCAATAGGATCCACTCAATATTCTCTTATTTATGAAATTGAGGCTATTCTTCCCATTAAGGTTGAGTTACCCTTGTTATGCATCTATTTGAAGCATGCCCTAGATGACGAATACTATCAAGTAGCTCACCTGAAAGAGCTAGAGTTACTTGATGAGAAATTATTGGAAAAAGTAAATAATTTGTAAGCATACTACAACCAACTCTATGGATGGCCACTACAATCAACACATGAAACATAGATAATTTGATCTTGGTGATATTTTTCCTAAAGAAATCCAAAAGAATACCATGGTCGAGAAGATGCATGAATCCAAGTTCAAACCCAACTAGGTAAGTCCTTTCATCATTATTGTAAACTATGGTACTAGAGCATAAAATCTTGCTACACTAGATGGGGATAAACTTGATGAGCTGATGAAAATTATAAATTTCAAGCATTACTTTTCTTGAGAGACTTGGTGTATTATCTATGAGGCTTATTTTAGTTATACAATAATATTGACTTTCTTCTTTGTACCATATCATTCATTCCACCATTCCATTCTATCATACCTTTTCTTATTGATCAAGTTGGTTTTCATCATTCCATACCAAGATCATTTGACCTTGGTTCTATTCTATTAGTTCCATGTTCACTTTTAGCATGAAGATTATGATCAAGTTTAAGTAGTTGTATCAAGTATTCTAAATAGAGGCCATATTTTGGAATAGTATGATAGAGGTTATGGTAGTTGCATCCTTTATTTATTTTTTTGTTTTATATCAAGTGTGCCTAATTATAACCTCTTCTGGGAAAATTGGTGTCTCACCATGTTGCTACTAATTATAACTACCTATGAGCAAATTAGTATCATTGACTTATGTTGTTGTTTCCTAGTTATAATTGCCTATGGGAAAACTATGGACAATAATTTTTTATCATGCCTTGAAGTACCACCTTGCTATTCCTATTTCATACTATGACTTTATTCCAACTTTGCCTATTTTGTTTGAATTGGTTGTTACACTAGTTAGATTGCTTCACTATAAATTAGAACTATAGGGACTTGAGGTCCCATCCTAGGACTATGTAGGTAGTGCTTAATTTACATTGAGGTCAACTCAGTCACCCCTTAGCCACACTCTCACCATTTTGTAAGCAATTTAAGTTTGAACATTCTCATAATTTTTCAAGCTTGGACCATTTAGTATCTCATCATTATCCATCACATTGAGATGCTCCAAAAATCCCAAAAACATTTGTAAAATCTATTTAGAAAATCCAAAAACATTGACCACTTCTTTTCCTTAAGGATTTTGGGAACCCTTACTAAGACACATGAAACCACTTATCATTTAGTTTCCCCATCCTTATTGTCTCTCTTGTCCCACACACTTACCATTTTGAAGATCATTCCCACATTCTTCTACAACACAATCATGTTTCTCTCTCATCATTTTCTTCTATCCCATTTCTTGAGAGAACTACATTTGGCCTGAAGGTTTTTTTAGATATCACATCCATGAAACTATGTAGGTAACATCCATTTGCATAGTGCATCTGGAGATAGATTGACCACCCCTTCCTTTTATTTTATGCCCCCATTTTTTTTGTTTGTTAAGTTGTCTCCTCTTGTCTATGGGTAATTTCTATCATCATGTTTCATGTCATTTTATTCATACTAACATTGTAATTAACTATTATTTGTTTGAGTGTTTCTCTTTATTTCTTTTTCTTTTCTCAGTGTTTTGTTTATTTTTTTCTTATTTGTTTGATCTTTTATTGTGACTCAATTCAATCAACATGCATTCATTGGGTGATTTCTTGCACATTATAATTGAATCCATCCATATTCTCATGTTAATAGTGTCATTATGGTTTTTATCTTTGGTGGATTATTTTCAATTGAGTATTCGATCACATGTTAGTCATTTTGCATATTTTGACCAAGTTATCATGCAGTATATCATTATGCATATTGTTGTGTGCTACAACAAAAATTAGCTCTAGGAGTATACATGGTAAATAATTAATGATATCTCCTTGGAACTAGACACGTTCTCGATCTACTTCAAATCATATCCCAAATAGAGTAATTAAGCAACAAAATAATTTTCTTCCTTGCTAGTTCAGGTGAACATCTCCCTACTAACAGGTTACCCAAATTCATCTTTCACTTTTATTCCAATTTGTATCATCTCCAATATCATGTTTACCATAATTAGGATACTAATGATTATAACTACCTATGGGAAAATAATTGTATACCATCCCATTTACATTACCACTTGTTATAACTACCTTTGGTCAAATCGTTATGTTTCCATCCATTTTAGGGTTGATGACTATAACCACATGTGGGAAAATCATTCTATTTCTCCTACCCAACTAGGACATGTTTTCATTAGGATAATGCTTATAACTACCTTTGAGTAAACCATTATCTCTATCCACCCACCCGGGGCATGTTTTGATCCAACCAATGATTATAACAACCTATGTGCAAATCATTGTTTTCACTTTTACTAATTATAACCTCCTTTGGGAAAAAAAGTCTCTTGTTACCCTAATCCTTTTTCAATGATTATAACTACTTTTAGGAAAATCATTACCTTTTTTCATCCCACCTATGGTCAAATCATCTTATTTGTCTACCTTAACTAGGGAAGATCCATAAGCCATTGATTATAACCACCTATGGGAAAATTATTCCCTTCCACCACATTTCATTTGTTTGGTCTACTTGTTTCTTTATTTTGATGGACCATTTGTCAACCCATTTTCCAATTGCTCCCTTGAGGGGGCACCTATATTTCATCCATTTTTTTTTAATTACTAAGCATATAGGACCTTTTCAATATTTGAGAATATGTTACTATGCTTAGAGGTTGTAACATTTTCCCAAATAGGGGCTAACTGTAAACACCTAAAATTAGCCACCAATGGCTTCATATCAACCTTTAGATTGATTCTTACCAATCTTTGCAAATTAAGCTTAAGAATGAATAAACATCTCAAATTTGGCTTCATAACATGCAATTTTCCATATATACCTATTAAATGGGGAAAATGCACACATGAATTAAATTTAATATTTTAAAATTCTAAAAAAACCTAAGCAAAATTAATTAAAATGCTAAACCTAATTAAATGCCTAGTTAAATTATCCATGAGCAATTAATGAATTATCAAAAAAGGAAATTCAAAAATCAAGAATATCCTAAGAATTCATAATAACCTTTTTGTGAGTTTTCAAATATCCTAAAATATCTCAACATGCCTATTCATTGCTAATCATGAGGTTTTGACATATTTTAACTCTGTTAGGGTTGATTAAATCACTAAGGTTAGGTTTGAACCCATTCTAAGATATAACTAGACTCCAACTCACCTTAGGTTAGGGTTAGTTTTTAAACCTATAAATATAAGCCTAAACCTCTTCATTTAGAGATCTTGAGCATAATAAAGTTATAATGCAAGATTTGGTACATGATTCAAAGATACAGTGTTATAATGTCAAAATCAAAATCATAAGCCATTCCAAGAAAATCCAATACAAATATGGTTATAAGCAGAGAAAGAGCCACACATCTCCATTTTCCAAAGAGTCATTGAGCACAAGCCAAGAAAGCCACACAAAAAATATCATGACGCTTTCAAGGAAGGTAAGGAATTTGTTATTCTTTGCATTTTAGTTAGATTTATAATTGATTTTTTTCATCATGCTCCAAGTATGAACTAGGAAAGTAAGTGTTATACATGTTAGTGTTTTTATTCACATTTTCTTACTTGTTCTAACACATGATCTAACCACCCTTATATTTCTTGATCACAAGAATAGTTGTGTAGTGTCTTGTTAGCTCTATGTAGGCTAGGGTTGACTTAAAAAGAGGAAACACTTCAAGTGATCTATGTGGGATGCTTGTTGACTAATAATAGATTTGATATCCTTTGTAGTAATCCATTAGGAATGGAGTTGTAGAATCATCCAAAATGTCTCACATTATGAAAATGAAAGACAATTGTAACTTGCTTGGCTTTTCACTTGAGTTAATATTTTAAAATTGAAAACATACCTCAATAAAATGAGAAAAGTAAAATACACAAACTATGCCATAAGAACTTAGAAGAAATTAAAATAAATAAAAATAATAAAAATATACACATAAGTACTTAGGGAAAATAAAACATCTAACCTACCCTAAACTAATTAATCAAACACACCATCTAAATAAAGCCACTAACTAGTTGTGTAAAATAGTTACCTTTTCTTATAAACTTAAAATGCTTTACATGATTAAGGAAAATAAATCAAACATAGAGAAATATAATATTAGAAACAAAGGAATGATATTATTCTCTAAGAATAGAGACAAAATCACTTACCTAATATATTAAAATGCAGCTATCTTGTAGTGGATGAATAAGTTGATTTTGGTCTTCATAATGCTTAATTTTGTGCTCTAAATTAAGCACATGTGACAACTCCTCCTTATTTTGCTCCAATCAATCTAGGTAATTTATAGGTCATGATCTTGTCAATAAAAACTTTGAGTAATCAAAATTACCCTCCATATTGGATTCTGTTACCCCATGAATTTGTTCTTTAGGAGGTGTTGTTTTGGTGTCAAGGCTTGAACAAAATTATTCTAGATCATCCAAAAAGGTGTGTTCTTCAATTTATTCTTCACCCTTCTCAATGAGAGGCCTCATTATATCTTCATGAATTACTTCCTCTTCTTCCATGTTGAATGGAAGCTCATTTGTCTAAGATATTACCTCATCATCTTGCCCCTACACACTACCCTTCTGCTCTATTTGATTAGGTTCATCTTCTTCTTACAGTAGATTTGGAATTTATGATTTGGTGACTCAAAGAGGGATGAAAATGGTGATTTAATTATTATACTCACTTGTAATATCCTCCTCCTCATCCAAATGGTCTTCACTTACCTTCCATATAAATAATCCTCCTTTAAAAATGGATATAGTCAAAGGGTAAGAGGTTTTAACTGGTCTAGAGGAAGGGGGTTTAATAAGGTTGGGCATTGTGAAGTTGGGGTACATGGTCTAAGAAGTCTATCATGACTACACTTGGGGTTTTTGAGGGGTGATGGATGTAGTCTATTTCAATTAAGGGGGCGTATGAAACTTGAAACCTTGAAATCAAGGGTTTTAATTGAAAGTGAAGAGGATTTATCTTGCCTAAAGCTAGGGACCTTGAGCACATAAGCTTCTACCTCCTAGGTTGGCCTACAAGTATAAGGGGAGCCTTATTTAATCTAGGAAAGGGATGAGTGGAGGTATATGGTTTTGATTCAATTCCATATATATATGAAAATAAATGGCACATATACTCTTCTTTAACTATGATCTACCTAGCCAAGTACTCTTCTTCATATTTGTGCTATCTCATCACCTCCTATTATCATGTGTAGGGTTGATGCATAGATTCATCCTATTATCTACTCTACCTTTGATATATTTCAATCTCCTCAACTATATCTAAAAATATATACATATATCACTAATGATCCTTTAGGGCTAATTAGGAGGGTAGTAATGTAGATTGGGAGCAAGGTAACCTTCTTGAGGCTAGTTATAGGTCCAATCAAGCTACCAAGAAAGCTAAATAAGGGTGAGAGGGAGGTAATTATTATGAAAATGAAGATATCCTACTATAACAAGGCTATTTTGGATAAAACCAACAACATTTCTAGTCTGATATGGATGGTATGAGGTCATAGAAAATGAATTTTGACAAGGATGAGGGGAAAAACATATTTTTCATGATAGATTGACATACTTAAGAATTCAAATAAGGAACAATTAGGTCTACCTTTTAAATAATAAACACATACCAATGGAGTCACTAGGTGATTATATTGGTTCAAAATAATGGAAAAGACCAAGAATATCACCTAAATTTTGATCTTTGATAATCTTTAAGCCTTTGGACTGCTTAAACTAGTAGATTTGATTTTTAGAGTCACCATGGTATTGAAAAACCTATCCTGAATGGAAAGACACACTAAAGAACACACCAAATGATGTAAATATCATCAAACTAGTCCCATAAGGTGTGCTAAAAATTGTTGTCATTCGAAACATGCACCCCTAGATGATCTATACCACATGAGGTTTTATGGTAGGGTGCAGAGTGTCAATGCCTTGCATAGGGTGCAAAATTATTCTACATTGGCTAGGGAAGGGTTATCTCTCACTTTCACACACATAGCATCAATTATCTCATCATAATTATGGGAACATTTGTAAGGTGTGGGACTATTAGACACCTTAGGATGAGCCTCTAGAGTAGGCCAAATTCCTTATATTCTAAGTGCACCTAGTTTAATAGTAACATGTAGATATAAAGAGAAAAAATATAAATCTACCATTAATCTAAACCTAAGAATTTTGAGAGAAAAGGAGGGATAAGGTAATAATTTTTTGAAAAAAAAAAGGGTGACACACTAAGAATACAGAGAGCACTCCTACTGAGATGGACACATTATAAATATTTGAGAATAATACATTAGCACGAGACTTTATCAAGGATACTCTAAATGCATAAGTATTTAATATAGAGGTACAATAACACCATGCCAAACTAAGAGGGATGATAAATGATCCATAAAAATGTCTAAATAGACCCGTATATGCATATAACATGACCTACAAGTGAGTTTTGAGTTCCACACAAAGGTGATGGGGATGGATAAAAATGAGAGAGGAAAATATTACCCACAAACAAAGATCAACAAACACAAATAACACATAGAGTGTAAGAAGAATATATGGAGGTGAAATTAATTCTCATTAACATGTAAAGTTCAACCAATAAAAGTGCTCTTAGAGGGAAAATTTTGACAATGTGAGCTTGCTTAAAAATGTCAACCCCTTACAATGAAGAATAAGGATTTTATAAGGGATCAATCATTTTATAATAAATTCATCACTTATGGTAGTGTACATATTCATTTTATTTTTATTGTGGCATTGCATCCATACATATTAAATTCCACTCGATGATCTAGATCTAGGAGTTGGTAGTATGATTCCTCTAGGTACATGTGCATGTATGAGATTTGAAGATATCTAGACTAGTCAAAGGGGTAGAATGTGATCATATTTTTGATGTTTTATATTTATTTTTACATTTACTCATCCTAATAAGGACTTAAATGTCCCTCAACTACTTTGTCAAAAACCTCTTTATAATTTTATGCCACTTGTCAATCACTACGTGGGTCACCCTTGAATTGTCACATCATTTATATGCATATGATAGGAAACATTACCCTACACCTTTTGGGTACATTTGCACACTTAGGGATGCATAGTTAGACTCATGTATTTGATTTTCATGAATTATAACCCTTTAGCACCAAGTCCCCTTTAAATAATTTTCTCATGTATTTGATTTATACTAGTGTCCACATTAATATGCAAAGTAGTATGTCCACAATATAGATCATATTCTATGATTTATGAGATCATAGAAGTGAAAATATATGATTTGGTGTGGGTCTTAATCATAGAGATGTAAGGACCCTTTCAAATAAAAATGAACAATATAAAAAATGAGAGCTTTGTGCCTTGTCATGTGCACTATTTTATTACTTGGTTACATCCTATGTAAGGTGTATTCACTAAAAATGTGTAATAGAATAGGTGGTACTTAGCCCCCCTTTTGATGAACTCAAAAATTCTTCTTTATGCTAGGGATTCATGTTGAAGGATTAGCATTGAATTATGACTCTCCAAAAGTGCTTGAGAGATGTGAACTTGCATAAGGAGTAGTGGGTAGTCTGAAGTGTGATTTATGACTGATGCAGGCTCAGACATAAAACTCTTGCATTCAAGTGTGGTAGCCTACCATTTGGACTAAAGAGGTCCCTAAATAAGATCATGAAAACAAAATTAGGATTTTATTGTATGCATATATTATTTTGTAAGTTAGCACTTTATGCACTCCTTTAATGTTATTGCCTAAAGTATTGTAACCTTATGCATACAAATTATGTGTAGACACCAAAATTACATCACACACATATGCATAACTCCCTATGTCAAAACCACGTTAATCCTTATTTCAATTAATAACAATTAGACTCCCTAACCCATGCTTTTACCCCTCACATATTTAATTAATTTGAAATATATAATTAAGTTAATTAAAAACCCCTTTTGCCACCTTACTAGGTCACATCATCCTAAGACTAATTCTCACCTAAAGAGTCACCTCAAGATTGGGTCCCCTCATCCTAAATACCCAAGACTTATTCTAACTTCAAAACTAAATTCCTAATCAAGTACATCCTTCTTAACCTCCTATTTTTACCATTTTGTAATGGGTACCACACTTGGCATGAGGATCAATAAAAAACTGGCCAAAAATAGTAGTTTCACTTATTCTAAGTCTACCAACATTGGTTAACCAATGGTTGATGTCATTGGGATCAATGATGTTAGTTATATAAACCAAACTCTAACCTTATGTTTAGGTCAGCAAAATTCAAGAAAAATCCTTATTTTCATCCAAGATCTTAACATTCAACTTTTGACATCCTAGCTTATTGTTATCTTGTGTAAGTCAATCAAGATTAGGAACCAAGCTTTTGAGGATCAGAAACACCCAGTTGTTTTATCTATTTAGGGAATCGATTCAAACTACCTGATAAGAACCATCCATTTGGCACTTATCATTCAATCACCACTACAACTAAGTATATCACTTACTCTGTAGTTCTTTTAAGAAGTTACTTTACTATCACTTTACATATACTATTCATTACTTTACACATTACTATCCGAACCCCCATGAGGGAGTTATAAAGCTTCCTTGCTTGTTTCCACTTGACTTGACACACAAAACCTCTAACCAGATTCATCTAAACCATCTCTCTCTTACACACAACTCTCTCCAACCTCCTAGACATGACCAAAACCATTTCCTAGACCTAGAAATCCCTCTGCCATCCCCTAGACAATTATTTCCCCTATCGACCTCAGTAGGCTAATCAACATTGGTCCCCTTCACCCACCAATATTATTAGCATAACTGATATCAGTCACTTCCTTATCGATGTTGGAAATTATGCATTTCCTAACCTTTCGAAAACCTACTCAAACACCTTTTAAAATATAAACAAAATATACCACCTACACTCTGTTACTTTCTACTACACTCAGGTTGAGAATAATAGTAACATTATCTCTCTTTCACTCTCTCTTTACCTCTCTTTTAGTTATTTATTACTCTTTTATCTTTAAAAGGGGACTACCATCTCTAAGGAAGTTTCACACTTCCTAGAACAAGCCCATAGCTTGGCAGCCCACTTATTTATCTATTAACAAAAATTTTGTGGTAGTTCTTTCTTATTTGCAGGTAGTCCTCCCTAGCCAAAGAGGAGTGCTCACAACATTTGGATACAATGCACAAATGAATCCTGGTTCATTCTAATCACTTATCCCTATCATTCTTCTCTATTTTTCTTTAGACTTGAAATAGACAAATTTTAATGAAACATTTTTGGCATGCTCAGTGGGACCCTGGATTTTTCCTTGGGTTCATTGCTTATTTTAAAAATTCATATAGGTGCATTATAGTTAAAAATTCATTTCTTTCACTTTCCTCTTCTCTTCTCTCTTAAAAAAAAATCAACATTTTATTTTCTATTTAAAGGCAATGAACTAAAATTTTCTTCTTTTCTGTTTGCCTTTAAAAGCAATTCATCTTTTTTTTACAAGTTAAAATAATATCTTTTTAATTATTCTTGCATGCACATTAGGATAGTTAATTTCATTATCTACTCCTATTTCATCTTTGTTTTCATTCAAATCTAAACATTTTAGATTTGGGTTTAAAACTTACTACATTTCATTATTTTCTTGTTGTATATTAGCTCACCTAGTTAACTAAAAGCATTATGAATAAATTATAGTACACCTATATTACACATCCAAATCACACTCACACAAAAAAAAACATCTAAAATCTCCTGAGAAAATGCCCATCAAGATTTCATCACCTGATAGATCACCTTACACTACCTGGCTATCCTACTTGGATTTCACCACCAAGGGGATAACCCACTCCATTCTCTGATAGAGTATAAACTATAGATAGAAGGTATATTTTGGCTAAGTGGTTTGGCTTGGCTTCAAGTTCATGAAGTGTGGGGATCAAGCTCCTATAATAAGTGACATACCTATTCTAACACAAATTTCCTCTTGAGCACTAAATTCTAGTACCTTTGACAACCAAATTTTCTTCACACTATTTGATTAAGGAATAATCCAACATGAGACTAAAATTAATTTCTAGTAGTTAATAGTTTCTAGTTGCATGTTATTTTTCTAATTTTCTATTGCCTTCTATATTTTGGAGTTGGTAAGGACATTTTCCTATTAGTTCACAAAATAAACACTATTTCTAATACTCAGTTTATATAACCTATTATATCAAGTTTTTTGAGTGTTCTTCCTTCTTACATAGACCTCTTGTATCCAATATTTTACCTAAGTTTCTACTTTTGGGTTTCTAAAACTTTAGATTTTCCATCTTATAGAATATTATAGTGATCGACATCGATTAACTATACTAACATCAGCATATTTTAGCTACCGACATTGATGATCTCACCAATGTCAACAAATTTTTTCTACCAACATCGATTAAGCGACTGACATTGATGACTATGTAAGTTTTATTTTCTTAAAATATCAAGCTAAAACAACCCACTTACACCCAAACCTACTTTTTCCTTTTTTTATCACTAATATAGAGTGGTAAGACTATTTATACTTCCTCTTGCATGGTATTGACATGATCTCAAGCTAAAATTCTTATTGATTATGTAAGTCGACAACCACTTCCACCTTCCCCTCTTGTTACTAAGTCTGTCATGGAGCATACTTTAGATACAAAGCATACTCCCAGCCCCAACCAAATTCCCATTGTGCCTAAAGGAGATCAAGATTTTTCTAAATTTCTTAATCACAAAGTGATATCCCTTCAACATTACCTTGTCATGAGCCAAACCCATAATTCTTTGGGTGACCTAATCTATGGTATGCCAATCTATCTAATGGAGACAACTTTAGTTTCATCCACCTCCACTATTTTCCCCATGGTTACTCAAACCACCACTTTGACAAGTAACCCAACTATAAACAATGTCTAGAGTTTAGCATCACCAACTGCCTAATCCCACCTAAACCTTGAGATGACTTCCTTACTTTCATAACCACAACTAGTTCATTAAAGTCACACCCCATTTTAGAATTTAGTGGTACCTATTTCATCTACTCTCACACCTATAATTACCCAAGTTATGACTCACCCTTTATCCATTTAAACCATGCCAATAACCTATAATAACAACATCCAATCAAAGCCTAATCTCTAACTCAATAGGACAAGCCCATTTTATTTATGCCCCCTATCTTATGACTCATTATCCTTATGTTGGGCTAATACAACCCCAAAAGTCTATGTCATATGCTCCCACTAATTCCTATCAATTTCCCTATAGCTTAAGAGGTACCCTCTTGACTAATCCGCCTCTAGACCTCATTAAGATGCTGATGGACAAGATGTCTAATCTAGAGACATCCATTTCTAGTTTAAAGAATGTGTTATCTTATGATTAGATATGCAATGAACACATCCATCCTTATATACCTATTCTCCTTTATCCGAGCCAATGGGAACTCCCTAAATTTACTCATTTCTAGAGTAAAGAGGACCCAAAATAACATTTGTGAGCATTTATACATGCTTGTTATTTAATAGGGAATGATGATGCATTACTACTTCACACTTTCCCTATGTCTCTTTCAGGTGCTGCCTTGGATTGGCATAGCTATATAATGTAGAACTCCCTTTTCTCATTTACCCAACTCAAACAAATATTCCTAGACCATTTCTCTATTAACATTTCTAAAAAGGTTTCTATTATAGACCTTTATTCCATTAGACAATTTGATGATGAGTCTATTGCAAATTTTGTCACTCATTAGAGAGGCTTGATTAATCAACTCTCCTTCTCGTTACCCTAACTAGAGATTATTGAGATTTTTAAAGGGCATGTACTAAGCACATACCATCCACAGTCAAAGTACAAAATTTATACACATTTGATGAGGCCTTTACAATGGCATAAAAACTCAAAATTTGCACTATAGATGAAGGTAAAGTCAAGTTGCATAGTAATAATCCCAATTCCAAATCAAATAACTCTTCCTCTTCTAAAAATTCTAATTTTAACCAAAAATATAAAGGCTCTATCAAAATGGTGTTTATTAAGTCAGCCTCTTCCACAACCATAAACCAATCGAATTCTTTGAGTTCCCAAAATTTGACCAAGTAATTCCAACAATAGTATGAACAAAGATAATACACTCCCATTGGGGAGTCATATACATCTATTTTGGAGAAACTATCAAAAAAAGGTGTCATAAACATTCCTCAAATCAAATATCCTATAAAGTTTGACCCCTCCCATCCTATCCCAACTTGGCACAAGGAAGATGAGTTTTACTGCTACCATTGAGTTAAATGCCACAATTCTAATAACTATAAGACATTCAAGAACATTGTTCAAGATATGATTGATAGAGGTGATCTCATCTTGGATAATCTTAATTCACCCCCTAATAAAAGTATGGATGTGTTAAAATTCCCTTTTCCTAACCATTTACCCAATCAAAATATTATTCAGACCATGACTAACTTAGGTGATCATAATATCCATATGATTTATATGGTCTTTCCTTTACCTCTAGTTCAACCTTCCCCTCAATAAGAGGCACCTATTTTATCAACTCCTCCCCCATAACCAATGGAAATTATTTCACCCATTCCACTCCCATGTGAGAAATAGCCACCTTTACCACTTCCTTTTCCACTAGAGGAGCTAATATTGATAGTTCCCTTTGCACCAATATTACCTATCCTCTTACCACTGGAAGACCACACCTTGCCCATTGCTCAACCACGTGTTGAAGGGAACATCATTCCTATGTTATACCCCCATGAGGAACCTTCCTAGCCTACCTCTCCTCCACTGATAGAGAGTAGTACCCCATCCACTCAACCTTTGTACCTAGAAGAGTCAGTATTATCTACTCCCACATTAGATGAGAGACCTATTGTGCCTACTCCAATTATATCAATCTTACCCCTTATTTTACCTATGGAGGATCATACTTTACCTATTCCTCACCCACATGTTGAGGGAGTAATATACCTATGCTTTACCCCCTTAAGGAACCCTCTTCACCTACCTCTCCTCCACCTATGAAAGACCATGCCTCTTCTCCCATTTTTATCAAATAAGACCTTGTTGTGGCTCTTTCTCATCTTTGGCCTAAAGTAGTAGAAACCAATAATTTCCCTCTTTCTTAGACACCTCAACCTTTTAAAGATACAACCATAAGGCCTACATCTAATCCCTTCTTGAAGTTGATCAAAAGTCTAAAATTTATTGACTCCATGAAGCTAGATCATGCAACATTTTAGGACGAGTTTAAAACTCCTTATCTAACACAATGAATGTCAACCTTTACCACCAACTCTCTCATTACCCTTTACCATAAGGTATTTGATAAAGTTAGATCTTCTTCACCAAAATCACTAAAATCTCATCCATTTGTGTTAGAATCATCACCCTCATAGGCATCTACCACATTAAATTAGATTAGGTCCTTAGGTATATATCCCATATCTAATTTAATTCATCAATAAGTTAAATTAGATTTAACTCCTCAACCACAAGTTGGAGTTTTATGGCTTGAACTACAAAAAATTGTTAAACTTCTTAGATCTTATTGATCCTTCCCTCTTCAACCCTCAACTTTACCATCAATTTGGGACCACACCCCTCTACTTTAGTTGGAGTATTACTGACCCAAGAAAAACAAAAGTTTAAGTTACATCCACTACTTCCTTTTCCACCTGGTAGGCCTTTCACATCTAACATCAAGATACCTAATACCAATAAAGTGTCAGAAAAACATGTAACTCCACCTCCACCAAATAAGGCACCATGAAAAATTACTCCCACAACTCATAAATAAAGGAAGTTGTCCACTCTTATTACCACAAAAAATTTGAGCCCACTCACAGGCTCTCAAAGCCTTTTCCTACATCAGTTGTTACAATATTCCTTAATAACTCTTCCACCCATTAAGCCTTATAGTCCTCATGGAATGAAGTGATCTTAGTTTAATGATACACAAGTGTGTTTATATCATCATTCACCTAGACACGATAGTGAGAGTTATAAATCCCTCAAAATAGTCATTTGATAACACTTTGATGTCAAAACTCTCTTTGTTGATACTCCCATTATTCCACTATTATCATCCATAATGTCTCCTAATTTTCCACCTAAATTCAAACCCAAAGATGTGGTTGTACCCCCTTTGCCACCTCCTTCACCTACATTTTAGATCAACATAGTTAATGTGGCCACACGGTCACAAAACTAAAAGGATAAAGGTAATGAAAAGGTCACTTATCCTTGGGTTCATCCCTTCACCAAAGACACTCTTTCTCTTAATCCCAAGATTTCTATCTTAGGTGTCCCTAAACTAACATCTTTGAAAGTTACACAAAGCTCAATGGTGAAATAACTTCACCAAACTCTTGTGAAATTATCCTTGTATAGGTTAATCCAAAATTCATCCCAACACCATCAAGCTTTGATTAGTGCCTTAAATTAAATTAAGGTAGAACTTGATGATCCTCAACCTCTTACAGCTTTGGTTAGATCCTTTAATTCTATCTCCCTGATTTCCTTCAATAATTTAAGATTCCACTTTCACACCCTAAAGATTAGGACTCTACCCTTTTTATTACTACATATATTGATCAAACTCATGTCAAGAGAGTCATGATTAATGGGGGAGCTAGTATTAATATTATTTCCACCCATGCCTACAAATAGCTAGCTCTTCTTGACAATTACATGTCTCAAACTGATGTGGTACTCCACTCCTTTAACAATACCACATCTACTACGATGGGCACTATTATAAAAGGAGAGTTCCAATATTACATCCTACTTGGATGACCTTGGATACGTGTTGTGGCATGTGTACCCTCAAATTTGCACCATTGTGTTAAGTTTGAACATGATGGGCAAGTGCATGTTATACCCACTGACCCACCTCCATTTAAAATATGCAACATGACTTTTAGTCCCAATGATGTTCTCATTCCCTTGAAGACATCATCTTATCTGCATAATACTTTTGAAGCTTCCACAAGCTCCACTGCCCCAGTTACACAAATACTAGCAACACAAATTCCTAACAAGGATCCCATGGAGGAAAATTTTCAATGTTTATCACTTGATGAATATCATTTATTGATGCTTGACATGTTCTATAATCCAAAAGAGTATGGAAAGCTTCACATGCACCCAAATTATGTTCCTTGCATTAGGATGGTCATCCTTTATGCCCCCCCTAACCTTAGAAATAATTTCACATATGGGGGAATTGATCAAACTTCAACTATTGGCAATCCACCTTCTTTAGCATAACCATTTAACTGTGACTTCTCTTTCCTAAACAACCCTAGTTTTTCACACACCTATCTCTATCAGTGTGCCTAGAAAGGATTTGGTTTGGGTCATTATGATCAGGGTGTCCATACTCCTATTGAATATACCACTAGCCAAACCATTGAAAATTCTAAAAAGAGGAATGGGGTGGGATATGATGAACCAAACAAACTCATTAAAATTTACCATGTACCAATTATTGAAGAGCCAGTCTCTCTTTCTCCACCATCACCCATTGAATCAGAGGTATCTATACCTCTTAATATTTTTTTCAATAAATTACATCCATTTGGGGCCTCTCACTTATCACAGAGGTAAGGAAATAAGGTCCCTCTCTCTCATTCATCTTGAAATAATTGATGAAGAATCTCTTACTATTAACACTATCTAATGTCAAGATGATGACACAATTCTCACATACATGGGTGAAGATGATTCCTATATCCAAGGATTACTCCCATCCAAAACACAAGCTATGTTAAATGAATCAACCATTAACATCAATCTTCCCTCTCATGATAACCCTCATATCCTAAAAATTGGCCAATCTTTAGATTCCTCTGTGCAAGATGATTATGCCACATTTATTAATAACCATAGCAAAGACTTCACTTGGTCTTATAATGACATGCCTAGTATTGACCCCTCTATCATCATCCATAACATTATCACCAATCGAGATGCTAAACTTGTTAAGTAGAATCTTCAAAAAATACATCTTCATATTGCTCTCCTTATCAAAAAAGAGCTCTAATGCCTCCTTTTTGTTAACTTTATCCAACCCATCAACTACCCAAAATGGATTTCCAATATTGTTCCTATCATAAAAGTAACCAGATGAATCCACATTTGTACTAAATATCATCACTCAAATCTCACTTGTCTAAAAGATGACTTCCCATTGCCAAGTATTGACCTTTTTTTTATATAATAGTTAGCCATGAGATGCTATCACTTATGGACAAGTTCTCTAGATATAATCAAATCCTAGTTTCTCTTGAGGATCAACACAAAATGACCTTCATTAAACATTAGGGACTTTCTGTTATTAGGTCATGCCTTTTGGTCTGAAGAATGCTAGTACCACTTATCAATGCGCTATGAATTACATCCTCCATGATCTCCTACACAAAATTATGGAAGATTACATGGATGACTTACTCAATAAGTCTAAAATTTGCCAAGATTACTTGATGATTCTCAAAACCATATTTACTCATCTCCTCCACTATAACATTCAACTAAACCCAAATAAATGTGTCTTTGGGGTTCTTTTCATTAAGCTTTTAGGCTTTATCATTTCTCTATGTGGTATTGAAGTTGACCCTGCTAAGGTTAGAGAAATACTAGAGATGCCTCCACCTACTAATATAAAATAACTCTATAGCCTACAAGGAAAATTTTAGTTAATTCATCACTTTATCTCCTAGTTATCAGATCATTGCCAACCCTTTCACCATCTTCTCAAAAAGGATGTCTCCTTCCATTGTAATATAGATTACCAGGAAGCTTTTGATGCATTTAAAAAATATCTCCTTTCCCCACTAGTTCTTATTCCACCTAAGGAAAATCAACCTTTCTACCTATACATCTCTATAAAAGACCATTCTTTAGGTGTTATGATTTCACATCGAGATGACCAACATCGAGAATAAGAAGTTTACTACATAAGCCACACACTTATTTATTATGAGACTTTATATACCCATACTAAAAAAATTTGCCTCACATTGGTATTTTCCACCTCCAAGCTTCACCATTATCTCCTAAATTACAAAACCTACATGGTCACCCATGCTGATCCTCTCAAATACATACATTCTAGGCCATATAACAACTAACATGTAGCTTGTTGGCTCATGCTCCTTGCTAAATTGACTTAAAATTTATTCAACAAGAGTTTATTAAGGGGAAAACAATCACTGACCAGTTAGCTGCCAACCCTCTACCTGATAAATAACCTTCAAACCTCAAATTCCCTAACAAATCCATCTCAACACTCTCCATTGATGACATCTCCTATCAAATGATGATGTTCTTTGATAGGTCTAAATGTCAATATATTGGGGGTGCAGGAGTTATTCTTATTCCTCTAGATGGTGATCCTATACCTTTATCATTTAAACTAGATTTTGAATGAACTAATAATATGGCCAAATATGAGGCTTTGATCTTAGGACTTTAAATAACTCTCTTCTTGGGTATCAAATCCATAACCATTTTTGGTGACTCTTAACTAGTGGTTAACTAGGTTAATGGTTCTTACCTATGCAAAAATGAAATTTTATAGTGGTATAAACATCATGTAGATACACTATCAGGATCATTTTACTCTTATCTCTTACAAACTATTTCTTGATCTATAAACAAGTTTGTTGACATAATGGCTTAACTTGCCTCACACACCCTCTTCATCCTATTCCTTGAAAATCTATGTCACCATTCATTACTTAACATTACCCTCCTATGTGTCAACTAACATCTTCTTTATCATAAATTTAACATCCAACCCACATGAATTATGGTACAAGCAACTCATGAATTATCTTTCCTTCTCTATTATTCATTCTGATCTCTCCATTAATGAGAGATGTGCCTTCATAAAACATGACATTCATTACATTATGTTAGGGGGACTTATATACAAGTGAGGTTTTAATGGTATCCTTCTTAGATGCCTCACTAGTACTAAGACTAACTTAACTATTAAGGAAGTCCATGATGATATTTATGGTGGACATTTCAATGGTCATGTAGTTACCAAGTGTATCCTTTGACTTGGATATTATTGGCCCATAGTTCATCAAGATTGTCCTGATTACGTTTGATGTTGTGTCAAGTTTCAATAACATGCTAACTCTTTCATGTTGTGAGTCATTTATTACAAGTCACTAAAGACTTTTGGCCCTTCACCCAATGGGGTTTAGATCTAATCAAGGAGATTAACCCTCATTCTTCCCTCCATACTTATTATATCATTATTGCCATTGAATAATTCACCAAGTGGGTCAACACCATTCCTCTCATCTCCACTAAGGCTAGAAAAATTATTGAATTTATCAACCATGACATCATCTATCATTTTGGTGTCCCTCATAAAATTATAATAGACAATGGCAAGTCTTTTAAAAATAAGACTGTCCAAATTCTTTATGATACATTCATAATCAAATTAAGATTATTATCACCATACTATCCACAAGCAAATGGATAGGTAGAAGCTTTTAATAAAACATTGACCAAAAATTTGATGAAGGTAGTCAATGATATGGGGAAGGATTGGCACACACACATTCTTTATACTTTATGGGCTTACCACACTAGTATTCAAACCCCTATGAGTGCTACACCTTTTGCTTTGGTATATGGGATGAAGGCTATTTTGCCTCTTGAGGTTCAAATTCCTTCTCTTTTCATTTCTATAAAATACATACTTACTAATGATGAATTTCACCAAGAACATTTGGCTCAACTTGAATTGTTTGATGAACGCTATCTCATAGCCCTCAACTAACTCAAAATATATCAAGAGAATATCAAATGCACTTACAACAAAAACCTCAAAGAGTGAGATTTTAATATTGGAGATCTCATCTTAAAGGAAAATCAACATGTGATGACCATGGAGAAAATAAATTAGGGTAAGTTTGCTACTAATTGGCTTGGACCCTATGTTATAACTCACAAGTATGGCTCAGGAACTTATCACTTGTCTTCTCTTGAAGGAAGGCAAAAACCTAAGCCTTTAAATGCCTTACACCTATGACCATTATTTTTTTAACCAAACATTGTTTCACCTCATCTTTAACTTTAGCTCATCCCTTGAGCAACCCTATTACATTCATTTCCCTTCCTCTTAACCCTTACTCCTACTCACTTAGTTAACTTACAAGGTTCTACGGTTTTTCCCTTAAAGTGGAAAACCCCTAAGCCTCTATAGTCTTGTCCATGACTAAAATCAAAAAAAAAGAAAAAAAATGGATATGTGACAAGTTATAAACTCTCAAGTCATGATTCTCAACATACACTGCTCCCTTAAAGGACAACTACATAACTTCTCTTTGATATTATCAATAGACTACTCCCTTTAAGGACAACTATTTAAAAATAAAAAATAAATTCTTAGACCACTCCCTTAAAGGATGGCTAAGCCAAGATTTGTTCTCAAAGAGGAATACAAATGAAAAGTTTATTATATTGATCAGCTTTATATGACCTCTACACATACACAATCCCATTGTAGGGTTCCTGTATTGATCAACTTACACAAAAAAAAGCTTTAATTCATGGAATTAGCTATAGTAGCTCTTAAATAACCCATAGTAGGGGCATATCATTCCCACTTTGAAGGTTATGCTACCCAAACATTTTCCCTCATTTTAGCCCTTTTTCCTCATACTCTTTCAAGGGCTTTGAACTCACTTAACATAAAGTGAACATGATGCTTATCTAACACATAAAATGGCCCAATGATGAAAAACATGAAAAAGGCTTATATTATTAAGCCTATTTATGTTATGATTATGGTATTTTACAATACACAATTATTCCACCTCTTTATTTTCCCATCCAAATCACATGTCGATCTCTCTACTAAGATGAAAATTTTATACAAGGACTATCAAGCCTACTACATTTATTTTAAGCATACACCATCACAAATATGGAAAAACGATGAAATAAAATAACATAATCAACCTATTCATTTTAAGCATACACCATCATAAATATGGAAAAATGCTAAGATGAAGCTAACAAACCAACAATGCATATACCATCACATATATGGGAAATGCTAGTCTAACTCAACTAATATGATAAGCATTAACATCAAAATTAACATAACATTAACATAATCATATACATAAATATCATCATCATAATCACAATATATGCATCTAAGAATCATAATAAACAAATAAACACACACACACACACACACACACACACACACACACACACATATATATATGCTTAGAATACATGTCCATCAATACATCATCATAATATCATCTGTCTCTCAAAATATACATCTCACATCTTTGGCTCATAGGCTAGTGTACATATAACATATATAACCAAAAAGGGCAAACTCTAGCACTCAGAGTCATCGATGCTCTCCATGTGGTCATGAAGAAGTAGTGTCATCACCACTCTCTACCTGACTATGTCTACATGAGCTAGAATCCATCGCACATGACACAAATATTTCTTACTCTATAAGTTTAGAATACCTATGAATGTATGATAACTCCCTGATGACCCTCTCATAGTAGGCTATCTCATCAAGGGAAATAGTATATCTTGCTAGAGATACAGTCTGTAATGGTCCCATCACACTGACTAAAGGCCGGGCCTGTACTAGTCCTTATGGTGGTGGAGGAGGAGTAGCTTGACCAATAGCTCTCAAAATATCCATCTCCATTTTTACTGTAGTAACCTACCCCTGCAAAACATTGACCTAGCCCTATAGTGCCCCAACCTATCCCTATAATGTCTCCACCTATCCCTATAAGGCTAATACTAGTGATCACATGGCATCTCTAGCTTACACTACTACATCCCATGCCTCTATGAATACATCTCTCTCCCTCACCACAACCTAAAAATCTGGTGGTGGCCTCTTGACCTCAACTATGGGATGCAAATCAACCCACCAAGCCATATATGCCATTGTACACCCTAGATCAACTATGCCTAGTCTTGTTGGTAGATCCTCAAAATCTGGCCCATCCATATCCTTAGGTAAAGGTAGGAGTGCCTCTATATCATCCCTCTTATATCAAGGGAAGGTAGGTGGTACATCTTATAGTAGGCTAAACTACCTTTGGACCCATGTCATAGGTACCATCTCTAGCTCACTAGCTCACCTCCCCCTAACCCATAATGAACTCTACAATCCAACCAGCTATTATGTATGTCCTTTGAATATGGGGTATGTTACGTAGGGTCTATAAAAAATATTTATATGGATCAAACCCTCAATCATTCACCTATAATAGGCAATGTCATGAACTACATCATCTACTTGATTTTATGCCATACCATCCCTCCATCATCTAAAACCAACCTTGAAGATAGCTATAATTATGATAGGTATCCCCAATGGTCATGTCACCATGTGATCCAAAACTTGAAAGATTTGGTTGAAAGATAATTCATAAATAATAACAACACAATTCAAATAATGCTATCTTTGAAAAGAGATGTTTTATTGATCAAAATTGCAGACCCAAATATATGCCTATCTCTGAGAAGAGATGTTTGATTTCCATTTCAGGTTACATATTCATTTATAAATTTTTTTAAGGTGTGAGGAGTATTTTTAAGGTCACCAATCTCAAGAGATATTAAGTGGTTTGACTTCCATGATTTACAACAATACAAAATTCAAGGAATTGCTATTTTTAGAAACTTACTATTTTTAGACTACACTACTAAAATTGAAATTTAGGGCACTTCCGTTGGGTTTTCAAAGGTAAAACTTTAATTAGAAAATATAAATTCCATCTCATGATGTTCCCCTCATTATTATCTTTCCAACAGTTCAAACAGTGAGTCAATTGGAGCTATGGTGCAAAAGTTATGGCTCTCGAAAGTTCTGCCATCAATTGGGGTGGACCCATCACCCGAATTGTTATCTAAATTGTTTCTCAGATCACCATGATATGCTCATATTCCTAAAAATGAAATAAATTGATGACACATAAAATTTACCACCATCACAGTCTCAAACCCCATACCTCTCTATATAACTAAGATAAAAACATTGGTCCCCATGCAAAAATAGTTTGATGCTTAACCATTTGTGTTGATACACCCATCAATATAATCAAAAATCTACCACCATATAAATTTGGTAATTCATACACTATGATCCATATCATCATCAATATGCTTAGTCGATGCTGCTCCTCATCAACCATATATAGTGGCTCATAGGTGAAACTCACTAAATGATAGGTCACCTTTCTAACATGCTTGCCATATAATGCCAGCATGTGCATATCATATTCCTCTCTCAATCATGTGAAGAGCTCCTCACCCTAGAGTGGTAATCATATTATCTTATATACATCCTCCTACATCACTATTAACTCTTCAGTTGATACATGGAAGGTGTTGGTGGTGTGATCCCACCTCTCAATCTGTGCTATCATCAAGCTGACATCTCAAGAAACTTTGCAATATCATCACACTCCTCCTAGCCCCACAGATACCATATACTCCCACTCATCTAGGGTGACATCCCTCCTCATATGCATTAGTATCCTCGGTAGATGATCTCATAGCATCAAATTGTATATATACACACATAACTCAAGTCACATAATTTATTATATAATCTATCACTACATGTTTCCCTTCTCTCTAGGAGAACTACATTGGTCTAAGGCCCTAAATAAAGATATATAGGTAGCACTCAGTTGACATGGGGTTCTCTAAGGTTAGTTTAACCATATACCCACATAACCATCTACCCTACTCTCTCCTCTCTACCCTAGACTTCATTGCCTCTCTCTCTCCACCCTAGGCCCAATTGCCTATCACAAATTTAGGCCTCATGACCTATATCCCTGACCCTTGAACCTATGCCCTATATTTTAAACCCTAGGCCTCTTGACCTATATCAACCTACCATTTTACCTATTTCCCCTAACATAATTTTTATCCATACCTTAGATCTTTTTCCCTAGGCTCTAGGAGAACTACATTGATATGAGGCCCTAAACTAGGCTATAGACTCAATGGACATGAGGTCTTCTGAGGCTAGCTTGGCCATTAGGCTAGTGGAATAGTTTAATTAGGGATCTAAACTACCCCTTTCTCCTATTTTTTGGTTTTTCATAGTTACCCACATTAGTTTTAATGCTGACATCAACATTTGGTATCAATTGATGATGGTAAAATCTTGTCAACCTTAGTGCCATGTTGGTTGATGTCGATCGATACTATCGACATCAGTGACTGGTTCATCCCTAGGGTTGAATGACCTATCCCCATAAATTAATATTTTTACCTAAAAATTACCCCCAAACCCTCTCAACTTACCCTAAACCTACCCTAAGAAATTTCTTACCTCTATACTACCATTTTCTTTTTCCCCCACCTCTAAATTTGCATAGAAAATCAAAATAACCAAATCAAGATTAAAATCCAACCATAGTGGATCTTACCTCATCTCTTTATCTCCTCTAGGTTGGCACAACTAGCTCTTTTTGTGGCACACCTCCCACTGGGTCCCCTCCTAGCTCAGCCATCTCAGTCATAATCAGAGATTTTTTTTATCTAATCAAAAGTTTTAAATGAGTTTGGTCAACGACCAAACCCCCTTTTATGGGTTTGGTTAACCACCAGTGTCAACATCCTTGACCTAATCCACTGACCTCGGTACTTATGCCTACTAATATCAATAATATTACCTTAAGTCATTGACATCAACACTATTTACTATTGACATTACTGATGTCACCAATGTTGGCACCATTGAATTAATATTTCCACCAATAACCCCAACTTTTTAGACTTTACCCATAATCTGGGACAATTTGGAGATCAATTATATCTCCCTAACCATGACCACCAATTTGGAGACCTATATATCTCCCCAACCCTAAAAATCACCCTTAAAGATTAATTAAATCTCCACCCATGATAACTTTGCTTGGAGATCACATATATATCCTCACTCATTGACCCTTTTACACCAACCTTGCATTTCTTGTCTTGACTGCTTATGCTATTCCACTATAGTTGGATATTAGATACATGTATGTATATTAGGTGTTTTGGATGGCAACCAAGATCATCCTATACCTGTAATATTTTTTGGTTTCTCAGGGGCACTTCTTACCTTAGATGCCTGACACACATATACCATTAGAGCTACAACTTTGATTGTTTTGACCTTCTCAACTATCACTTACAAGTTGTGCTTGGGTTATTTATATCTAATTATTCCTCAACTTTACTTGTTATTTATTTTGTCAACTATATCTCTAGTAGTATATGCACATATAATAATACCATGTTCTCCTCCACCCACCCATTTCACTTCTTATCAAAATGGTATCAGATTCTAGTTTTTCCTCCATTGATTCCCATGTTGAGGGGAGATACCTCATCCAATACTTGGTGCATCTAACTCCTATATTTGTCTTACAACTTGTTAGTGTAAATTACAAGACAAAAAGGGGAAAATATATACACCAAAATTATGTCACACACATATGCATAACTACCTGTGTCGAAACCCCCCTTAAGCCCTATTTCAATAAATGATAATTAGACTCTCTAACTCATGCTTTTACCCCTCATATATTTAATTAATTTGAAATATATAATTAATTTAATTAAAAACCCCTTTTTCTGTCTTATTGGGCCATATCATCCTAAGACTAATTCTCACCTGATGAGTCCCCTCATCCTAACTACTTGAGACTTATTCTTACTTTAAAACTACATTCCTAATCAACTACATCTTTTTTAACCTCCTATTTTTACCATTTTGTAATGTGTGCCACACTTGGCACTAGAATCAATAAAAAACTAGCCAAAATAGTAGTTTTACCTATTTTAAGGCCACCGACATTGATCAACCAATATTCGACATCAGTGGGATCATCAATGTTGATTATATAAACCAAAATCCAACCTTATGTTCAAGTCAATAGAAATCAAGAAAACTCTTTCTTATTTGCATCTAAGCTCTTGACATTTAACTTTTGACATCCTAGCTTACTGTCATCTTACATAATTTAATCCAAATCAAGAACCAAGCTCTTGAGGATCAATAGCACCTACTTATTTTCTCTATTTAGGGCATGGATTTAGATTACCTAATAAGATCCATCCATTTGGAACGTATCATTTAGTCACCATTGTAGCTAAGTATATCACTTACTCTATAGGTCTTTTAATCATTTACTTTGCTATCACTTTACATCTATTGTTCATTACTTTACACATTCCTAACTGAACCCCCATGAGGGAGTTATACATATTCCCTTCTTGTTTCCCCTTGACTTGACACACCAAACCTCCATCCAAATTCATCTAAACCATCTCTCTCTCTCTCACACACACAACTCTCTTCAACCTCTTAGATATAACCAAAACCATTTCCAAGACCCAAAAAGCCCTCTATAAGCCCTTAGGAAATTATTTCCCCTACCAACCTTGACAGCCAGACTTACATTGGTCCCCTTCACCCACCAACCTCAAAATCATAACTGATATCGGTCACTTCCTTACCGATATCGTTGAATGTGCATTTCCTAACCTTTACAAAACCTACTCAAACACCTTTTAAAATACAAACAAAATATACCACCTACACTCTATTACTTTCTACTACACTCAAGTTGTGAATAATGGTAATATTATCTCTCTTTCACTCTATTTTTACCTCTTTTTTAGTTATTTATTACTCGTTTATCTCTAAAATGTGGACTGTCATCTCTAAGGAAGTTTCACACTTCTTGGAACAAGTGTGTAGCTTGGCAACCCACTCATTTATCTACTAACAAACATTTTATGGTAGTGATTTCTTACTTGTAGTTAGTCCTCCCCAACCAAAGAAGAGTACTCAAAACATCTAGATATGGCATGTAAACCAATCCAAGTTCATTCTAATCACGTATCCCTATTATTTTTCTCTATTTTTCTTTAGACTTGAAATAGACAAATTTTAATGAAACATTATGCACACCTTTGATTTTGTATTCTACATGAGAGTGTGTAAGTAATTATATAGGGTTTAAAATAGACTTTATTTATGGCACTCACTGATACTTAATCTATATGTGTGTGTGTGTGTGTGTGTGTGTGTGTGTGTGTGTGTGTGTGTGTGTGTGTATATATATATATATATATATATATATATATATATATATATATATATATATATATATATATATATATATATATATATATATATATATATATATATATATATATATATATATATATATATACCAAGTACCAATTTTGGGCAGCTTCAATGAGTATCTACATCCAAGCTAGTTTGTGAGGGATCCATCACTTTACAAGTATGAGAACCATTTTGTAGTGCATTTTGAGATCTGTGTGGGTTGGGGTTGACATAAAAAGTTTGAAACACTTTTAGAAACCTCTGTGGGTCACTTTCCTACTAAGTAGAGATATAATAGTCTTTGAATCAATCCATTAGGCATGGAGTCGTAGCAATATTTAAAACTTCTCACATTTTAAAAATGTAAGACAACTACAACCTCTTTAGCCTTGTACTTTATCCAATAATTTTAAAATTGAAAGCATACCTCAACAAAACAAGAAAATAAATAACATGGCATAATCACTTAGAGGAATGTAAAACAACTAAAACTAATTACAATGTGTACATAAGTACTTCAGTAAAAGAAAACATCTAACCTACCCTAAACTAATCAATTAGAAAGGCCATCTAAACAAAGCCATTGATTCGTTATGTAAAATAGCTTCCTTTTATTATTAAATTATAATGATTTACATGCTTAAATAAAACCAATCAAACATGGAGAAAGATCAAATTTAAAAAAAAAGGATGATATGATTCTCCAAGAACATAGACAAAATCACTTACCCAGTCTATTAAAACATAACTATCTTGTAGTGAATGAGTAAGTTGATTTTGGTCTCCATAATGCTCAATTTTGTGCTCTAAATTAAGCACATGTGATGGCTCCTCCTTATTTTACTCCGACTGAGCCAAGTAATTGATAGGGCACCCTCTTGTCAAGATAAACCTCCATATTGCATTTTGTTACCCCATGAATTTCTTCTTTAGGAGGTACTGGTTTGGTGTCAAGGCTTAAACAAAATTCTTCTAGCTCATCCCAAAAGGAGTCTTTTTCTAGTTTTTATTCACCCTTCTACATGAAATGCTTCATTAAATCTTCATGACTGACTTCCTCTTATTCCATGCTTAATGGAAATTCATTTGTCCAAGAGAGTACCTCATCATCTCGCCCTTGCACATTGCCCTACTACTTTAGTTGATAAGGTTCATCCTCTTCTTGTAATATCTTTGAAATTTATGATTTTATGGCTCAAAGAGGGATGACAATGATGATTTAGTTATCATGATCACTTGAAATATCATCCTCCTCATCCAAATGGTATTCACTTATCTTCCATATAACTAGTCCTCATTTGAAAAGGGAGATAGTGGGAGGACAAGAGGTTTTGACAAGTACAAAGGAAGGGGGTTTTACAAGGTAGGTCATTATGAAGTTGGGGTGAATGGTCTAAGAAGTCTACCTTGACTACACTTGGGGTTTTTGATAGGGAATGGGCACATTCTCTTTCAAGGAAGGGGGGCCTCTAAAAGTTAGAACTTTGAAATCAAGGTATTTAATTGAAAGTGCAGAGGATTTATCTTGTCTAAAGCTAGGGACCTTGAGCACAAAAACTTCCTAACTCATATGTTGGCCTATGGGCATAGGGGGAGCCTACTTAAAACTAGGGACTGGAGGAATGGAAGTGGTTGGATTTGATTTAAGTACCTATATATGTGCAAGCAATTGGTGCATCAGATCTTCTTTGGCTATGATCTACCTAGCCAAACACTCTTCATATATTTTCTATCTCATCACCTCCTTTTATTATGTGTAGGCTTGATGTGTAAGTTCTTCCTACTTCTTACTATACCTTTATTCTCTTTCAATCTCCCTCAATTGTCTCTAAAAATCCAAACATATATCATTGATGCTCTTTTTGGGTTGATTAGGAGATTAGTAATATAGATTAGGAGTAAGGTAGCCTTCTTAAGGCTAATTGTAGGTATGATTAGGCTATCAATAAGGTTGAACCAGGGTGGGAAGGAGGCAATTATTATGAAAATGAAGATATCCTATTGTGATAGGGTTATTTTGGATAAAAACTAGTAGCATTTTTAGTCTGATATGGGTGGTAGAAGGGCATAGAAAATGCATTTTGACAAGGATAAGGGTAGAAAACATATTTTTCATGATAGTTTGACATATTAGAGCATTCAAATAAAGAACAATTAGTTTTACCTTTTAAATAATAATAATATACTATTAGAGTCACTAAGTGATTAGATTACTTTGAAAGAATGGAAAAGACCAAGAATATCACCTAAATTATGATCTTTGATAATCTTTAAGCACTTGGACTACTTAAAGTAATAGGTTTGATTTTTGGATTCACCATGGTGTTGAATAATCTACCCTAAATGGAAAGATGCACTAAATAACACACCAAAATCCTTCAATGGATGATGAAAGGATTATCAAACTGGTCCCATTAGGCATGCCAGTAATTATTATCATTTAAAATGTCCACCTATGGATGATCTACAATATAGGAGGTTTTATGGTAGGGTGTAGAGCATGAATGTCTTTCATAGGGCACAAAAGTATTTGATTTTGGGTGTGGAAGTGTTATATCTCACTTACATATAGAGAGCATCAATTATCTCATCACAATAATAGGAATGTTCCCATATTGTGGGACTCTTGTGCTCTTTGGGATGAGCCTTTAGAGTAGGCCAGATTCCTTCTATTCTAAGTTCACCTAGTTTAAGACTAGCATGTATACCTAGAGAGTAAAAATGAAAAACTACCACTAATCTATACCTAAGACTTTTTAGGGAAAAGGTAAGAATTTAATAAAAAAATAAAAGGGTGATACACTAATAATAGAGTGAGTGATCCTACTACTCTGGACACACTAAAAATATTTGAGAATAAGACATTATCATATAGAATATATCAAGGATACTCCAAATGCATAAGTATTTCATATAGAGGAACATGAACTAAATACAACACTATCCATAGATAATGTCTACATAGACCCATACACAGATAGGACATGACCTACAAGTGAGTTATGAGTTCCACACAAAGGTGCTAGGGATGGAAAATGATAAGAGGGGAAAACATTACCGACAAACAAAGATCAACAAACATATATAACACACAAAGTATAATAATAATAATAATAATAATAATAATAATAATAATAATAATAGAGGCAGGTGAACTTAATTCTCATTAACACACAAGGTTCAACCAACAAAAGTGATCTTGGAGGGAAAATTTTGATAGTGTGAGGTTGCCTAAAAAATTTCAACCCCTCACATTTTAAAACAATGTTTTTATAAGGGATCAATACTTTTACAAACAATGCATCACTTGGGGTAGTGGACATAGTCCTTTTAATTTTATTGTAGTACCACATCCATGCTTCTTAAATTTTTCTTGGTGATCTATAACTAGGAGTCGGTGGAAGGATTCCTTTAGGTACACATGCATATCAAAGAATGGAATTGATTTGGACTAGTCAGAGGGTTGGATTGTGATCATGTTTTTGATGTTTGATATCCATTTTTACACATAATCATCTTGACAAGGCCTTGAATGCCACTCAACTAATTTTACAACTAGCTCTTTATACTTTGATGCCACTTTTAAATCATTATGTGGGTCTCCATTTAATTGTCATGTCATTGCTATGAATTTGATGGGAAACATTTCCTTATGCCTTTTAAGGACATCCATGCAATGAGGGCTATGTAGTTAGATTGTGCAATGAGCCACAAGTAGGTGAAGGGAATAGATGTAGAATACTTATGCATTGTGCATGATTTCTAACCCTTTTGTGCCAAGTCCCATTTAAATAGTTTCTCAAGTCTTTGATTTATACTAAGATCAACATTAATATGTGAAGTAGTATGTATGCAACATATATCACAGTCTGCAATGTATGAGAGTGAAGAAATAAAACTATATGATTTAGTGAAAGAATTCATCATGGAGATGTAAAGACATTTAAAAATAAGAGTATAAAGTATTAAAATTAAGATATTTATGCCTTGTCTTAAACACTTTTTATTATTTGGTTGCATCTTATGCAAGGTTCATGAACTAAAGACTGCAGAGTAGAACAAGTGATACTTATTCCCCTTTTTGATGGACTCACAAAATTTGATTTATGCTAGGGATTCCTATTAAATTATAGGCATTTAAGTATGAATCTATAGAAGTGATTGAGCGATGTGAACTTGCACATGAAATAGTGGGCAGTCTGAAGTATGAGTTGTGAATGATGTAAGCATAGGTGTAAAAATATTGGACTCAAGTGAGGTAGCCTACCATATGGCCTAAAGGAATCCCTACAAAGGACTGTATAGATAGAATGAGGATATGATTCTATGTGTATATGATTTTTTAAGTTAGATATATATGCACTCTTTCTATGTTACTACTTGAAGTCTTGGAACCTTATGCACACAACTTATGTGCACCTTTGATTCTACATTCTACATGAGAGTGTAGAAGTACTTGTACATGACACATAACTAACTTTATTTATGGTCCTCATCAATACTTAATAGATATATATCTCTACATTGACTACCAATTTTAGGCACCTTTGAGGAGTATATACATCCAAGATTGTTTGTGAGGGACCCATTGCTATGCAAGTATGAGAACCACTGCATAGTGACTTGCAAGCTCTGTGCAAGATAGAGTTGAAATAAAAAGGGTAAATAGGTCCCAAAAGTGATCCCATCCATTTTTCATGTTCTTATATACAATATCATTTTTAAGACCTAGGACTTTAATATTTGTTATATTTGACCTCCTTCTATAATAGAGGTGTGTTTGGACCTAGTTGGCTTGTGCAAGATCTTGAAAGCCCCAAATTAGGTTGACCTAAAAAGGGGATCCCTATTATTTTTATGTTCTGTACCATTTGTGATAAATTTGAAAATCTAAAACTAACTATTTATAAAATTTTCACCATAAACCTTTCTAGAAGTGATCAATGATGGTGGTGGAGATTAAAGCTCCAAAGACCTTTTTGGAAATAATGGGACACTAAGACCTCATAAAATATTTTCATAGATTTGGGTACCTACAAAATGAACTCACACATCTTTTTATCAGATTATAAATTTGAAATTGAAATAAAATGTTTAGACCAAAATCTTGGGAATTCCATTAATGGTAGTCATTAGGGATGAGGAAGGAGAGGAGGGATGACTATGGAAAATTCATCCTCAAACACCTCCTCCCTCATTCCAAAAAATCTGATTTTTCAATCCAATTACTAAATTGAATACCTTATGTCCTCTATAAGGATATTTAGGTTATCCTTCTTTTGACCAAATTTGATGGTCAAGGTTACTTTTATCTGAATGTGGAGGTGGGTTGATCCATTGTCAAGAAACTTATGAATATTTTATGCACCTTTTTATGTCCTATGTGGAATAAATTATATTTTAAATAACTTTCCTTTAATCCAAGTAAACTTTAAATTAGAATTATTTATAACTTAAGTGTGAACTGAGCCACATGATTGGCCATAATTGTTTGGAACTCTCCTTGAACACTATTGTGAGTTAGGTTTTTTGAACCCACCTCTCTTTATTTTTACTTCTATTTTAGGCCTTAGGGTCATGGGGTCCACTAGGATCACTTAGAGAGTTGCAAGCTTGTGTGGGAACCTGTAGGATAATTAATGTAAGTGGGATTTACATGGATATACAAGAAACCATGTGTCCACTTGAATGTTTCCTCTATGTCATTTGGGCATGAAGGTTGTTTAAATTATTTGTGAATATGATGCCACAAAGATGGAGATCCATGGGAAATGTAGTTGTGTAGAATGTTAGTGTAGTTTTTTACCTCTCATATGAGGTTTTTAATTCACATGTTTTAACCATGCTTATGTGGATTTATGTGGTTATTTAGGATATTTATGATGTCATTTATGATTTGATAATTCCATTAGTGAGTGCATATTACAATAGTGAGTGGATGGAGTCAACACTCCACTTTGTCTAGTAAGTGAACACTCCACTAATGAGCAGATGAGAACACTACTACACTTTTTCTAGTGAGTGAACATTCCACAAACTATACCTATTTAAGTGTCTCTCCTCTAAGAAAATTTGGTGTTTTGTGAGCTTTATATAATGTAATTTTGAATACAATCTATATTAGTTATTCTTTTGTTAGATTTCATTCTCAATAATAATGTTCTATCTTTGCTTTTGAATTTACAAGCTTGAGCTCATGTGTTCAATGATCAATATTTGATCATGGATAAATAAATCATGATATTAGAGTGAGGTGATATTAAAACAAACATCATTGTTTTTTATTTGTTTTGGAATATTGAGTTTATTTTTTATTTGTATTCTAACGTAAATTATTAAGAGGACAACTATAGATCTGAGTGATTCATTTGTTGTCTATTCCCATCTTTGAATCAATATTTGAGGGTTTATTTATTATTAGTGACATATTTGGGGATCCTAAAATTATGTTCACTTTAACATCCTCTCTAAGTGTCTATATTATCATATAAACCTACCTGTATTTTGTATGCATGTCAAAGCTATTGTTGTGGCCTTACAATTGTATACCTTATGAAAATTTTGCATTGATAAGTGGGAATACTTGTAAGGATGTTTTTTTATTCATAGGTGTGATGTCCCTTACTTAGGGGCTCTTTTTTCTCCTACAAAAGCTCTGAACAACTGTAATATCCCCTTTCAAATAGGGAATATATAAACACATAAAGCTCTGAACAAGATACAATTTTGTAGAATAGATTCACATATGCATAAACAAATCACAATATAATATCTCAATAGCAAATCAAAGATCTCATCACTTGTTCTTCTGGACGATTACACAATTGAGTCTCTGTTATACAAATAAAAGAATATGAAAATTTGGTCTTAAAACCCTGGCTTTTGCTAATCTGGAAGTGAAATCTGGATTCTAGAAGGTCTCTACTTTTCTGTGTCGACACACAGACGCCGTCGTCGGTCGATATCTCGCCAACGTCGGTCACTGTCGGTCAAATTTTTGCCGACATCGGTCTTCAGTCGACCGATGTCGGTCACTGGAAGCTCTTTGTCTATTGAGGTCGGTGCCTGAGCGGATCTGTACGGACTTAGTACGGCCACCAACCTATCTGTTCTTAACCCCTGATAGCTGAACAACCTGATCTCAAGAATATACGATTCTAACATAGCAGATCTATATCTGTATAACTTATTGGATCAAAACTAAATAATAAATACCTAGAATATCTATAATAACTTCTGTGTGAAGTTATCTCTCAAACCTGAAATTCTGTGATAACTTTTGGATGAAGCTATCTCTCAAATTTGTACCTCTGTGATAACTTCTGGATGAAGCTATCTCTCAATTTGGCAATAAATCAGCTGATATTTCACAGCCTCTAAATCACACACAATGAAGAGTTGATGTTCTCCACTGCAATGGAATCCTGGAACCCTTGGCTCAGTCTTCACAGAAGAAATTCTTCAATTTTCAATAATCAATAATCTATGCCTTCAATAATGGCCTCCATGTGAAACCCTTATACCCTCAAAAGATATGCTTTCCCTAATTAGGGTTTCTTAAATTAGCATTAGGGTTTCTAATTTAAAATTAGACCAAATAATTAATAATTAATAATTAATTATTAATGAGACCAAATAATTAATATTTGATTAAATCAATCAAATATTAATATCTCCCTTAATATACGTCGGATCCTCAAACCGATCGAAGCAGGTGAATCAGGGAGTGATTCCGCACATGACCATACCAAAAATAAAGGTGCTCCGTTGCATATCAAATATCCCTAAAAAGTAGGAGCTCAGGCCCAATGCATCTGAAATAACCTAAATGAAAACCAAATGTAGAAATTTTGTGAATCAAAGTCAAGCCAATCTCCATCATGACCCTCTATCCATCCAATCAGCCTACGAAGGTCACATAATAGGCTAATCATCAAGCCTGTCAATGTGCACGAAAAAGGGGACATGACAATCTGCCCCTCCAGAAATTGCTTGTCCCCAAGCAATCTCGGAACAATGAACTACTCGATCCACTTGGATCCCAAATGTAGTTATGCTCTACACTACTGTGAATCAATGCAAGTACCTGCAACATCAGCAGAAGTAGAACAAAGAGGAACCCATAATCAAATTGGCGAATGCAACTCAACCAAACTCTAAGAGCACAACTACCATAGTCAAGAACACATGAGAACCAAACTCTCGAAGCATCATAACCCAAGTAGAATGGACAACTCAAACTGCCAATTCCATCTGCAAGAGATGGTGCCAATCCGTCCCATAATGGATGGTAAGAAACTAGAGCCGATCTACACCTGTGTGAAATCAAATCTTCTCTCTCTAGATCAAAAGAAGAATAATGAGCATACCCCACCTCAAAATCCTTGTGAGGTAGCATAGTAGATAGGATCCCTATAATCTCCCCACCCAATCTGCTAATAGCACCAGTACCTTCGATGAGAACACCTTCTGTCACCCTATGCGAATCCAGATGAACACCTACACTATCTAGCAAATACTCCATGAATGACTCTTTGTAGTAAAAAATATATGTGGAAGCATCAACGTACTCCCCCACACACCACAACTGATCTCTCTGTAAAGGTGGCACAACCAACTGGACCACACTGTCATCTGTGTGAGAAGAATCAATCTGGAGAGGTATCCCAAACTCATCAGAACCAGGTACTCCCAAATCCTGAACCGGTGTGTCAGCCTCAACATGTTCCTCAGCTACAACTATAGGAACGTACTCACCAACAACACTCAATGTACTAACCTCTGAGTCTGGGGCTGGTGAAGACCGTAAATGCTCTAACTCCATGGTCATCTCAGCCAAATGAAATTGTGACTCCTCATAAGCTAACTGCGTAGTCTCAAGAATCTCAGAAGTCACCTCTAGCTGCTGAGTAAGCTCACTCACCTTATCTTCCTCGACCAATAATGCATCATATGCTGTGTGACCCCACTCCATAAGATAATCTCTGTCGGCGACCAACTGCATATAATCCTATCTCAGAATCTAGATAGCCTCCCATAAAGAGTGGATCTCTGTCAAGGACAAATAACTACCTCCCTACTCGATGCTAGTAGGAGAACCCCATCCATAAACTGCTAACAACTAACGAGTAGCATCGAAATGCTTACAAGTGGTGGAAATGTCTCGCTCACTAACTCTCAACTAATTAGATACATGATGGCACTGGCTAGATTGTCTCCCACACTCCTCCTCTGATGCATGGTCTAAAAGAATAGACTCATAATCACTGATCGCTGTAATACTACCATCCATACTCTGTGAATCAAATCCAAAGCTCATATCAACATACAGAGTATCAACAACTGTAGCATCACTGTCTAACTCTTCCATACCAAAAGAAACAACTAGTAAAACTAAGTCCTCAAAACTGTCCACTGCATTCTCCTGAGTGTCATCTGCAATAATAAGATCCTGGGAATCTTCTACAATCTCTGCCATAGCTGAGAGATCATCGACCCTCAGTGCACTAACATCTGAGCACACCTCCACACTCTGAGTTCAAGCATCTAACTCATCCTCATCTTCACTATCTCCTATCTCATAATAATCATAATAATCATAGGACATGCTGCTCTCTCGCCTAAGTGATCTGTAGTGCTCTCTCCTCAGCTTAACAAAGCGATCAAAAGGCAACAACTTCTGAACTCGAGGTGGTACTAACTCCCACTCCTCATTCGCTGTCATATACCATGCGGGTTTGTTTCTGGATGTAGGATATGAAAGAGATTCATTCAACCTCTTCAAACTTAGTTCCAGCTTCTTCATATCATTGTCCCACTGTCTCTGAGTATATGAAGTCATTATGATACTTTGCTGATTCAATCTACCCAAACTACCCAACAGGATGGCAAGACATTGGCTCTGATACCACTGTGATGTCCCTTACTTAGGGGCTCTTTTTTCTCCTACAAAAGCTTTGAACAACTGTAATATCCCTTTTCAAACAGGGAATATATAAACACATAAAGCTCTGAACAAGATACAATTTTGTAGAATAGATTCACATATGCATAAACAAATCACAATATAATATCTCAATAGCAAATCAAAGATCTCATCACTTGTTCTTCTAGATGATTACACAATTGAGTCTCTGTTATACAAATAAAAGAATATGAAAATTTGGTCTTAAAACCCTGGCTTTTGCTAATCTAGAAGTGAAATCTGGATTCTGGAAGGTCTCTGCTTTTCTGTGTCAACACACAGATGCCGTCGTCGGTCGATATCTCACTGACATCGGTCACTGTCGGTCGGATTTCTGCTGATGTCGGTCTTCAGTCGACCGATGTCGGTCACTGGAAGCTCTTTGTCTACCGAGGTCGGTGCTTGAGCGGATCTGTACGAACCTGTATAGACTTAGTATGGCCTCCAACCTGTTTGTTCTTAACCCCTGATAGCTGAACAACCTGATCTCAAGAATATATGATTCTAACACAGCAGATCTATATCTGTATAACTTATTGGATCAAAACTAAATAAGAAATACCTAGAATATCTATAATAACTTCTGTGTGAAGTTATCTCTCAAACCTGAAATTTTGTGATAACTTCTGGATGAATCTATCTCTCAAATCTATACCTCTGTGATAACTTCTGAATGAAGCTATCTCTCAATTTGGCAATAAATCAGCTGATATTTCACAGCCTCTAAATCACACACAATGAAGATTTGACGTTCTCCACTGCAATGGAATCCTGGAACCCTTGGCTCAGTCTTCACAGAAGAAATTCTTCAATTTTCAATAATCAATAATCTATGCCTTCAATAATGGCCTCCATGTGAAACCCTTATACCCTCAAAAGATATGCTTGCCCTAATTAGGGTTTCTTAAATTAGCATTAGGGTTTCTAATTTAAAATTAGACCAAATAATTAATAATTAATTATTAATTATTAATTATTAATGAGACCAAATAATTAATATTTGATTAAATCAATCAAATATTAATATCTCCCTCAATATACGTTGGATCCTCAAACCGATCGAAGCAGGGGAATCAGGCAGTGATTCCGCACATGACCATACCAAAAATAAAGGTGCTCTGCTGCATATCAAATATCCCTAAAAAGTAGGAGCTTAGGCCTAATGCATCTGAAATAACCTGAATGAAAACCAAATGTAGAAATTCTATGAATCAAAGTCAAGCCAATCTCCATCATGACCCTCTATCCATCCAATCAGCCTACGAAGGTCGCATAATAGGCTAATCATCAAGCCTGTCAATGTCCACGAAAAAGGGGACATGACAATAGGTGAGGTAAAATAATAGAGATAAGCCTTTATTAATCTCCATTAAGGTTTTAAATTGATGCCATTTAGTAAAAAGTGGATAGAGTGGATTAGACTACCACTAGTTTTCAAAACCACCTATCCATAGTCAAAAAATACATGCTACCTTTACCATCCTCCTCAAATTATATATGATCCTCATGCCTATATACACCCATGACCATAGAGAATTTGGATCATCCCTCACCTTGCATGCTTGATCCACCCATCACAACCAATTTAAAAATTGCTAAAATCAATATCTTATGTGGTTTAAAGTGTTTTCTACAAAAGGGAAGGATATAGTTTGAGATCCATGCTAGTTCAACCCTCTATGAAGCCATCTAATCTACCCACAACCTTCCTTTTCAATTTATAACTCCTCTCAAGCCTTGAAGTCTTTCAAAACCATATAATACAAATAATATTATTATTATGAAACTCCTCGCTAGTTGTTATTATTATTATTATTATTTTGTCACATTCCTTATATTTTTTTATTCTTGAAGATGAAGGGTGAGGTCTAGTTTGGCAAGAGGTCAAACCCCCTGATAAATAAAACATACTTTCTACTTCTCGATTTATTTTCCCACATTTTTCACTTGTACTCCTCATGGATGCATTATCAGTAGAGTCTGACATCTATATTTTATACACTTTATAGTATCACATATTTCATTCTTTTTTGACATCATCACAAATATTATGTATGTAATAAAATAAGATAGATTTACAACTCATTTGACTTAGTAAATCTAAGATAAGATAAGGTAATCAACTAACATCCATTGTAATACTATTTATATCATGAGCATGACCAAATTAGATCTACTAAACCTAACCAAGGGATATTTTACCATATAACACCAAAGTAGAGGGTTCTAAAGCCTCTAGGAAAATGATACTATGAAATAACCCTATCTAGGTCTAAGTACATAAATAAAAACTATTATAGTTTTCACCAAATCTTGTGGCACAAATGGGGTTGGTTAAATACAAATAAACAATCAAAAGATCAGCCTATATCATTTAAAGTAGAAGATTGAAAATAAATAAAACCATAAATATATATACTAAGTTTAATCATAGATCTAATTTAAGTAAGGTTTTATGCATTCAAACACATATTACTTATATAGTATCTATCTATTAAATGAAATATCAAGAGTTAGGAATACTTACCTTGGGTAACCTATTGAGTTTCCATATATTCCTTGGCTAATGGTGATTTGTAAGAGGTTTTTATGGATTTGTAAGGATCACACTATATAAATCAGATCTATGATAAAATAATCCTACTTTTCATCCAAGATGTCCCACAAGATAAGTAATATTATCTCAAATGACAACCCTAAGAAATGGTTCCTTCAAATGTAGATTTAGTAGAATTATGAATTATAATGATGAAAAAATGAATGTTATTATTTATTGTATTGAAAAGAGCCTTGTATTTATATCAATTAATAAGCCTTAACCCTTTAATAATTTTAGTAAAAAAGATTATCCAACTCAATCTATTTTATTTAGAAAAAATAAATGGTAGGTCTTGAACTAAGTCAGCCAGGATGACTTAGTTCTATGACATGTGCTTAATATTTTATAAAACAATTTACTTGGTTGACTTAATGGGAAATATGGTGAGTTATTAGTTAGGGGATATTAAAAGGAGAAATTCTTAAGTAAATGTGTAAATGGGATTTATAGTTCTTGGGAAGTTGTATAAGTATTATTTTTAATAGGTTTAGGTAATTATAGATTTGATGAATAATATTGTAAAAAACTGATGGTATTCACACCTAAGTCATGCACTCAAAGAGATTAAAACTCGACAAGTTATTGTAAGAGAGAAATTATCTATAAATGATCAAGTTTAAAAATATTATGTCTATGCATATGACCCACTTGAAACTCATCACATGTCAAAATAGTATAACATGGGATGGTGCTTTGGGAAAGAACATGAAAACATAAAAACTAATATAATTCAATTAAAGCACATAAATAAACAATGAAAGTGAATGAAACTATCTTGACTTACCTTTCTACTAAATGATTGCATGAAATATAATAGTTTCTATCATGGAGGGTGTAGTATCTACATTTGAGAAACCCTATGGATACAAGATTAAAATAGAAATAGTACATGCATACGTTGGTAAAAGTAGAAATCAACAGCTCTCAAAAATTAAGGCTTGGTTAGAACAAAAATACCAAGATGAAAATGAATGTAAAACATACTAAATTAATTTGAAAATGCATGTAAGAAATTATAAGTGAAATATCAATGTGATAAAAATTAAATGAAGATAAGGAAGTAAATGAATATAATCCCATGTAAGATAAGCATGTAAAATCAAGAATTAAATAAAACATAAATATTTGAAAAAGATAATGCAAATTAATATGTAATACAAACATGTTAAGTGAAGCATGAAGAAAACATAAATAAATGAAAATGAGATGTAAGTCAAGATGTAAAATAAGCATAAATAAAAACATGTATGTCATATGTAAGGTAAGATAAGTCTACAAAAATCAAAGAAGAACATGATAAATAGATGAAAATAAAAATATCTAAAAGATGACAACTCAAGTTTAGTGCTTATTTTAAAATATGATGTAATAAGCACAACACCTAATGACATGACTAGTATGACAATGAGATGGTGTGGAAATTAGATGTTGTAAGGGTGTTTTTGAGTAATGTATGGTCCTATCATAGGTATTATAATGAAACTAAAAAATTATAAACAAAGATATATAGGAAGGAAAATGTGATCAAGGGTGTGATTAGATAGAAATAATATCCAACAAGGGAATAGTGGGAATAATGTGATGCAAATAAGTAATGTGAGGTGCCACATGGGTGATGTGAAACTCCTTATTATTAATTAGGCACACTAGATAAGTGAGAAATCTTAAGAACTATCGACATCAAAGACTTAAGACACTCTAACTAATGAACACAAAGCTTGGGGTAGTAAGGGAAGTACATAGATCATCCCATGAAGGCTACATGCATGAATATTAAAATGGATCTACCTTCCCACAATGTCTTCCTCATACCTCAAGACCCCTTATAGAGTCATCAATCTACTACGAAGATTAGGTACTTGTGTGAGAAATTAGGTGACACTATAATTATATGATATAATAAGACCTCATTCCCAAGTCTACTAAACTACTATACCCGAATAGATCTTGGCTCTATCATGAGGCCACCTGTGGAGTTTAAGATTTGACTAAGATAGGATATGTACCAAAGACCATTTATTTTTGTTTGATCTAAATTTTAAGATTTTTTTTTTCTTTTGATCATTTCCTTTTGTTTCTTTTATGGTTTAGATTTTAACTCTTTTATATTTTTCTACTCCTTTTCTATAAAGATTCAGATAACCAATCGTGAGTGATATAGGTGATGAATACAAGAGAGATTATAGTTGGTCACTAAAGAAAATTACCTAAAGACCATGCTATCTAAATAATCCTAAAATTTCCCTCAATTAAGTGTGAAATCTCAAACTGACCTATGTGTGTCTCAAATGAAAGGAAATAAGGGAAATGTGGGGATAGTGAGAGATATATCCATGTAATGAGTGATATGATGAATATGCTCATAGCTAATCAGAAGGAAGTAAAATAATTCTATGAAAGGGATGTGGATATGCTATGATAGTCATGTTAGTATGAAGTTGTCTAATCTATAAGGGATTTAACACAAGGGCTAATGAAATTAGTAGTGATCCTAAAAGAGGGGGAAATTAACTGGTTATTACATGAAAGGGAAAAGTAAATAAGGGTAACACAATCATAAAGATAATTAATAAAAAATTATTAAAATGTAATAGATGCTAAGAATTAAAATGATACCTAAGAACCACAAGGGAAATAAAGGTTGAAAGAAAAATGAAATAATACCAAATAACTCAAAGGAAATAATGGTGTAATTAAAATGATAATAAATGAAATAAGATGCAAAAATAATAAACATGAGACAAAAATAATGTGAAAAACCTATGCTAATGTCTATATAAAAGATGAACATGTGAAATACAAGCTTATGTGTCTCAAAAAATTTATTGAAGTTGAATTTATTTTTATTATATGATGTAGAATATTAATGGGCATTGTAAGAGGACCTAATAGGTAATTTTATGTAGGGATGGGCATCATAATATTCCACAAATTCTAAAGTTACATGTATATGGGAATCACAAAATGACCAAAATGTGATATCAAGTTAGATGAAAAGAAATAATTAAAATTAACTACACCAAGTTGGTGGGTGTATTTAGAGACATGTAATATGTTAATATGTTTGATTTAAAGGATGTTGAGATTGACATAAGATATTTAGGAAAGGTTTGAAGAGGTATATAAGGTAAAGGAGGGTCATTTATGATGTGCTTTGGAGTATACATTTGTAGATGATATTTTGTGATTATATAACACCTTGGTCTTGTACACTTGGAAAATGTAGACCTTGTATTTTCCTCCTAGTTATCTACCTTTCCCACTTCTGTAAGTCTCAAATATACTCTATCCTTATGAATCTTGGCCTATATCTCTTAGTCATACTAGTCTTATATTGATGACATAGGTCTTATAATGCTTAAAATATACTTGTCTTCCATATCTACAAGTATTAAACCTGTACCTATTCTTCTGATCCTTAGACACTAACATCCAAGTCAAAAAGTAACATTTATTATATTATTTTATCCCAATACAAGTGTCAAGCACCCTATATCATTTAATTTTCAAATGAATTGTATCCTAATGGTCAACCTAAGTGATTTAATGTGAGCTATTTTTCCAAAGGGATTGATATAAGTACAAGATCAACCATTATTAATTATTCACTTAGAAAATGACCAAAGAGACCAAGATACTTATCAAAATCACTCTATCAAGAATTTAATTTATCAAAGCTTCCTTATTTACATACTAGTCATAAGTATATCACATCTATAAGTCTAAAGTACTAAAGGAGTAGCCCAAGAACCAAATTTTCCAAATTAAAATATAGGTCATTATTTTACTTACTTTGCACACATTATATGATTCACACACAAGCCAATACATAGGGGAGAGTTACATCAATCTGAGGCCCTATTTGAAATATTAGATATGTAGGAAGCATTATTTAATAGTGGGGTCATTGGAGTCATCTCAAAATTATGTGCCCACTAACCCATTTTTTCCCAAGATCACATTGAAGGATATTATTTTACCACTTCACAAGCAATAATTATCCATGTCATAGATATGAATACACTAGAGTGAAGGTGAAGTAGAACCTAGAAGCATCCAGGTGGTCACATCCTCTTTCAGTAGATACTATATACATGAAACCATTTTCTAACCCAAAAATTAGTATCAATATAACCATCCCAGGATAATGTTACTATCTAGAGAGCCAAAAGCATCAGATCCAGAATCTGATGACTATTCCAAAATCTAATTCCCACCTAATTTTAGTTTATTATTGATATAGAACTACATTGACATTAGAATAATCTTAGTACTTCACTTATTTATAAATATATATATATATATATATATATATATATATGTGTGTGTGTGTGTGTGTATATATATGTGTGTATATATATATATATATATATATACACACATATATATATACACACACACACACACATATATATATATATGTATGTATGTATGTATGTATGTATGTATGTATGTATGTATGTATGAATAAAATGGCACAAGGGTGATAATCATATCTATAGCAGGCTAATTAGATGCTAAACTTAGATATAAGCATCCATTAAATTTTTTATGATGAGATAGTCTAAATATGGAAGGTAAAACTCTGATATATATATATATATATCAGAGTTTTACCTTCCATATTTAGACTATCTCATCATAAAAAATTTAATGGATGCTTATATCTAAGTTTAGCATCTAATTAGCCTGCTATAGATATGATTATCACCCTTGTGCCATTTTATTCATTTATATCCCTTTAATGCAATTTAAATAACACTAACCTAGATTTAAACATTTGGTGAACCTGATCTTTGAACATTAAACCCTAGGTCACTTAGGGCCTTTTGAATTTTTTAATACTAATCCCTAATTTTCATAAAATTTGTGCAATATAGATGCCTCCATTTCTCATTTTGGATTCCAATATGTCATATTTGTTATGGTTTGATACATTAATTATCTTTTCAAATATTATAAGAAAATTTGATCTAATAAGGACAGGGGTTTTTAGCACAACCAACACTTGATCTCTTTTCAAAATTCATTTTGAAATGTTATAGAGCCAATATATAGATGTCAACATGCATGTTTTTTACCATGTATCATAATTGTATCTTATTTTAATGAAAGCTACCATCCTGCACCCATTATTTACCCATGGCTTATACCACATTATGAAGTGCATGATATTACTACTCAAAGAGGTAAGGTTTCTCAACCCATCCTACTACCTATTAATATACAATAGGTGCCACCAAAACCTAGGAATGTAATAAAATATAATGGATATGAAATCATTAACCAATTGAATATAAACATGCTAATATTTCAATATTTGAGCTCCTAAAGCAATCTATGATTTAAAAAGATATCCTGTATGAGGCATTGCGTAAGACACAAGTTCCAAGTGATATTCAACTTGCTTATTTTGTAGAAATTATGAAAGTTCTTAAAAATAATAACAAGATCATCACCTTTGATCTAATAGATTTACTATCCAAATATATTATTGCCAAAAATTTGCCTTTATTCATACAAGTAACAATATAAAGGTATCAAAATACTACTAATTAATAATATATCAAGCCTAAACATTTGTAACATAAAATTCATAACCACCATGGGTATCAACACTAACTTTATTTAATGCAATTTTATGCACATCAAAGGATTTGATAATTCACATATCCCTCTAGTTGGAAAAACTACATTAGATGTGACCATAGGACCAAAAATAGTTTCAAAAGTAATGTCTCAATCCTTACATTATAATTTGATTTTGGGTAGACCTTGGATAAATTTAATGGATATTATCCCATCTAAACTTCATCGATGTGTAAAATTAATACATGAAGGGAACTTATTTTCCATTTTTTGTAATGAGGAACCTTTCAAAATTTGAAAAATGATACATTCTAAATATGAAGGCATCGATACAATGGTACCACCTAAATAATCAATACCTTTTGAACATATACATATGCATGAAATAGGTGAGTCAAGTACATTGGTTCCTTCCTCTCCAAATACAAATAATGCATTAAAATATAAGGTGAACATAGATATTCATAAGGAAAAAGATCCATTAGAAAAATATTCATAAAAATCACAAGAATCCCCAATGTTTGAGCTTTCTTTATTAGTCAATACTGAGAAAAAATAGGTCCATGTTTTAGATTACTATGATAGTGATGATGACACAACCTATGATATTATAGATGATAAAATGCAAAAATTAAAATTTGATCCACTTGATCACTTGTAACATAACCTATTTTAACCTATGGGTCCTGACACATATAACCTAAACCCACTTGAAAAAAATACAATAATAAATCCAAATGAAGGAAAATTAAAATGAGTAGATGAGGATGTAAATGCTTGATATTCTAGACATCCATCTTGGTTAAAAGCATTGACTTCACCTTATAAGGTCCAAATGCAAGTACATCATGTGAATAATGTGGAATCTTCTCAAAAGGATTTACCCCACACACCATAGATTACACCAGAGCATGATACCACCAATACCATCTTATACGTATTACTTGAACATAGAATTTTTTGTTTAGATTCTAAAAAACATAGATTAGGTATTAGACTAATTCCCATAAATGGAGTACCATATTTTAATTACCATCAGATAATTGGCCAAATTACTAATCATTATGCAACATTAAAAATTCTAATCCAATAATGTAAGAATGAAGGACACATATGTAATGTGTCCATAATAGGCAAAAGGAAGAATAACTATTATATTTGAGAAGATAAATATATATCAAATCAACAAAATCATGATGATTTAACTAATATTACTAATATTGATGGGCTATATTTCCACCACATTATGTTTGATACAAATAAGTGGGATGCAACTTATGGGAATAATGTACTTGAACGATTGGGACATACTATAAATGAATTAATATATTATCCCTTGGATCCCAAATATCACAGATAAATTCACTTACCTATTTATTGTGGCCCATGTGTCAAAGCTTCAACTATGAGATATCAATAAACAAACCATTTTTAAAACTGAAGTTTAGAAAAATTAGGCTAGTTGAGTGGAATGCTAAGTTAGACACTACAAGCATGTGTGTAAAATTTCCTCATATGGGTAAAAATAATCACATACAACATGATGGACATAATTATTTTCTTACACCATTGGCTTCAGGAAAACCATTACATAGAAACATTGAAATGTTTTTACTAAATTGAAATAAATACAACATAAAATCCTTTGTAGGTGGCCCTCCACCTTTTGAGGATGAGGACTTAATTGATTAAACCTATTCAAAAATTCCAAAAAAATAAAAAAAACATTCAAGACTCTAGAAACACTTTCATCACTTACATGTTCTATTGGCTCCTTAGCATCCATTTGTTACTTCCATATTGATGTATGACATACTCAGTTACTCTGCATACACATGATACATTCCTATTTTAAATGTTTGGCCTTACTTATACTCATGTCATATGGACATTGGGGGCATCCGCTTCTTTGATCCTGATACACACAGGTTATATGATTTGATGATCACTCTACATTATCATGTTTGTGCTTACATATGTACTTATAAATGCATATTATCCATGATTATATCTTACATAGGGCACTTGATATGTTATACATGTCACATATTTTTCCTAACATATTGGATACATAGGCTACTATGACATATTATGCTAGTTTATTATACTTTAATATAAGTACTTAATTGAGTGTTTTGTATTCCTTTTTCAAGAATTTAAACCCGATATTTTGCTTAGAAACCCCATGCCTATGTATATTTTCATTGAAATTTGCATATGTCATTATTTTTTGTATGGACATTGGAATATGTCATGTTTGACTTTATGCACATTTGACTAATTCATGTCCCTTTGATTGTGTGGCATTTTAACATGCCCTTTATTTGAGGTCTCTTTAGACCATTGCCTTTTGACTTAATTTTGAGTGATCTTATGTGTGTGCTTATTTTCTTGTTGAACTTTTATTTTTATTACCTAGACATTTCCATGATATTTATCATGCATATTAGGCTTACATGTGATCACATTATCTCTAATCACTTCAATTATATATCTACTAGCATATTCATTTTATATCCTACATGGGTACATTCATAGAGTATACAATTGTCTTATAATTTTTAGGTGAGGTAACTATAAATTCATATTTCTACCTCACATAAAATGGGGGGAATATTATTGGGTAAATGTCATAGAGATATGTTCTCCACACTTGGCATAGTTTATAGATTATAGTGGGGGATGCTTTGGAAGCATGTTATCCACACTCATTCGATTTGGTAATTATATTAGCTCTTAGATTTAGTGGGGACATGATTTGGAATCATGTTCTCCACATTCATTTATTATGGTACTTACATCAGTTCTCAAATCTAGTTGGTTCATGATTTGGAAGCATGTTCTCCAAACATATTTAGTATGGTACTTATATCAGTTCTTAGATTTAGTGTGGGAATGCTTTAGAAGCATGTTATCCATACCTATTTATAATTTAGCATCTCTAATTTATAGTGGCGGCATGTTTTGGAAACATGTCCTCCACATTGGTACTTATATCAGTTTCATATTTCTCCATTTATAGTGGGGGCATGCTTTGGAAGCATGTTTTCTACACTTACACAATTATCTAAATTGGCCAATTCACATAATTATATGATTCATATTCATAGTTGTGAAAGAAATATATACATTGGTACTATTTTTATATGCAATATCAACATGAGACATATATAAGGTACATATGTTATGTAACACATGCCTAATATTTAAAATTTAAAAAAAAAATCAAATTATATAACTCTTTTATGGACTGTTACCATATCATGAACTTTTTTTCATACTGATACGCCATAGACTTTTATTAAGACAATCTATTTTAGTAGTTGGTTCATCTTTTGGTATGATTGAGGTGATCAAATTAATCAATATTGATAACTCAATATTTTCACTTTATCAATTTTCAAGAAAATTTATTTTGCCACCTTTTATTCAAAATTTAAATTTAGTATTATTTTTACTAGTTTTTGAATTCTATAAATCTATACCTACACAATCAAATAGCTCAACCTAGTTCTATTTATATTTTATAACTATAAAACCAAGTCTAACTACTTTAATGTTGATAGATTATTATTGTGCCTTTCATTTAACCAATCAATGGATTGGTGTCATTTTCTCCTAGGGCTAGTGTCAAAGGCTATATGTAATAAGAACATTAGATATTTGATTTTACAGTTCACCATTGGGGGGGTTTACTTCTATTATGATGTATAAATCCTAAAGATAGTAAATAAGATCTTAATTTTATGTTGTAAAAAGGTAAATATGGAAATTTTGACTAATTGAAGATCTCCTATGGCATTCCTTGTTAAATTATTCTTCAATTCACACCATCAACATCTAAAATTTAAACATTTGGAAAAAGACATTATGATGTCCTCACTCGACTTGCCTGGTTGGGTAGGACAGTGTGATATTTCAGAATGTGGGAATGTTGTCTGTTGTCACTTAAACCACTTTTTGATAGATTTTGAATATGAAAATGAGTTAAAAAACTTTACTTCATATAAAATTGAAAGAAATTATCTTGTATAAATAAAACTCACTTTAATTGAATTGAAACAACCTTTGCATTTAATGGAAACACATTTGCATTAAAAGGAAATTCACACTTTACTTTAAAAAGATAAATCACACTTTTATTGAAAAGGGAAATCACACTTTAAATACCAATTTACCATGATCTTTGGAGAGAAGTGGGACCTTATTCCTTCCTAAAAATAGGATCTTTACTGAATGATGAAAAGGAATGTTGAACTTTATTTCATTAAAATAACATATACATATGCACAAAATTATGTTGGAATGCTTCTAATTTATGATCAATATCTATTCACGTTTGATAATTATCAATGATTTCATGAAGGTGTCCAAGTGAGTGGATAAAGTGCCTTGATAGTCTAAGTGCTAATGATAAAGTGTGCAATGTACTTTTCCTAGTATGCTTGAAGGAGGCTTGGTTGATCTTCAATTTTGGCATGGTTAGAGATGTTTAAGGATGAGTATAGCATATTGAATATGTATAACGGGTCCTATCATTAGTAAATAATGATTTGAGTGATTATATACATAAGTGGTTTTAATTTGGTTGATAATTATTTTCATCTAGACATTTTGGGTCTACTGGCGAAAAATCTGAGTAGGTAGTTTATTAACATCACCATTTCCAAGTGTGTATGAGACAAGGGGAGTTGGTTACATGATTTTGATCAAATTTGTTCCTAGATATTTTGTGATTAATATTAGGTCATGTGACTAAGCATGAAAAAAGATATTCAAGTGAAAATTTGGGCTCCCAGTTAGTTTGATAGTGTTTTCCTATACTTAGCCAAATTTGCATGACACAAGAAAGAGCTACGTAAGTAGTTTGGTGATGGAATATATCACATGTGTGGACATTTTAGGAGAACTTAATCATATGTTTTTGTTGATTTTTTTGCCTAGTTGATATGATATATATTTTGGTTCATGCAATGAAGCACACCAAAATATATGCTTGTTCAAAATTGGCCTTCCAAGATAGTTCTTGACATAATTAGCTCTATGGTAGAAAAATATAAGTGAGCTAAAAATGGAGTTATATATCACACACAAGAAGGTTCCAAGAGAATTTTGACACATGCTTAGATTATCCTATGTGAGGAGATCATATGGTCTAAAATTTAGATCATGCATCTAAGCATAGAAAAAGTTATTGAGTTCTAAAGTTGGCCTTCTAGGCAATATTGTAATGGTTCCCATAGTCTATTTTACACAATGTTAAAGATGGGGAATAAATAGAGATATAATGGCTCATATGAGTTCATACATATAGATCTATGTTACATATTAATTCAAATGGGTTAATGTGTTTTATGCTTAAAATGAGTAAAGATCTATATCCTTACAAAAAGATCAACAGAGCATATTCATTCCAAGGTGTCAGGAATTAATGAGATGAGGACAAGTGTTCAAAGTTTAATTTCAAGAAGAGATAAAGACTACGATTATTCCATGATATAACATAAATAAGGTTTTTATATAGATATATATCAATAATGTGCATTGAGTGAGATGATTTCAAAATTTCCAATGCTTAACATAGATAAAGATCGAACTACGTATATGATATCGATGGTATGCATTGAGTCAAGATTATAAGATTTCATGAGATGAGGCCAGCTGCTCAAAGTTGAACATTTGGGCATTGGTACACTATGCTTTAAAATTCAAATAAGATCAATGGTACACATTTAATCTAAAGATTCAAGGACATGAGATGTGAGTAAAGTGGTCTATGTTTAACTATGACTATTTAAATTTAAATATTTGAATTTAACAAAGGAAAGACAAGTGTCTGATTTATGTGCTATATCTTTAGATCTATACAAAATTTTCTCATGGTGTAAAAAAAAATTTAGAGGACTCCAAGGATCATCTAGAATTGTGGATTTGAATATATGAAAGTGTGTGGAGTCAAAATTATAAAGGTTCAAAATTGACTTTATGTTTTTGTTTGTTTTACAAGTGACTTGAGAAGATTGTTTGAGCTTTTTTTGATGTTGTTTAGATATCTCTTGATTAATTGGCTATTAGGGAGTATTGTCTACTCCATGAGGACCATATTTGTACATTATGAAGTTTTGAATAATCATATATAGTATGAACAAAAGGTTATAAGTCAACTATGTTTTCATTCATAATGATTGTGTGTATAGAAAAGTGTTTGAGCTAATTGGGGGTTAGTAGAAGAGTGATATGATGAATTTTAGAACTTAAGGAGGACATATAAAGTATGTGTCATGGGTCTATGAGTTGTAATGTATTCTCGTGTTCTTAGTTTTCTTTAAGAAGTATCAAATATGTGAATGGGTCATCATAGGACCCAAATGGTGACTTAGGCCTATTTGAAAGAGGGTTGTGCTTAAATGTGATCCATGTTATATGCCTTAAGGGTTAAGGCATGCCTACTATCTAAACAAGATGGTAATGATCATGAATTATCTATAAATAATGAAATCAAAGATGATTATTTCTATACTTAGATGTGTAATTTACATTAAGAAGATAATTTTGTGGAATGAAGGAAAAGGTGGGTGCCCATTAGATGAGTTAATGAGTAAAGCAGATTGAGTTCTATGTGTATAACCTATGGGTCATATTTTTTATGTCAGAATAGTGCTCTTATAGGTTTGAAGATTGTGTGTGAGTGAAGGTGAGGAGTGATAATAAGAGGTCCATCATCAAGTGTTGAATACATCAATTCAAAGGCGGACGTGTTCATAGGTATTGTTATGATAGCTCAACATTTAGGGGGTTGCAGCCTCCTTACAAGGTGAAACATAATAAAGGTCTAGTTGTTGTGGTTGCTCATCTAGATAGGTATGGTATCACCTTATGGGATTTTAATCTCACTAAATAAGGGATGGTAGTTCCTTGATCAGTTATAGATAGTATAAATTGGTTCTTGTTATTATAGGATAATAGTCTAATTGTAGGTTCTAGTGGGTTTTCTCCCCCAAGAGGGTTTCCCACTATGGCATGTGTTATGAGTTTGATCTTGAATTATTCCTCTTATTCATTGATATGAATGATGTGTATCATTCATGAATGCTTGTGATAAATAATTAAGAGTTTTAAAGGGTTTAAATTGAAGTTTGATTATCTAGGCTCACTAATTCACACCCCTCTTAGTGATTGTACCTTTAACAATTGATATTAGACCAAGTCCTTTCATAAAGTATTGATAGCTTGAAGGTGATATAAGGTAAAATATGGGTAGTCATCCAGGAGGTTTCTCTACTAATAAAGCACTAATGTTCAATAGATCAAATTATGCTTTTTGGAGTGCAAGGATGAGGACATACATTATGTCCCTAAGGTTTGATGTATGGAAATATGTTATGGATGGTTATGTTGTTCTTACTACTCCATCTAGTGCTACAGACAAGATGATGTTTTAGAATAATTATAAGGAAATGAAATCCATTAATTGTGGTCTTATAGAGACTGAGTTAGCCAAGGTAATCCATTGTAAATCTACTAAAGAGACATGGGAAAAATTATATATCATTCATGAAGGAGATTCAAGGTTTAATTTAGCAAAGTTACAAACTTACTAAAGGCATTTTTAAAGTTTCAAGATGAAGGAAGAATATTTTGTGTCATCCTTTATATAGAGAGTTTATGAGATTATGAACATCATCATAAGTCTTGGAAAGAACCTTGAAGAGGTTACTATAGTTCAAAATCTATTAATATCTTTATCCTTCAATTTTGATCTAAAAGTATCTACTATAGAATAAATTCATGATCTTACTTAGTTGAAGATGGTTCAATTGCATGACACTCTTACTTCCTATGAGATGAGG